>VXAX01002563.1:831939-1142640 GCA_013399835.1 Leptocoma aspasia
CCGCCATGATTCCAGTTGTGAGCCATTCTCCAAAGATTAAAGATTAGGATGGTGCCCTTTTCTCACATTTGTCTGAGAGGATTCTCATGTCCTTCTGCAGCATGATTGCTCTTAAGAAAAAATACTGCATCAAATGGTTCACAGATGCTAGGGATGAATTAACAGGATCATAGCTTACATCTAAACCCACAAACTCATTCCTTCCTCAATACTCAAGTTGACCCTAAATGAATCCATTTTGGTGAATCTTTCTGAGTCCAGTCTCTGAAGGGTACAAGTAAAGCTCTCCTTCATCTGGTGTAAATCTAAGATAATTGCACCACTAGAAGACACTGACAAAATTAAAAGGACTTAGTGCTTAACACCCACTTGAACAATCATTTATTGTCAGTAATGCTTAGTTTTGTTTGACCTGTGGCATGTGGCTATCTCATCTTTCCCTTCCTGGATCCCCCAATGAAGTCCATTCAACACCTACAGAAAAAGATGCTGAGACTCAAAATAGATCTCATGGGCAACAGCACACCAACACAGCACACATCTCTCCACCGCAGAGTTTCATTTCAAGCTTCCAATGCTGCTCAGGAATTTCACATTCATTCTCATGTAGAGAAAATCATCTCTCCACCTCTCAAAGAGTTAAGCCTTGAAAGAAAAGAAAAAAACAAACCAAGAGTACCCAAAATGTTGAAAGCTGTCATATTAAAGACAAGACAAAAAATATTCTACCAACCATCCTCTGCAAATACACCTCCTCTCTTTCAGCTTGTTCCAAGTGTAAAGCTCCAGAAGAAGAGGAGCTGCTCTACTATAAACTGTTGTCTAAGTAACATAAAGACATTAATAGGCCAGGAGGTCTTTTGTAGATAAAGATGAGGGTAGTTGAGGAGCTGCCAGTTCCCTTCCTGCCTCTTACAGGTCTGTCCCTTTACCTGCCTAATCAGCAAAGCACCAAGGAAAAGTTCCCCTTGGAAAGGGTTTTCCTGTTCTGACACAGTGCTGGCACACACGGCACGAGAGGCTTTGGGAAGGAATGCCAGCCCCATCCCTGTGAGCAGACTGTTTGTCACTGACACCAGAAAGCTGCTGGAATGGGAGGACTTGGGCCCAGCACTGCCAAAAGGGGATGTTTGGCCTGGCAGTGGGAAGAAAAAGGGATGCCACAGGGCTGTCCTACCTTATGTTACTGGCACTACTCCTTGGGTAGAGCTCACTATCTTAAATTGGCAGAAAGACCTCAGAGTTCAATCCTTCTCTCCCCAAATGATTCTTCAATCTGTCACAAAGAATAACTAATGGACATTTAAAGGACATAGGTGATTTTTTTCCCATGCTAGCAACATTCTCCAATATACAGTTTAAATTTCCCCTTTGGAAGAGAAAAGGTACAAGCAGGAATTAACCTAATTTAAAGATCTCTGCTGTTGGCCTACAAAAGGAACAGGATCATTCAGTAGTGGGAGACTGATTTGCTGTCACCATTTATTCCAAGATCCCTGTTTACTCTAATAAATCCTTATGCTCTTGCCTTATTCCAGAGGACAAATAATCACCAGGTCTTCTTCATCTAACAGGGTCAGGAAGATAAATGCCCAAAGCCACTCAGCCTTGCAGACAGAGACAGCTTTGTGCTTTCATGGTGCTCCTTCACAGCTACTTCTGTTCATGCTATGGGGTCCTCCAGGGATGGTTTGTCATAGCCCATAGCAAGTTGCCTAACAGTTCCTCACATAATTCAGTGACAGGCTACATCATTGTTTTTCCTGGAGTGCCTCAGGGGGTCTCCTCCTTCTTGCTTTTCCCTTTGCCAGCTTCCACTCACATCTACCATCTCAGCAGGGATGTTATTTGAAGCAATGACAAAGTTTTGGAACAGATTCCAAGGTAAATTAGTTTGCATCTGTTACGAATTCTGCTATAAACTATACTTGCATCCCACAAAAAATCTTCAGGATAGAAAAGTTTTAGAGACAGTGGAGGCTCAAAAACCCCAGTGTTTTATTATTGACCTAATCTCTCCCTTAAGAAGCTAAAGTAATCTTGCTGCAGCAGCAGTTTGGGAGATACCACTTGAATAAAATAATGATAGGAATAAACTCAGAAAAATCCCTTTTCTTACAGGCTATTAAATCCTCCTGAAGCAGGGGAAGTGTCAAGAATAAAGCTTAGGACAAATGGCTGGATATATTTTTTTACTTTCATATGTGTAAAGTAACTCAAGAGCCTTGAAGGAAAGAATCACTTCCTTGGGTATTCTGATTCAGTGGGCTAAGTTGAAAATCATTCCAAAACATGTTTCCCATCATTACAAAGGGACATTTGAGTCAACTATGTTCTCAAAGTATTATTTACATCCATTTCTCAGGATTTCATCAAATGCAAAGTGGCTGTGCTGATTGAATGGACACAGCCCCTTAATTGCATTCAGAAAAGAGAGCTGCTTGAATTTTATTTATTTACTTACTGATTTATTATTATTATTTAGCTGTCTGCTTCCAACTGCAAATATGTTTTTGCTGCTCCATTAACCTGATCACATATCTGTGTTTCAAACTCAGCTCAGAATGTCCACACAGGAAATATCTCTGCAACACTTGGGGAAGCCATGTCCTGCATTTTATGGCCAAATCGTGGGTTACATCCTTAATAAACACCTGTCCAGGTTTCCTACATAGAAAATAGATATTCTCCAAGAGATTGTGTGTGCACCTCTAACATCAGGTCCTAGCAAGAGCTGCAATGGCAAGGGAGCATCAGCACATATCTTCCTTTTGCTGTTCCCAAAAGAAAGGTTTCCTTGTCATCACAATCCTAACACACAGTGTTTGTACTTGTTACATTCCTCTGCCAGCAGATGTTTAAGCCAGATGTTTCACTGCCAGTTTCTGATTGGTTCACAAAGCAGACGGTTTGTTCTTAAGACAGAGGGATTAAAAAAAAAAAAGAAAAAAAAGAAAAAAAAAGGAAAAAAAAAGAAAAAAAAAACACAGGAGAAATTTACACAGCACAATTGGGTTACACTTCCGGCAGAGCAATTGTGAATTTCCAGTGGGATGTAGGAAAACAAGATCCAGTCATAAGGTACCTATGTTGACCAGTTTTTCCTTCAAGCTAAAGGCTGTAGAAATGCTTCACATAATGTTGCTCAGAAGACCATCTAGACAGCTATTTACCATTTCCCGAAACAAGAAAATTAATCAAACCACTGTTCTCCTTTTTTGTGTGACTGGCCAGCAGAATATGCATTTTCAGAACATTCACAGGCTCATATACCAATGCCAAAGATATCCCTGTTAGAACTGAGGGCATTACACTATACATTAAAATAAGCTCTTTAGAACAAGGTAATAACAATTCTTATTCCTTCTGCTCCTGGGCATAAGATTACCTCAGCAAACTTTTCCTTACCATCCCATCATCATTAGAATGGCCTGCACAGAATTCAGTATTGACACTTGATGTCTCCTGTTTAATCTGATGATGACTACAAATGTCAGGCTTTGTCCTCTTGGACCAGGTTGCCATGTGATGCCTGTCAATTCTTTACTATGCTTTTTTACCTTCCTTCCATCTGCTGTTACATTGCATGGTGAAGAAGAAAATGTTTTCTTTCTGTTGCCTATAAGCATCTTCATTGCACTTCAAAGTAGCAGGAGGGAAATAATTACAAATGGTGAAAAACATTGCTCAAAACAAATAAAAAGAGGAAAAAAGTGAAGCCTTTTCTTTAGTGAATTGATGCATGAATATATATATTTTAACATGACCTCTCTATACCAAGGTGCACTGCAGATATATCACAGATCATTTTGAATAAATAAGGTATCTTCCTTTCAAATGTGCCACTAGCAAGTCTGACACAATATTAAAAAAAAATCAGAAATTATATACAATATTCATTTCTGTTCCCTACTAGACACTTATCCTTTTTTTTACCTCCAGGTAGGACAGCTTATAAAAGCAACTTCTTTCCCAAATCCCTACTGGAAGCAAAAGGAATATTACATTACAATCAGCTCCACACAGACAAATGTTTTATTCATACCCCACAACCAGAAAAAAAAATATATACCAGTTAATTTTGTCTAAATAAAAACCACAACATGGCTTTTAAATGATTTAAAATACTTTTCTTAACCTGCTGAAGTATTTTTTAATTATTTGGGACAAGTGACACCAAATGCAGATACCGAGAGTGAAACCCCAGAGATGTTTACAGTAAGTCATGGAATCCTGGGGTTCTTCCATAGATACTACAGATAAATGCATAATTACTAACACAATTTTTAAAACAACTGATCAAAGACAATTTCATTTCACTTAGCCAAAAGAATTTCAAGGAGGAGAAACAAAGAAACCTGCTGCTGTTTTCAAGTTTGATGGCTGCTCTTCCCTTGTAATTCTTCCCCACTATTACCTGTTTCATACTTGTCATTAATATAATAATTACTGAACAGTTAGCCAGAGGATTTACAAGCACCACCTATTATTTCTTGGAGATTAAGGAAAAATGCCATAGAAATGAAAGCTATGGTTTGGAAGACAGGAATCTTTTTCCTGAGATTTGAGCTTGTTCCAGATCTGAGGAAAGTTTAAGCTACACTAAAGATTCTGAATGCTATTAATTAGACCATATAAGACTCTCTCTTATTTAATATAAAACAGTCTACATAAGTAATAGGGGGAAATATTGTAATAGCACAGGCCAACAGGGAGCAAAGCTACTTAATGAATCGAAAAGGAAGAATTATTTCACAAATGGAGGAGAACTACTAGGCCAGTGTTTCCCCAGATTGAGGTATATTGTCAGAGCAGCAGAGGGAAGCCAGAAAGGGAAACAAGACATAATACCCATCAGAATAGGGTAAACTGAGAACAGCTGACATAAAGCACACACTTGTTCAACAAGTACTACAGCCCCTAAAACACATAATACCCTAAATAACCCCTGGAATCTTGGATACCAAATCTAGGTAATAATTATTTGCCTGTGAAAAGCTGGAGAAACCTTCCTATATGCTGTGTGGAACCTGCCCTCTCTGAACTACAGTATTTTGTGATCACAGAATGGTTTGGGTTGGAAGGGACCTTCAAGATCATCTTGCTCCATCCCCCTGCCATGGGCAGGGACACTTTCCACTAGACCAGGTTGCTCCAAGCCCCATTCAACCTGGCCTTGAACACTTCCAGGGATGGGAAACACAGTTTCTCTAGGCTGCCTGTTCCAGCGCCTCACCACCCTCAAAATATAGAATTTTTTTCCTAACATCTAATCTAAACTTACTTTCTTTTAGTTTGAAGACATTCCCCTTTGTCCTGTCACTCCAGGCTTTGTAAATAGTCTCTTTCTTGTTGGCTTCCTTCAAGTACTGAAAGGCCACAATTAGGTCATCCCAAAGCCTTCTCTTTCCCATTTCTCTTAACCTTTCCTCATAGCAGAGGTGTTCCAAGCCTCTAATCATCTTGGTGGCCTCCTCTGGGCTTGCTCCAACAGGCTGATTGAAGTTCTTCCTGGGCTGGGGACCTCAGCTGGAGGCAGCTCTGCAGGTGAGGTTTCACCTGAGTGGGGCAGAGGGGCAGAATCCCCTCCCTCCCCTGCTGCCCACGCTCCTCTGGATGTGTTTGTGGATGTGTTTGGCTTTCTGGGCTCCCAGAGCACAGGGCTGGGTCCTGTCCAGCCTCTCAGCCACCAGCACGTGTTCTTGTTAAACCTCATGTGATTTTCCATGGGCCACTGCTCAAGCTTGCCCTGCTCAATGTCCTCCTTTGAGTCCATCTGACAAAAATGAACTATTTTCAAAGAGTCTCTCTACTACCAGGAAACAACAGCAAACAGTTCTCTGAGCAGTCCCCACCAGCAATGACAATGAGCACGGAGCTTCCAAGGTCCTTGGTCCACATCATGCTAAAGAGGAACTCTAAAAAGTCCTAGTGGATTACCAAAGCGAAAATAAATAAAAATGAAAAGTGGGAGACTGGGAGACAAAAGCCAGAAGGAGAACTGCATGGGGAGAGAGACATTCACAGAGAAGGAAAGGGCAAAAGTGTAAGACAAAGAGAGACAGATTCTGAACTGAAAAGAGATTAGGATATAACTCCCTGTGGGAGTAAAGCAAGGGAAAAAACACCATATGCTGGGATAACAAGGAAAAACAAGAAAAATATTTACATTTCTTTTCACATAACTGAAAAGGTATAAATCATAAGAAAAACCAGCTTGGTACTCTAGGGGCTTCTCTGTATTGTTTTGTTTACACAGAGAGACCCAGGACTTTGCTTAGAGCATCTTCCATTAGCTCTACAGAGCAGAATTACAAATGAGAAACCAGACCATTCTCTGGAAATGATGCTAATATCAGTCTCCTATGGTTAATAAGCTTCTGCACTGTGGAGGTTTTGGCTGAAAGTTCATGCTGCAAATCCAAATAGCACTGGGCAAACATCAGATTGGAATCCTGGAAAAAATGCCAAACACTTGCACCAAGGACCCAGAAAGATGAGAAAAACAACACCCTCATCATTTGAACATGTTGCTTTTCCTTCCCTGTCTCTTGCAAATACTGGAAAGAATTTAATTTTCAGTATACTCCTTGTTACCAAAAATCCTAACACAATTTATAGACTATAATTATAAAGCAGACAGTGAAACATGAAGAAACTGAAGACAACAGCTGTTCTCCAATCCAGAGCTAAGAATACAACATTATCAGTCCCAAAAAGCAATTACAGCCTACAGGACCTTTAAACCAGAAAAAAAGTGAAAATCAAAGTCAAAGCCTAAGTTTCACTATCCAGCCTGAGATGCCAGTCCACCATTTGTGCCTGTAAGCTATTGACAGATTGCTCCATCAGGTTACAAGATACTGACATCATTTATCTGTTGCTGAAATGCAGATAAAACATTCAAATATAATAAAGTGACACCTCTACATCATGTTGGAAGGTAAGCAAGAAACAGTTATCAACCAAAATTAGTGCTCCGAGGGAGGGAACAGCACAAGTGTTTGACACATCATCAAGGGTTACTGCCCTATGTAACAAGAGTCCTCTGGTGACAGGTAATGACAAAAGTGATGGCTCATAGCCTGGGCTATAGATTTGGCAGACCAAAGCAGAAGATGCCACATGTTCTTGCTCCTCTTCTGAAGGCAGAACACAGGGCTCACATTTTCAAGGGTTGTCTGACTTTGGAGGGAATTCAACATCCAGAACAGAATGACTCAAAGGGTGTCATAACTGGAGTAAACATTAACCTTTATAATACCTGAAATGATATCTTCTTGTCATAGCTGCTCTGGATTTTATTTAATTGTTGTGGGGTTTTTTTTTAACCTATTTTGTGTTAAGAATGCACACTGAAAGCAGAATACACTACAGAATTGTACTGATGCTCATTGCAGTGAGCTAAAGGATCATGGAGACATGTATGGAGGGTATAGAGAGGCTTTTCTTCACTCTGTTGTTTCTTATATTAAATGAAACTGGAATTTAGAGTTTCTCCCTGCTTTGCTTGTTCATATTTTCTCCCAGCTTAACTTTTCTTTTTCAGCCTTACCTTTAGGATTTCTTACTCTTAGCTATGCCATTCCAAGCACTTCTTTTCTCTGTACTCAGCCAGGTCTGCATCACTGTGACTTCAGCTGTAGGAGTTAGCAAAATCGGCTGCTTTGATTAGAAATATGTGAGTGGAAGGCAGATAATAGCCTGGTTCTCTACACCTGATCTCCCAGTGAGGGGTCATTGATAGGGGTCAACAGCTGAAATAGGTGTCTCATCACATGAAGAGTTTGTGAAGGAAAATCTGTACTGTCTAATGAAGTGGGGCACAGCAGCACTGGGAGCTGGAGGGGCCTGACTTGTCTATAAATTTGGGTTGGTTTGTGTTTAGCAAATTTTCTTCTAGGAAGGAGCTTCCAGGAGCTGTAGAACCTGAAGTGCTGCACTGAACTGCAGAACAGATGCACCTGAGGGACTGGCAACTCCATCCTCCCAGAAATGGATTTGCCAAAGGGGCAAGAGAAGCTGTAGCCACCCACCCTTCTCCAAGGCTATGCTCTCATTCCTGCAATCAGGCTGCAGGAATAATCTGGAAGCAAGGGGATTTCCTTAAACCAGTTCACGGATCGGTTCTGATTAAATTATCTCCAAACTAATTAATTTGTTGATTGACACTTGTAATATGAAGACCATTCCAGATAATTTGACACTGGCCACTGGTGAATCATCAAGTTAAAGCCTTTACTTTAAATGTGACTGTTATGAATGAAATGTCACATAGTGACATTTGATATTTTGCACAAATTACTACTGTGCAGGTGGGCACATAAGCACCATTTAAGCAGAGTCAGACTCAGGCTTTTAGGAGCTCAGAGATCAAAAGAGACAGACTACTTGTCTTGTCTGGGTTTATAGACTACATAGCTATTGAGAGTCCATTAATCATGCAGAGGAATAACCAGCCATTATGGCTAATGAAAAAGAGAGATGACCTCGAGGAGGTTGAAATGGACAGGTGCCTGTTATGCCACATATCCTTTGACCCTCCTGAGCAGCCAGTGGTGCATGTGTCAATCTGAAATGAATTTAAAAAAATAGAGAGCTACTGTTGGGTTGAATGTGACACAGAGAGAAGAAGTCTGAGATCAAGCCACACACTTTCCAACAGTGTGAGACACAGAGATGTGAAAGCTTGCCCCATTACTGCTTAACTTGAATGGTCAAAACAAGGAGGAAGTGTCCTACAGACAACGTTCCTGTGTCAGGGGTGTTGAGAGTCAAAGCCCTGTTCCTTCCCTCAGAACTCTTTTATCACCCTTACATTTGTAACAGCACTTGTACCACTTTGCCTGTGTTTCCCATGTCTCATACATGTAGGAAATTACAAATCAGGACTTCCATTCCACTGCATTTCAGATTCAAACTACTTAACAGAGGTGAAAGGAAGAAAGAGAGGAAATCTGAGAAAAGAGGGAAAGTCTGGGGACAGAACTATGCTTCCAGTCCAAAACATGGTGCTAAACAGGCTTTCTTTAGAGAAAGCTTAGATGTTTAGAACTCAACTTGGTGGCTTTTTGAAACATTTTGTTTCAAAATTTTTGAGATAACTGTTGAAACTGAGGTTTGTTCTTGACAAAGATGTAAAACTGGGGTACTTTGGAAGTTTCAACAGAAAAAGGCTTTAAAATTCTCAGCTCAAGAGTCAGACGCTATTATGCCCATGAGAACATGCACTTCCAGCTTTCTTATTTCCTCTTTTGAACACACCATTGACCCTACCTACAGCTTCCCCCAGCTGTTTGTGTAGCTGCCTCTCGTTTTGGAGAGTGTGTTGAGAGGAAGCCAGCATGATGGATAACAGGAGTCCTTTGACATACCATGTCATTTATCACATAACAGCCTCAATCCTGCTAAGGTGGCCTTCTCCATATGTCACTGTCAGATTCTGTGCCACCTCAATGCATCAAAAAGAAAAGTTTGAATATGAAGCACTGTAATTCCTAAGTCACAGCTCATTGCAGCTTTCCAGACATGAAGAACCACTCTGTCTATCTGCCAGCTTGTTTGTTTAATTTTCACTGTCTCACATATGTGAGAAATTAAGTCTTCAGTGTGGAAGAAAACCAGAAAAAGTCAGAGGTCTAGCAAAGGGAAGGAAGATAAAAATCTCTAATTCCATCTGGAATCCAATGTGACATTTTGAAGTGGAAAAAGAAAAGGCAGCCTATGACCAATAGGTATTAGGGAATTAGTAAGAATTCTTCCTTCTTCCCACTCAAGGAAAGAGGTTCTCTAATATGCTGAGAGGTCCTCTAATGGGCTGATGTGAATGTAGCAAGCTTAAAGCAATGCAGATAAGCTCCTGAACTCGGCTGCCTAATGGACACCTATCTCATATCTTCAGCCACTTGAAGGGTACAAAATGCACTGAAGGCTTCCAGGAAAGCCTCTTGAGATTATCCAGCAGGTCCTGCTTTGGGCTTCCTAAATTAATCAGAACTCACCCACCAGTCCAAGATTTCAGCAAGTCAGTTCCCAGGGGACACCTGAGAACACAAACAAGAGGAGGCTGGAGCCACTGCTCCTCTCTGTCCCTCTGACACAAACCCAAGAGTCTCTGTGCAGTCTCATGAGCTTTACCACGGATGGCAATGGCAGCATGAGCCACCCACACTTTTCCATGAGCCTGAAGGGATGTAGCCTGGCTCAGGTTAATTAAGTGTAATATCGAGTTTGGGCTGCCTAGAGCACTCACACCTCATCTGGAGTTATCTTCCCCTCTCCAGTGTGAAACAGTCAAGGCCATGACTCTTCATTTCTAGTCTGAAAACATTCCTGCAACAGGGTAGGACCCCTTTTCCCAGTTTGCTCTAACAAACCTCCCTCATCCTGCCCTGCTTATAGCTCAGTCTCTGCAGAGCACCCCCAGCACCATCAGGACATCCATGACTCTCCAGATGAGTCCAGACCAGTCCAGATGAGTCCTCATTTTTAGTTCAACTGTCCTTGAGTGACCCATGACTGAGCATAGCTCCCACATCTAACCAGGAAATTGTCCTACCACCCACCCTGTCTGTGAATCACCATTTAGAAAGTCTAAGTTATAACCTTCCTTTTCACATTCTTTTTGCAGCTTACAAAGCTTACATCCCTGGCCCAAACTTATATGAATCATAGACCCATTTCCCAGGTTAGATAAATTTGCATATTACTTTCCAGTGATTCACAGACTCCCCCAGAATGAATGGTGTTAAACTCCAAGAATTAAGATGTCATTTTGGATCACAATAAGTGACTTAAAATATATGGTTTCCCACTTCCTTGGGTCGTTGTCATATAGTCTTAATATATTTCCATTTCATATAGTTTCCTTCCAAATGGATCACAGGCAAGCTACAGCTTGAAAATTAATCAATGAACCTTTACTATGCTAACCCTTTATAGGATTACTAATATGAAGGAACTTAAACACGAGTTTTTTCCCCAGGAACTGTTTACTGGCAAAACCTTATCCTTCTGTGACATTCACATTGCTCCTGTCCTTTCCCAACATCTACTCTTTCTTAAAGAACCACAGAAAGGATATTAAACACAATCTTCTTTCAAAGCAGTATTTCCACTAGTCTTAAGTCAGATGACTCAAAAGTTCCTATTTTTGGTGCAAATTTCAGTGTGCTGAAGATCTTTGAGCAGTTTAGCTTCAGCCTAAAGAGCATTCCAGTTCTGTGTCAGATTGGACATCTTCATCCTCTCTTGAATATTTGCAGTAGGTGCTTTATATAGATATATTAAAAATGTGAAAAAATAAGAGCCTATTGAGCCTCTAGAAAGGCTATGAGCTAAGTCACTAAAAAACCCTTTAAAGGCCTTTGTAGTTCTATAGGCAGCTCTCTCCCTGAAGCTGCAGGATGGAGCTCTGAATCATCAATATTGCTTCTGCTATCCTTTGTCTTTCAGAGTTTGGCATAAAGACAGACTTGTTTATGTGCATGTAGGGAAAGTAGGAAGCATAAGAATGATAATTCAGCTAGGGGCAAGCCTTGGTCATTATTTGGGCCACTAGGCAATGGGGTTGAATTATGGCTTGCCATGACAGTATCCTAAATAACTGTTAGCAGGAAATACTATCTTACATTACAGAAACAATTACAAGAGTTAACCATTTGGAAAAGGAAATCATGCAGCGGAAGAACTGCCATTCAGCCACCACAGCTCACATTCCTCAGATTAAAATAGAAATTTCAAAGGGAAGAGAAATCAATCCAAGTTTATGTCCAAGTAATGCAACATGTTTTTAGGGTAGCACACACCAAAACATATGCATATTTGTGTTGCTGATTTGCACAAACCCATTCCCGTAGGATGAACATCATAATTGAAAATGAGAGCACAAATGGCCACTTAAATGCCTAAACCCCAGCTTGAGTAATTGTGCATGCACACACATATCTGTTTTTCAAGCACAACTGCATCATTTCAATCCTAGCAATCTGGATCAAAATGTTTTCTATTAACATTATATATGCATTTACATGCACAGAATACTGTATCATTTGGACCTCAGAGTTTTTGGCAAACCTCAAAGCTAACTCTTTATCTAGGTTTCCATGAGGTTTAAGCAAGAATTAGCAATGGCAGAGTCACACCTGCACCATAGCTAGTTTGTGGAGAGTTAGATATGTGCTCTTTAGGGACCAACCCACCTGGGACTGCATGTAAAATTATGGGTTTGGAGCTGCCACATGTGTTTCTCAGAGATTAATAAAATACTCAGGGAAAAACACAAAACAGAAGGGGGTTGATTGCACTCAAGTGATTTCTTTTCTGTGCTTTGCAGCATCTGCTGCAGACCTGGTTGCCACAATTTCTACCCAATGGCCTGAAACCAGAAACCCCCAACATTCACAAGGCAATGGGTCCATCAGCTATGAAAGAGCCAAGTCAAAAAGAGGGACAGTATGCAATGCCTGAAAGTAAAGTGGTGCTTTTTGCACTTTGAGACCAAAGATATAACAAATAAATTTCTGTCATCAGTCCACACTGTCAGAGCAGACGCCCATCAGTTAAAACACCGAACACTGTCAAAGCCAATTCATTAGAGAATGATCCATTCCAGGTGGACTCCAAAATTGTGTGGGATCTGCTCCTCCAGCTGGGTCCCCACAATCTATGGGGCATGATGGGATTCATCTGAAGATCTTCAAAGAGCTACTGATTTTGGAAAAACCTTCTCAATGATTTTTGAGCGGTCTTGGGAATCCAGAGATATTCCAGATGACTGCAAGTTGGCAAGCACTGTCCCAGTTTTCAAGAAGGGCAAGAAGGAGGACCCTAGAAATTACAAGTCTGTCAGTGTCACAGGTTTGGGTCAGGTATTAGGAAAAAAGTTCTTCACTCAGAGAGTGACTGGGCATTCTCTGGAACAGGCTCCCCAGGGAAGTGGCCACAGTACCAGACTGACAGAGTTCAAGAAGCAATACTCTGGCACATGCTGTGACTCTTAGAGTGTCCTGTGCAGGGCCAGGAGCTGGACTTAATGATCCTTATGAGTCCCTATCAACTTGGCATATTCTGTTATTCTGTAGTAAATAGCAGCCCTGAGCTGGGCTTTTATTTTGATAAGAAATTTTGTAATGAAAAGATACACTTGATTTGAAGTATTTCTACTGTTTACAGAAACAGAGCCTTTTTCTTAATATTCTCCTTTTTATTTACATTCCCAGCTGTATTACTGTTATGAGCCTGAAAGCTCAAAGCCATTGATATGGACACTATTTGATTTTTGAACAGGAAACATGCTGGATGGGATTACATCCCATTCAACGCTGTCTAAAGATAGACAGAGAAGTAGCACAGTTCAAGGGTGCCCTCACCTGAATGTCGGCGAAAGCGACAGAAATTGTGACTTCAAACACCTAGCTATTCTCCACCTGAAACCCAGAATGTGCACAACACCAAACAACAAAGTTATCCAAAAGCAAACCCTCTTTTGTGTAACATGCATGTTCTGAAGGGGAAAACAACTGTTCTCACACTGTCTTTGGATTGCCATGTTCAGCCTCTACACATGGGTTTACAGCAGGACACTTGACAGGCAAATCTGCAGATTTTGGTTTGGCTATTCCATGCAGATGGTTCAACCCACAAAGTGTCAGCTGCCTTTCCAGAGATCTCAGCCTAACCCCAAAGATGTTATTTTTGTCATCTAAAAATATCCATGAGAAATATAGCTCAGTCCTAATCTCCCACAGCTCCTTCTACTTCGTGTTCAGACCTCGTGTCACCTCTCTGCTCTCACAGATGTAACCCAGGCCTGCTTTGGCTAACATTATATCCATCTAAGCATAGAACTCACTGCTACTCAAACGAGGTGCTAGAGATTTCAATTATACAGACCAAGATCTATTAGAAAATTGGATGGGAGATCAATTTTTTTTCACATCATTGGAGCAAGGACTTCAAGCCATGATAGTGCACTGTAGAAGTGACTGATTAGTGCAATAAACTACACGGCTACATAAAGCCTCTTTCCCTGGTTCTTCTCATTTCTGAATGGTGTTAAAATAGTTTATGAGTGTTCAGCTGCTTTGCACTTTACACCCTTTTATGTGCCATAACTGTGAGAGAGAAGACAAATCAAAGCCACCACTTTTTTAATCTTTGCCTTTTGTTTTTATGCTAATGACCTTTTGTTATCTAACAAACAACGAATACAGGAAATGTTCCTCAAGAAGTTCTCATTAATGTCATTCCTGTTACTGCTGGCAGAAGACACCACAGACCAGAGCTAGAACTGAGAACCAAACTTCTGCTTTAGGCAGTGCTCCATGAGAGCCAGGGTCCCTGGAAGGACTGGTACTTCCCCCTCTTGCAAAAGCTGAGCTTATGAGCATTTTGGAAGAAAAATGGGGCAACATGTGAAACAGAGAAGTAAACTACTAGTAGAGATGCTGTCATGGGATAAACTTGGAAAGAATTCTTGCACTCACACCTTGTTACTGCCTGGTAACTTAAAAAAAAATCTCCCAACAAAACAACAAAACAGCATTACACGAAAATACTGACACCTGATTATGAATTGTTATGTGTGCATATTTAGCAATAAATCCTTTTTACTCTTGGCATTCTATGAAATATACATATATACATGCAGAGTAGAATATTTCAGCTCTTCTCCAACTGATAGGAGTACTTAAGTCTTTGCTATTTGTGGCAGACAAACAAAAGCAATCAAAAAAGTGAATTAGGACCCAGACTATATTGTTCACTACAACTTCTCTGTGTTCTGCTTCCACTGACACTGAAGGATCCTACAGGATATAATGCAACATGTAACATTTTTATATAGTGACACATCCACTGGTGAAATTCAATAAGCCAGTTCTAAAACACTATGGAAAAGCTTCTCACTTCTGCACAACTCTGAATATAGCATAATTTCCAAATAATTTTACATCATAAATCACCCCTATTTCCATGCAGAAAAACACCAGCACAGTTACCTGAGAGTCCCTCAAACTCAGAGTATCCAAGGTTATGATATCCTGGAGATAGGACGTGCTCAAACACTAACTTCAGAGTTGTGCAGTGCGCACAGACCCAAGGTGCACCATCAATGGAGCTCTTTACCCTGCCAATGCCACCCCCTGCTTCTTTATTTTCCCCCCTCAGCTCAAACCTGAGCTATACAACTTCAAGAGCCCTTCAGTTTTTCTCCCCCTTCAAGACTCAGAGCTACTTTGCAGCATTAAAACTGTGCTGCACCTTTTTCCTGACTCCCAGCAGTGCTGCTCCCATTAGGCTGCAGAAAAGGTTTTGATTTCTCACCCTCTCATTGCAGTATTGACTCAATTTTCTGGTTTTTATTTTCTTGATGCTTCTGTGGGACATTCAGCCGTGTTTATAAAATTAGGATGGCAATTTGCTGAAACAACTGAAGCAAATTTTGCCCGTGTAATTACCCAATTGCATGTGCAATCACACAAGCCATGTGCACAGGTAAACAATTCAGCTTCAGCTGGACCTCTGTAGGTACATTTTTGCACAGCAATCTTGAAAACATAAGCTCTCAAATGAAGATTATTTTTGTAGATAAGGCTCTTCATCACTTTTCTACAAACACCATTTCCAGTGTGTTTCCCAAACCCAAGGTCATTTTACATCCCCTCTCCTATCACAGTACTTCACCAGCTTTTAATGCTACATTTGAATAACAGATTCCAAAGAGAGGGAAGGGAAAAAGTGAGAGAAAAATACATAAATAAATAAAAATGTTAAATAATAACATTAGCCAAAACACAAAGCTAACCCAGCATAGAATTTTTTAAAAGCAAACTCGTGAAAAATCAGCTTTACACTTGCAAACCTAAGCTCCTGAATTTTTTTGTTCATAAGTTTTCAAAAATTTCAGTGCATATTTCACAAAAAATTATGTGTTTTAATACTTAAAAGTGCCAAATAGCAATATAAAATGAGAAATGTCACTTGGAACTCCAGGGATGTCCAGTTTTCATGGGGAAAGAAATACTGTCTGATTTATTACACAGGGTAATATATGAAGGTATATTACAAGAGACAATAACCTTCATTCCCAGGCAATTTCAGCTTTCCAGGTAGTGTGGATATTGCAGTAAAGTACTGGACATTCTTCATTGCATCTATAAAAGTGAAGTTTTTACAATTTCATTTTGTGGACTTCTATTTTCCCATCCTATGAATAACAACTCCATCTCTGCATCTGTATCTTCCAACAGGCTTTAACTCAGGTAAACAGACTTGATCTTGAGATAGGTGGCCAAAGGAGCCCCTTTACTGGTGATGTTAGTTCAACTCCAAAATATTCAGCTTTGATATCAGTGTTTGATGTCTACCACAATCAGCTACAAGGTACCATCCAAGTTCAGCAGCATTTACATCTCAGTGTAAATTTGCTTATGCAGCCAGCTGGGCCAGGGTTTGCATATATGTCCTGGAAATCCCAGGAAGGTATAAAGAGACTCCTGATTTTTAACACATTTCCCCAATTCCTGCATTGATGATACCGAGGTATCCTTCACAAACTCTCATCAGGTGGCTGTGAAAGTCACTGCACCAGGATACTTTCCCTGTGCCAGGATGTAATCCTGAGGAAGGGCTGCAACTATGAAGCTCAGAGCTGTCACACTAGTGCATAACACGAAATGCAGAGATACAGCTGAGAGAACGTAAGGAAGAAAAAAATTTTATTTTGGTTTTTGTATTAAATAGAGTTTTGGGAATGACTATCGATTGGAAGGTGAAATTCTATCTTTTCTAATTACACTGGTCAATGACAAAGTTTATCAAACCTTTCTCTTCCCAGGAGAAAGAATGAAAAACAAAAAGACAGTTAGAAAAACATGTGCATGTTTACAAAAATTAGTGTGAGAAACGCCATCACAAGAACGAAAACATCAGAAGGCTGAAAATCAGAGTGACACAGAGCTCCATGAAGTGCCTCACGTGGCTAGGGCTCAGATGCTGGGTCAGGCTGCACAGGAGCCAACAGCCCAGCATCCTTGTCATTCCCACCCATCCCACTGCACAGCCTGTGGCACTAATGCACCAGGCCCTAACAAGGCACCAGCTGCTCCTTGCCTGTCTCTCTATAGAGCCCAGCACGGGCACAATTGTGATGGGAATAATATCCCACAAATGGGACTCAAATAAGCATAATAACAAACAAAAGGGATAATGACACACAATCAAGATAACAAGAATTATAATATAATTCAATCATCTCATTAACTTTACTAAAAGCTAGCTTTGTACACCAGTCTCCTGGCTCCTGAAAATGTCTTCAAAGGAGTGCACACATCTGATTACAAACTCACATCATCACTTAGGAAAACAGACACAAATGCAGAACAAAGGGATTCCTTTCTGAGCCTGTGGAACAACCTGTTCATATCTAATATTCATGCTAACTTGAAAATGCAAGGTAGAACCTGTCCAAAATGAAATCGTTCCCAAGGCTAGAAGCTGAAGTGTTTAGTAGTCCAAGGCAGTAACATCACTGAGCCCATACCCAGTGATTTTTGTAGTAAAATTTCTGGGTGACCTTGCATCACCAGCATAAATTGTACAGGAAAGAGCGCAGGGACACACACATACAACTCATTGGGCACCTTTACTGTTTAACAGCTTACAAAGACTGCATGTGCTTTGGCAATTGGCAACTGGGAGACTGATAAAACACGGAACAATGCCTTGGATCCTTCCAGTTTTTAATATGGCCATTAACTAATTAGATTTCACGACCATTTAGAAGACAGATGATACTGCAATCTCCATTCTATTAGCAAGAACAATATGGTACTTCCATGAGAAACCTGCCAACAGGAGGATGAGGTCCCAGAATTTAAACAAACCCTAGATCCTGTCCACACCACACTTTTTAGTCAAAAGGCAGCAGTTGTGATGCTCAGTTATTAGGCTGGACACTGAGACAAGCAGTTATAAGCAACAAATCGTGTTCACTCTCTAGGTCAAACTCCTGAAAGCACATGGGATATGCTGAAGATAAAAGGAGTTGTAACAAAGCACCCAAAATTTCAGCTATACAGCTTCTGAGAAACAAAAGTACCAAGCAATAAAGCCAACTACTGACACAAGGCTGGTGCCGAGTCCCACAAACAATGATATCACACACGCTCCTGTTTTAGAGGCTCAGGCACACTATAAATTAGGTGAGGGTGTTAAAACAACAGCTGGCTGCTAATTAGTCACAGCCCCCCTCAGCAGGGTATCAGCAAAGTGGCAGAGAACATCTCGAGTAAATTAAATTTTAAAAAATCCTACTGCAATCACTCCCCTGACAGACCCTTCCTTCATCTCCCCTCTCAGCTTTTTATTTATTGTAATTACTTTAGTAATAAGATTTGTTTCCTTGTTATTATATATATTACCATGCAGGGCAACAACAACAACAACAACAAATAATAGCTGGGAAGAGTTATGGAGCTTATTTATCTCCCTGGCTGTTATTGGGCCGTTGGGTGGAGAGAGGGATGAGGAGGTGGGGGCCTGGGAAAAGCAGTAAATAGAAAAGAAAGCATATTCCTCGGGAGCAGAGACATATGGGGGCATATTTACGAAGGAGGAAACACTGACAATGAGTGAATAGAGCTAATAACTCAGGGGGCCCAGCAGCCCTGGCTGATAAAGGAAGGAATAAACAATCCTGCACTGGAAGTGCTGTCAGAAGGGAGAGTCCTGGGGTGCAGCTGTCTGCAGGGGGATGTTTATCACAGAAGGAGAGCCAAGGATGGGCTGTCACATCAGCACAGCACAAAGGGCCTTGGATGAAACTGGGGCACCTCCCACAGCAGAGAGGAACTCAGACAAGTGTGTGGTGTAGGGCCAGACACCATTTCTGGTTGTTCCACCAAGGAACAATTCACAGAAATGAGAGCTAAGAAATACTGCAGCTCATATTTTATCTCGTGCTGTGCAGGCACTAGCCACATTTTGTACCCTAAGCTCTCAAATCCATCACTGCCCTCTCAGTGGAAGGCAACAGAAGCAACACCTGAGGCACCAAAGCAGCAAAGAGGTGTAAAAATTTCTGCTCCACTTGAGGAAAATTAATGCACACTTCATATGCACCTCCCAGAGCCACCAAGTATCCCAGTACAGATGTTCACAGAACTTGCATCTTTGTCATCTCTGAGGTCTTTAGGAAAGCACCGGTGCACATGCTCTTGCCACCTTACAATGTGCATCTCAGGGCACAGCCAGTGTATGTGAGGGTTGAGTCTTTCACAATTTACAAAATGCTCTTTTTTTATCCAAGGATGCCTACCCAACTACTTTTGGCATGATGGTGACAATTTAGGAGCAGAACTTCTGAAGAAAACATGGGGACAGACTCAGAGAGCACCTGTCAAAGAGCAGCACACGACTCCTGTGGCACCTCTCTCCTAGAGAGAGATTCCATTAATTCAAAACTACTCCTTTCCCAGCCTTCTCACATCTCTGTGCTGTCCTTAGAGAAATACACACATCATAGATTAACCAGTCTGGAGAGAGCCTTTGGAGTGTGTTTGCAGAGTGCATGGCACCAATTTAGAACTAAACTTCTCAACCCTCTGACCACAGAGAAGCAATAAAGAGAAGGAGGGATGCCTGCAGTTGTACAGCTTTGTGTGACATCACCTCAAGATTTAATCCTTAAGGATGCAGCTCTGCATCATAAACTGACTCCTTAGACCAGCCATTAGGTTTTTTTCCTATCCCTGATCCTTTCTTATTGCCCAGAGAACACAATGTGTCCGTTCAGGAGAGTAAGCCTTAATACAGGAGAGGAAAAGGTCATTTATACAAATAGTGTGTTTGGGTATAGAGACAAATGTGGTGCTTCTCCTCCTCCTAAGATTGTCCTTCCAAACAGAAGGCACCAGGTTCCAAAGGTTAAGTGGGAGCACACTCCTTTGTTCCTTTGTACTTTTTGAGACTCTGCAGAGGAAAACTGCTCTAGAAGGGATTTTAGTGGGCATTTCTACCTCTTTACGTCAATAATTGTCAAACAACTGAAGCTTTTCTCTGATAGGTTTGATGAGGTAATGAACAAAGCCCCTGAGTAAACAAGGAACAGACAGAGTAAATGAAAGGGGAGGGAGCATCAAGGGAGAGGCAGAAAACCCAACACCTCACTTGCCCTACCCTGGAGAAGCAAAGCTTACTCAGCCTGTGCTGGGGGAGGGCAGGTGCAGGAGGGAACAGGATGTTTTTAAAACAGATAAAGAATAGTCCATGGCTATATTCCAAAAGAAAAACCAGGATTTCCTCTACCTAGCTGCTACTATGGTTACCCCACGGCTTTGAAGAAATCATGCGGCTTCCAATAAATTTCCTTCATCTAAAAAAGGCTCACCAGCTCCCATCTCCACTCATTGGTTCATTAATTTAAAAAATTCATCGAGTTGTTTTCAATGAAAAGCCTCCTTGATTCAACAGGAGGGAAGACTGGGAAAAGGGAAGCAGATGAAAAGAAAAAGGAAACACTAAAATCAAGTAAAGGAAGAGGAAGAAGGTGGCAACTCTTACACACCCACACACACTCTTACAGGCTACCAGAGTGTAAACCTGAGCCCCAGAACAAAAATATTTCTTTTAATATAGAAAGAACCAAGGCTACCAAAAAACATACATATAAAGAAACAAGAAGAATAGGTGAGCCAATAGGTGGGCCATGGGAGGCTTCACAAGAGAGATGTATTTAAGTTATAGCATAAAGGAATTATTTATTCCCCTCCCCAGGCCTCATGATCAGTAAAGGAGACATGGCCAAGTCCCTGTTCTCCTGGTCCTATCCAGTTAAGGTTTACTAAACTTTTCTTCATCACCAGATTTAACTACAGTTCAAGCTCATCTGCACCATGGAGCACAAAACCCCCTCCTGTGTGACACAGGCCTGGGCCATGCCCTTCATTCAGGTGTCACCAAGAGCCACATTCTCCCTCCTGAAGGTCCTTCTCTGCTACAGTGGTTCCTGACAGCTGGAGGAAAAAGTCAGCCATTCCCTCCAGTCCTGCATCTGATGGAAAATTTAACTAAGTGTAGTCAGAGGAAAAAAACAAGGGGGAAAAGCCACAATGGTTTTTTCTTGCTCCTTCTGTCTGTGAGGATGAAGAAAGCATTTGGTGCCAACAGAGGCTTCAAATACCCTGGGGCAGTACCCAGCTATTCTGAACAGTCCTCCCAGACTTCTGGCAGACCCAGGCCCTGGGGAGCACAGCAGCCCAAAAGTTGTGACTTCACAGACTAGAGACTGTCAGAAAAGCCCAAGGTGCTCCCTGATGAACCACTCACCCCAAACTCAAATGAGTTTGAAACCCAGCTCAATGCAGTTGTTGCTCAGGATTTGCTTTTCTGTTCCTGCAACACTCAATAAGCACAGCCCAACCCCAAACCAGGTGTGGGACTTAAGAAAAGTTGTTCCTCTACACTTTGCTGTGTTCCAATGCTTATTTAAACCCATCTTTCAGCTTTGACATTTGTCCTGTGCTCCTCTGCAATCAACCAGGGGACACAGTTGTTGCAAGCCTTACAAGACCCCATCACCAGGTCAAGACAGCAGTCACTGGTGGGATGTGATCATGATGTCCTGCCCTTGCATCAGCCAGGATCAGCAGTTATTAACTCACTGTCACCCCACAAACACCCAAAGGGAGCAAATTCCACTGTCTGCAGAGAGGAGAAAATTTGTTTTCCAGCAAAGTGCAAGCCTACCTTAGCTTAGTGCCCTCTTCAAGGTTTCACACAACAATATTTATTTTCAGCTCAAAATATTAGGAGCAGAGTTGTAGCTTTTCCAGTCATGTACAGGGAGAGGGAAGTTAGTGTGGGTGGATAGGGAGGGTATAAGGTAAAGAATGCTAAAAGGAATCAATGTTTTTCCAAGATCAGATTCAGCATCTCTTAGGAAACATGTGGGAAGGAAGATTGAAAAGAAGGTGGGAGAAGGAGGAAGGTTCACTATACAGAAATGTTTCTGAGAAAATTTAAGAAATCCTTATTCATCCTTCCCCCACCAGGTTATACAAAGCATTAATTACAGCCAGTTTTTCCCAAGCATATCTTTGCAGCTGTATTCTGCCCTGCTGCTTTAGCAGAATGGATAACCCTCCATTTGTCAGTAAAGATCCTGTTTCTCCAGCACCACTAACACTCCTTCCAGGGAATTGAGAGATCTCCTGACCACAGACAGTACAGAACCTCACGGACCTGACAAACACAGGACAGCACACCAGGCCGTGTCTCAGATTCACATTTTCCATACAGCACTGATAACAGGATGAATAAAACACGGGGCAAAGGAAATCCTCCCAGCACAAACATTGAAGATGACACCTGCTGGGTGCACAGACAAACCCCAGAATAAACACATGTCACAACTCACTTGCCATTGATGACTCCATCAGGATTAAGCATGGGCACAATCTTGAAGATGAAACATTTCCTCAGGAGCTCAGCAATGGGATCGTTGCTCACCAGGAACTCCAGGGTGCCCTTCATCACCCAGCTGGCATTGCTCTCTCCAGGGTGAACACGGGCTGTGAGAAACACGTAAGGACGGCTGCCTGCAAAACAAAGCAAAAAAAACACCCCTGAAACTAAACAGGGCTTTTCTTTGAATCAGATCTTTGCAAGTGGATTTTATTCCTTTTGAATTTAGATAATAATCCAAAATGCAATCTAAGGAAAATGCATCCCCAGATGTATACATCCAGATACATCCATAATACATTCCAGATATTTTCTCAAGGTGCTATTTATAAACTGATCATAGATTTGGTCCTCAGAACCAGCACAGAGCCCATTTCATCCAGACCTCTCTGTTTATTCTGTGATAACTTCTAGGTATTTACACGTACCTTTAGAAAGCATTCTGCAGGTGCAGGTTACTGCCTCCAAATAGATTTATCATACTTTATAGCAATTATTGAAAGTTTGATCCCATCAAATTTCATTAAGGCTTAAAAGGCAGCAAGAAATTATTTAATTTTCTAAGGTCCTGCTCCACTTTCAGTATTTAACCATTAACAATTCAGAACTTCCTAAATATCTAAGCAGATTTGCCCACCTATAAGAGGCTCCAAGGACATGCAAGCTGCCTGATTTCTGGAAATCATTTGTGTTGTAAGGTCAAAATCATAATTAATTGAACTAAACTGATATAATTAAAGAAAATGCACTAATATGTTCACCAGAGCTGCAGAGGTTGAGTACTCAGACCCAACCATTATTTCATAACAATACAACAAAAGGTAGAAATAACAATGCACATAGCTAAGGCAAGCTGTTACTTTTGGTGGAAAGACTTTTCCAGTTTTATATAATATAGATGCTCACTCAGATTAGAAAGGCTGGTTTTCAGAAGTTGCAACTAGAAAAGTTCATCTGTTTCTAGCACTGCTTTCATGCATGTGCTAGAAACAGCTAGGAAAGATGGCAATTTGAGGTAGGGGAGGGGATTTTGGGGGTTGCTTAAAAAAATATAAACCAAAGAGTAAATCGAATTTTTACTGAACAGTTCATTGATAATCTCTATGGAACCTATTTCAAAACAGACTTGCAACTTAACAGCAAAAGTTTCCTTGTTATCAGATATGTTATTTGCTGTTCCTGTGAAAAAGCCACTAAACACATTTGGTCTGGTTACAAGCCTCCAAAAACTCTCAGCATACATATGCTTAGAAAAGACCAAGTTTGACAGCAGATTCTTTGAAGATCCCATCTGTGCTGAGCACACTTCAGGGATGGGCCAAGGAAACAGGAGAAGGCAGAAGGAGACACCTGCTAGGCACAGAAAATAAAAGGAAAGGAGAAAGCAATTATCTGTCTTAAAATGATCCTTTTGTGAGCTTCACTATCACAAATCAAGCTGACAGATTTACTTCAGTGGAAAGCTTTATCTGTCAGGGCATCACAGCCATGCCAGGGCAGGTTCCTACTCGATCAGGACACGTCAGAGCTCAGGATCTGTTCCCTTCATGAGCTGAATGACTCCAGCTGACAGGACTGGGAGAGGCAACAGGACAGAATGCAAAACCAAAGGCATCAGCTGAGTGCCCTTGTAAACAAATGCTGAATTTGCACCTTACACGCCTTTGTCCTTAGCTCCCAAAACCATCCTTCAGTTTCCAAATGCTTTACAAATCATTACTCAATCATAGTAAAACAGGGAGGTAGGACACCATCCCCAAAAATACTGATGGTAATAAAGAGCTGTTTAGCTATTTGTCTGACCAAGAAAAGGTTGTGCCAGAGCTGGGAATACAGGTGAAATTTCTCATTTCACATTCAAACAAGGACTAAGTATTAATTTCTCCCCTTAACTGTATATTCTGCACAGTTCTGCTCAGTATATACTTTACAGCACAATTTAGTTATACCATACAGGGACACACTTAGATTTGGAAATAATCCCCCATCCACACTTCCCTCTTAAGCAGTTGGTGGGCACTGGAAGAGTGAACTGCACTCCCAGCTCAAAGAGCTCATATAGAGCAATCATGTTCTGGTCCAGTAAAGCAACTGGGACTCTGTCTCTCAACAGCCACATATTAGGCTTTTGTCATTCTTACACCTCACCATACTGGGGAGGTCAGTACATTTTCTTCAATGTGTACTCTTAAGTGCCTTAGGCATTTATGGACTGCAAAAGACTCCTTTAACTCCTGCAGAACCAGCCATTCTGATTTTTTCCCCTCAAAATTAGAGTACACTAGTTCTAGTCTTCTCCAGCTAATTGTGCATTACCATCTACCTTAGTAATGCCTTATAATGGCAACAAACAAAAACCAGATTTCACAAAGACATCAGCTGCATTTTGCCATTTCCAAATATTTTCTCCTTTCTCCCATCACCATGATTTAGTGCTGTTTTGCAGGCTCATTGCTGAGCTAAACTTATGGGGCTGTGCAGTTATAGCTAGGAATGAGGCTCCTGAGGACTTCTAATGGACAACAGCTGTAAATAGCACAGAGCAAAATAAAATGTGCTCTCTTTTGCAATTGATGAATACAGCTTTAACAACTCCTACCTGTTCTGGATATTGGTACAGAGCTCAGCATCTTATTTGAGAGGTTCATTCCTCAGTCAATATAAGAAAAAAAAAAAAAAAACCAAACCTCTAAGAAACAGCTTTCTTATGTCAGAAACCTAGGACAATTTGCCATCATTCTGCTAATTGCAAGTAGCACGGGGCTGGCAGAGACCTGAGTTCTGCTGTTTCTCTCAAGGCTCGTCAAAGTCAAGCTTGTCTTACTTAGACTCAGTGTTGGAGAAGCTCCTGGAGTCTCCAGACCTTAAACCCCAGGAAACATGAAGGAAGGGAAAGAGACCAGAGATCACCTACACTGTTCTCCTGTGGGGGACAACAGGAGGGCTCCAATGCCTGCAGGTCCAGCCAAGGAAATCTCTCTGTTCCAGGGCAAGTTTCCTTTGAAAGATCCCCTCCTGCCAAGCACATCTGCAGCTCTGACATCCCACCCACAGGAGAGTCATAAGAGAGGTTTGTACAAGCAAGGAAACCACAGAGCTTGTTAACTGTCTGTTCCCTTCACAGGAGCCATCACAGCCAAATCCCACATCCAAATGCTGCTCCCCCAGAGTGCTCCCAGCGTGAAAACTAATGAAGCAGCAAATAGAGCAAAGAGCTGATGACATGGCCATAAAACTCGCTACTCTTGAAACACCTGGAAAACAGCAGGAGTGGCCCAAACCTATGGTTTACAGCATATCCAGTTACTTTGGAGTTATTGTGTTAACTGCTATTAACAGAGCTCATGAAGGGAGTAGACAGAGCACCGGCCAGCCCCACTCCACACTCAACTGGCAGCACCAGTCGAGATCTCTGCACTCAGCTCAGCTGCTTCCCTTCATTCCCGACTTCCAGCACCCCCATAACTGCAGTCCTGACCAGACCAGCCCAGTGCTACCCAGTACAGCTTACTGGTTTATACTGGTGCCCAGCTGCCCTTCTCTCTCTGCTCTTTCAGAGCCCCATGGTACAATTTCCCATGCCCTGCTAAACCTGTGTCAAGGACTCACAACCTCATGTTCTCTCATATACCTCCTCCCAGGATCAGAACTGAGCTTAAGTGTTCAGAATCCTCAGGCCAACACTTAGGCAGCTCCTTTCCAGGTTCTGAGGAAGCTGTCAGAAAGCTCAGGTTAGCCATTTATCTCTGCAAAGCCCACATGACACATAACCTTCCCTGGGAATGTAAATAATAAAAAGAGAAAGTAGAGGAGCCTTTTCGTGCTACATAAAGCCTTATCCAACAAATCATGTCTCCTTACACTGTGTTACATTTCAACATGCCCAGAATATAACATGGCATCAACAATGCCCCAGGTGGGAGATTAAAGAACCAATGATTCCTCTTGCAAAACTTCAAGCAAAGAACCTTTGAATGATAATTTTACTAATGCATCACCTAATTCCCATCTCTCCTTCACTTATTTTTGATTGTTATATATGAATGAAAATGAGAGCTTTGTTCTTCCAGTGCTAACCTGCTGCTTAATCTCCTGCCTCTAAGGCAAGATGTAACCCCTGTAAGGGTCCTCCTCTAGTCATGCCATCACCAAGGTTCACTAAGAGGTGACTTTGATGCCACTAATCATGACATCAATTGGGGAATGAGAAGCCTGAAAGAAAAGAACGAAGTCCCATTAACACAGCAGTGTCCCTCATCAAGGGGAGCACAGAAAGGAAATGAAAAGCAGTTCCAGATGCCCTGACCTGGACTGCTGTTCTAAATTATTTCAAGTTGAGGTTTGAGCCATGCTATTTGTAAAGGGACAGGGCATTGAAATGACACAGGGCTAGGATTTTTTAAGGAGTCAAAGGGAATTATGTACACAGCATGTGAAAAATTAAATCTAGATCTGGGTCTTGGGCTGAAACTTTCTGGCTGTGCCCCTGCATACCTCTCTTTTCTTTGCACAAGCCCAGGGCCATTAGGACACAGGCTTCTTTTTCTCCTTTCTAAGTACAGCATGACTGCCGTGAGCATTACACAGCTCAAAGGGCCAAGTTTACTCCTGGATACAGTAGAGAAAAACCAAGAAAGCGAAACTTTTTCCTTCCAACTTAATTAGCTGTGCCCACTACAGGCTATTCTGTGAGTAAATGATGGGTAAACAGGAGGACCATCACATAGCTCTTCCATGCATGTCACAGCTGCATCCTGTCCTGGATACATCTGACATGCCCAAGGCTGCAGTTATGCAAAGCCAGAGAGAAGAGGGGATATGGTGTGATGTACAATGCATGTATTAAGTATATTTGTAAAAAACATCAAACACTGAGATCACAGAAAACAATGAGCCAGGTCTGAGGCAGAATTTGTGTCTGATACCTTTCTCCCCTCCTAAAAGTTTTCCACCAGTTGTCAGACTTTCAGTTGCCTTAAGACAGAATAATTCTTCCCTGCCCATCTCCCCCTATCCCAGATTGCTGTCTCCTTGCTGTGCCTGTTTTTGGCTAAATGCTTCAAAAGCAGACACATCTTAATACAGAGGCAAAATACAGTCTAACAGTCTAAACCTGTTGTTTTCCAGAATTATCAATGAACTATTCCTTTCTTAAATATTTCTGTATTATATATATATTATTACTATTAGTTATGGCAAAGAAGTGAACATTACAAATCATCTCAGCTGCCTGTTCTCTACCTTCATAGCTTGATAGGAGAGTTTCAACTTCCAAGTTGCTTGGCAACCTTCTTTTGTGTACATGTTTTATGAATTCATTCACCTCTGAATCAGAGATGATCAGGGAGCTGAATATGGGTACAGACTGCTCAGCTTCAGTTCAGCTTGACCTCCTACCAATGCTGGGTTTGAACTCCAGGAAACTGGTAAATAAATTGTCAAGCCTGTTTTGGGGAAGTTTCCAAAATCCCAAGCTCTTAAAGCAGCAGGAACCACCATCATTATTTAGCAGGACCTTCAGTATGACTGAAGGCAAAGGAAACCCACATGAACTAATTCTGGTTCTAATTGAAGCATACCTCTTGGGGAAGGCTGGGGAACAACTGAACCTTATTTTTAGGATTTACGCTCATGGAAAGCCTACTGTAAACCCTTTGCAGTTATAACCCTCAGATTATAACAAATATCCCATCCCAAGTGTGTGCACCTGCATTAGTCCAGCAGAAATTTCCAACCACTGCCTCATCCACTCCTGGATACACCCACTCAGCATTCACTGGCATATCCAGTGTCACTCTGCACACCCTCTGAGCTGCTCAAATATCATCAGATTCAAAACTGAAACCATGCAAGTACCTTATTAAGCTGCTGTCAAGCAAGTTACCTGTGTTTACCTCCTCCCAGGGCTGTCACCAGCAGAGGAATTCCTGTGCCTGGGTGCACCTCCCACACCGGTGCTCACTGCCACTATCCATCTCTGCTCCCCTCAGCCACATTCCCAGGGCATGAAACCAAGATGGGGACAGCAGGCTAGGAGAAAGTACTGCCAAGAAGGATCAGGGGATTACAGCAGATGAGATAGTAATGCAAAGCTGTTGCAGAAATGGCAGCTCTCCTGGGACCCACACCAGGCAATGTCACAGCTGAGGCAAGGAACACTGTTATTTCCCTCTGCTCAACCCAGTGAGCAAAACCAAATAGCTGCAGTGCTGTGCCCACTGCTGCCCACCATAGGTTAAAAAAAAAACAGACGAAAACTGAAGGGGTCATTGAAAATCATAAAATGTTTAGAAGTCTTAGGCTGAAAAATTGGAGAAAATGGGTTTCAGACACAGAAAGAAAAGGTGAACAGAGAGGAGGGAGAAATAACCTTTAAATTGCAAAAGACTGCTATAAAAAGATTGCAATCACCTGTCCTCACTGTCCACTGGGACTAGGCTGCATAAAAAGGAACACAAGTTACTATCAGCTAAGCCAGCCTATGGTGACCTGACTGCCCTCCCTCCTGATGGGTCCCTGTTCATAAAGTCCTGTGCCAAGAATTTCCACTACAGTGCCCAAAACAGGGCCAGCAGAGGCCTATAGCCACATAAGTAATAACAGCTCCTTTAGAAACTTGGTCCCTGATTCCCCTTATTCCTCTGGAACTAGCTCTCTGTTCTGAGGGTTGCTGGAATTACTATTCCAGTCCACAAGGCAGCTCTGCCACCTCCTGTGCTCTCTTTGATGCAAGGTGTCTGCTTACTGCTTAATGTTAGCCATTTTAAGCCATGTTAACCATTAGCCACTAATTAGTGGCTAATCAGAAATATTTCATAAAATATTTCAGAAATATTTCATCATCATGTTTTGACATCATTAGGGCTTCTTCCCACATACAGAACAGAATTATTTATGGGAAATTCTGTCTTACCTGTTCATTTAGTGACAGTCTTACCACTTCAAAATTGGAGTAATACAATTTCTGGGATTTGTCTCATTAGTAGTGATCTTCCAAAGCCTCTCTATTACCCTTAAGATTACCATTTCTCAGCTTCTGCTTCTGTATCCCTTGAAAAGTGTGAGCAGCAACCACTAAGATCAGCTTTAACACAGGATCTAGGTAGCTGATGTAGGGAGCTCCAGATTATCTGTCAGAAGGCAGGCAAGGATCTATCACCCCCTGCTTCCATAACACACACATTATGGCTTTAATTTGTTCTGTGGCAGCAGGCAATTTCAGATACTCAAGTATTTTGTACTGCCATGGCCAGGCCATCAATCCATGTGTTTTTTCAGTCAGCATGGGAGAAATGTAGACTGTCTTGCAGAGATGCAAGGCTTCTGAGACCTGGCAAGTAGTAAAAAGCAGTATTTTCAAGTTAGGCATATATGTGACTTTCACCTTCTGGGGTTTTTGCACAAAGACAGAAAAGCTGAACTGAGAGAAGAACTAGAACATTGCCCTAAACTGTCCCATGCCTACAAGAAGGTGCAGGCAGGAGATGAGTACACAGAGAGCTGAAGGACAGTTGCTGTAACGGGCACAGTGCAGAGATCCAGAGAGCTATAAAATCCATGGGCTCTTTTCCGAGAGAAGGATTTCATCTGAAATTAAATCAGGCAGGAGGAGCAGACTGAAAAAGCTTCCATTGTCATAAAAATATCTCCCTGGGTAATCCACAGTGATGGAAAAAGGAAACCCTGATAATTTATGTGACAGTTTAATGGGATTTTGGTGACACACGATACTTTAGAAAGAATTTGCCCAAATAGGACAGGCAGGACTTTAATAAGGCTTCAGCTCCGAACCAGCAATATTTTCACCTCTTGCTTTTACATGTCATTCTACATACCCACTGCTCACTCACAGCTCATCTTTCTCATTTGCAAGGCACATTTCAACACTCTAAGAGCAACAACTGCACTTTCTGGTTAGATTCCCCTGCCAGAGAGGCTTCTAAGTATCTGATCCCTAAAGGGATCAAGCTGCCTTTGCACCTACAGGGCAGAGCATCACTGAGCTGTGAACTCTGAGGCATGAGCTGCCCTCTGGCCATGTCCCCTGCTCTGTGGATGGCACTAATGGCTTCTGTGTGGAATTTAAGGGCAGCAGATGGACAGTCTGGAGCAGGAGCTGCTGGCAGAGGGGACGCCCCCAGAACACACTCCAGGAATAAATGATATTTATTATTTCACACACAGTGAGTAATGCCTCAGTCCCCATCTCCTGTCTGTGGGGGACACAGCCTTTACCCCCAGCCCTTCACTGCCATCCCCCCCAGAACAGGCTCAGTGCAAGAGGAATTGCTCAGAGTGCCAAACCCGGGTGAATCCGGGGTTAATGGCGTGGAACTCCACAAAGGAACATTTAGACTGAGTATCAGTGAGTTACACTAAAAAGTCTCCCCTGTGGAGAGGTGGAAGTTAACATTAAAACCACATTGCCCAGAGCACAAGAAGTCATTTTGTACACAACAGTCTTGCAGTGGCTGGGGACAGAAATAACCCAACAGGAATTTGTTTTCTTTGCTAACTTCAATGGATCCAGTTAAGAAGCCCAAATTTTGCTAATTTCTCCGGGGAAATCCAGGCATGAAAGGAATGGTAAAAAATTGGGGGAAGATCTCAATATTTTGTCCACTCTGAGATGAACTTAGAGCCTGCAATGAGGCCTGTGAGCTCTAAAATGGGCATGAGAAATGGAGCACCTGCCAGGGCTTCTTTCACTGCTGGGAATAACAGCCAAGTTTAACAGTTTAACACAAGTTTAAGTTGTGTAGTACTTCAAGCTGTTCTGCTCTACAGAAGACAAACTCTATAGTTTATTTTAAAAAAGCTCTTTACTCTTTATGCAGAACATATTTAAAACCCACCTATTACCACCTACAGCATAAAGTAATGTTTATTCTTAAATATGTGTTGTGCTTTTAAGTGGCACAGATCCATCTCTCCCTGACTTGAAGTCTTCCTCAGGGAATGACTTGAAAGTAGTAAAGTATATTAAAAGAAAGTGCAATCAGAGCCTCTCACTGTCAAAGTGATAAAATACCAGTTTTTGTTAAGATAAAAAGCATCACAGATTGCCTCTGATGGTAAAAATTAAATTTTTGGTCTTCACTTGATTTGATATTTATCACTCATTGCTCCAGAATCAGTCAAGCGGGGAAGGTTTCTTAAAAATATTATTCTGTATTTCTCCTGGAGTAAGCAAACTATGAAAATTTTAAATTGTGTATTTTCTTACATAGAAAAAACTCAGAGGAAAAAGGAAATAAGCAGAAAACCTACAAAAAAATCTAACGCTTCACTGTGTCAACAGCTTCACAGTAAAGGACCTTCTGCAGGTTGACCTCATTTGTGGCATCACTAAATTGACTTTTAAATTGTTGCTGTCTAAGTCTATCCTAAATCTTGGAACTGCACTGTCCAGAGCTGATCCCAAAGGAAATTCTTGCTTTCCACAAACAAGAGATCAATGAGGTAGAACTGTCTCCAAATTTTGAATAATGAATCTTGTCTTCATGGCAAGGTCTTAGATGAACTCCCCAAACACCTGAACAGAGGAACACAAATGAGGGGTCAACATAAAAGGTCTTTCAATCAGATCATCAAGAGAGCAAAACTGATGCTGGCCCAGTGCTCTTGTATCATGACATAAGCAGCACCGTGTTCCATCTCCTAGACTGCATGACATGTTGTGTGACAGACCATAAGCAGAACATAAGTTTTCCAGGAGAAACAGCAGAGATGAGCCCCAAAGTTCCCAACTAAGTTCATACTGTATTTTTTTCAAGCAGTTCTACTATTGAGATAGCCTAAAGATGAAGAAGGAATCAGGCTCATACAGCACAATCTGAGCCCCACAGTACTCGACAGAACTAGGTGGAACAAAATTTGCCACTGCATAAAGAAGATAATATGCAGAAATTTCAAACAGTCTGTGGAAAGACACACTAAGCAGTCTCTGTCTCAGGTCAGTAAGTTCCTCCCTTCAGATGCCAGCAAAATTATGTCTAACGATGATGATGATGCAGGGTGATGTCTTCCTGCATCAATCACTGCAGGGAGCAGAGTGTCAAGTTAGGAAGAGTTGTCTGTTTGAGGAAATAAGATGGTAGGAAGGCTAGGGTGAGGAAAAATGTTCTTTTTATCCCCACAATTTGCTACAATGCATAGAAAAAGGTTCTCACTAATAAAGGAGTCAGGCTGCAGACCAGTCCTGGCAGCCCCAGAAGAAACAGAAGTGGAACATGTGATGTCCTTGCTCGGCACTCCATGTGTCACTGCAAAAGTGGGAGCTTCCACACAGGAGAACTTTTAGTTCTTCATAGTTTCCTAAGTGATATTAAATTTATTTAAAAAGCATTCTCCAGAAGGTTCTTTCAGGCAAATATTTTAACATTACAAGTGATAGTTGCTAATCAGTTTGAATTTCTGATGTGCAGTACACAGACTGACTTCATAAAGCTGATACTGCGATGTTTCCTCAATCCCAGTGCCTTCTTGCATTTTCACAGCAGAACTCTGACCTTTTCCAACTGACCCTGCCCCAGAATCCTTCCACTTATAGCTCATTCACTCAATACAGCCTGTACAATCCACAGCATGAGCTCCTCTCTTAACGTGCCATAAGAAACACTCATATCTGAAACATTATATTCCAGAGCATTCACAGCCACTTCATCTCCTGCTCTGTAAACTCTGACTGCTTTTAAAAGAAACATTTATATAGAAGAAAATCCCTGTAAATCATGGTCATGACAGGCTAATGGCTAGCATTGCAAAGATGATTTATCTTCTTGCTATATCTAACAAAGCTTCTTATGTTAATACCTTGTTTTCAAAATATGAAGAGACTTCTAACTGATGTTTTCTAACCGCCAGAATATGCAGCTAATGAAAAATGCCTTAAATCAAAAAATAACCTTCCCCTGCCACCTAACACTCCCATCAACTCTCAAAATCAAAGGATTTCCTTGAATTATTTCTTTCATCTGTATTACTTAGGGTGCTTCCCTCATGGATGAAGAAATCAACCATTCACAGTCTCACTGCCTGTTTATAACCCGAATTCACTTTTAGAGTCTGCATGCATTACCTGCATGTTTTAATTTGATATATTTTATTTGGTTTCTGCCTATTAAATTACATTTGAGGCAGGTTATATGGCCTCATGGGGAGCACTACCCTTTGTGCAAACAGCAATTTTAGCTGTGCTGAGCCTAATTTCACATTACATTTTGATAGGCTGGCAAACAAGGTCATGGTGTCTGCGTGGCAAGTGATGCTCCAGCTGGTGAGAGAGACTTCTGATAAGCTAGAAGGAGGATCCTGGGTGTGTTCTGATTTAAAGGGTATGATCTAGGGTATGAAATTAAGAAGCAAGCCATCAGTGATGAGCAGAAGTGCTGTTTCAAGTCTATTGACAGGTATTCTCCATAGCTGGCAGGGCCATCACCTTTGCCAGCACAGAGACTATAAGCACCTCACTACATGTTTATTGCTCATTCAATAGTGAGTAATGGCTAAAAATGGGGAGAATAGGGATAGTGGGGACACCACAGCTGCTGACACCCCAGGGCCCTTCATCTGTCTCTTGCTCACTCTTTGAGCCTCTGGCCAGTAGCTCTTTTTGAAGCTCAATTCCCAGGAGTTGAGTTGTGCCTCGTGGTGACCCTCTAGCTGTTGTTTTTGTGCCCTTTCAAAATGCTTGACAGAACTGTCACAGAAGGAGCTTGGTATCTGGAAGCTGTGGCAGACACGATATGACCTGATTCATAAAACACAGCTAAACAGCTTGGGCTGCCAGAGGCCAGGATTTACAGGACTGAGCTTAAAAACGGCCTTCGACGCCTGCTCTGCTAAATGCACTTCCCTACTCCACACAATAACAATTCCCAAGTTGTGTGAGGGTGACCTGCAACACCGAAGTGACAAAGCAGACAAGACACTGAAGACACTAATCTTGTTACAGCCTACACTGTCCACTGCTACCCAGGACAGGAAAGGAAAGACTTCAGCTCTGGCTGCACCTTGTGCACATGGCTACAGGGATAGGAAGGACTTAAAAAAAAAGATTTTTTTAATTCAGAAATTGCTTCAGAAATTCCCCAGCACAGCAAGCACAAAGGAAAAAAATTAAGCCAGAGATATTTTCTGCTGCATTATCCACTACAGCCTCATTTTGACAATAAAAGACTCTCTGCATTTTTATTTCCAGCAGGCACAGCCTGATCAGCAAGGAATTTAAGGACTTTCTGCCCTCACATCCATCTCCCTATTTTCTTCATCTCTACTTCAATCACTACTTACAGCCTTCTGTTAGCTGCTCACCATGGGACCTAAACATCCTCTGGGAGACCTGTCAAAGTCACTCTGATGCCAGTGATAATAAATTCCATCTCACTCATCTTTTCTTGAAGCACTTCATAGACTGAAGATTACATGTTTCAAGTGTGTTCCAAGTTATGAAGGTAAGGATTTACGGAAAAATCAAGTAAGTTGCCCAAGGATAAAATACAAATCAGTCAGAGCTGGAAGCTCAACAGTTGTTTTCCAAGCTCCAGTCAAAGAATTCTGTGCCATACACATTCACCCTAGAAGTGATTTTCTACATAATCCATTACTTCAAATCACTTCCTCCTCTTTTCATTAGCTATGAAAATGAATTGAATTGTGCACTTAGACATAATCAGTAGAGCCCTCTCTCAGTCATGTTATTTGTCCTATACCAAGATCAGCTGTCATTTTCATTCTGGAACCTACCCATCCTTCCCAAAGTTATCAGGCACACACACATTTGCAGAGTGCTCTGGTATTCCTTTATCTGTCACTATCATGGTGTGTTTTCAGACTAGGGGAAAAAGCAAAAGATGTCATGAAAGTGGTAAGGGAAGAATGAGGAAATAAAATAGAATGTTGTAGTAGGTCTCTCTGGTTTTCTTAAAAAAAATAAAAGAAAAAAGAAAAAAAGAAAAGGAAAGTCCCTAAGTTGTCCAGAAGGCCTTCCTTATCTGTGGGACAAGACATACCTCCAACCCCATTCTGACTTCTTCACTTACTTGTCACCTCTGCCCACACCATGTTTTATTAAAAATTTCAACCTATTTAATTTAACCTCATTATTTCAAAGCACCCAGGCTATGCTAGAAATATTTTCAATAGGGTTTGTTAAACCAATTTAATGGGAAAAAAAAGAGTAAAAGCTTATAAAAAGAATTGCCAAGTGGCAAGGAAAATTACTTTCTTTTCCCCCCCACAGCTAAGAAGCACAACAATTGCAATTGATAGTGCAAATTAAATTCTAAGTGCATTGGTGATTTGATAGATATAATTTTCCAAGTATTACAGCCACATAATAAGTGCCCTGAAATGATACAGAAGTCCAAGTTTAGCTGTCTGGGAACACTGGTGCACTTTGCAGTATCTACCATGTCACTCGTCAACTCATTGATCTTATCAGCACATTTGCAGTCTGAGCAGAGCAGCTGTCTCCACTTGGTTTTTATTTCTATTTCTGCATTAGAAACAGGTGGGCAAGCTCAGAGAGCTAACAAGTTTCTTTTTGATGTCGAGATGGACAAATCCTCTCATTAACAGAACGGCCTTTTAAAAATCATTATGGGGTATTTTTAGTCCCATTTCATTTCAGTATTTCTGTATAATTGCAGCCCATTAATCACAAATGCTTGTTTCTAGAATCTGTCAGTTATAGGCAACAAGTAGTATCAGCCTGTGGTGTCTCCAAACTACTACTTTCAACATATTGCTGCCTTATTTTACTGGGACAAGATTGGTTGCATCAATCACACAGGAATGGATCCCATTCTCCAATTACAGAAATTAAGCTCAGTTAAACAGGTCAGGCAGAAATCTGCACAGACCCTCCCAGCAAAATAAACTTACAGGTGGGAATTAGAAATAGCAGGTGTTCAGAATTCCAGATACAAAACCAGGAGAAAAACAAATGCGTACCACGTATTGCAAATATGCCTCCTCACTCAGTAATGCTCTTGGATAGATTAATATTAGGATCAGCACATAGAAATAGCATTTGATTAAGATCAGCACATAGAAATAGTGTTTGCTACATTTCACAAGAGCGTAGAGCCCCTCGCGTGGATGTGGGCAGAGTAGCTGAACAAACTATCTGCTTGCAGCTCTGTCAAACATGCACTAAATCTGTTCCATACAATCCAAACAACTCCAGGCATTTGTAATGCATGACTAGCTAGGTCAGCCTTTATCAGACAAAAATGCATAGCTTGGAACATTAAATCCAGAAATTAGATTGTTGTTTTCCAGAACGTTTTCGAAGCCTTGAGGTATCAGTTGAATGACTTTTCTATTTTCAAGTCAGATGCAGTAGGCAGTCTCTCCAAACCAGCCAGCCAAGATTTAAAAGCATCAAGAAAGTTCCCAGTTTAGAAGGATAAAGGTGAAAGCAACATGAAAGTTATAACGCCACCCACACTGTTTCCCAACAGTCTGTTAGCTCTGGGTGTTGAGGAAGGGTTTGCCTGTGCAAGCTGAAGTCTATTGTTAGAGTGAGAAATTCAAGAGTCACAGGATCATGAAAAATCTACCTCAGAGTAGCAGAGTTCCCTGTTAGCAGGACACACTTTGGGTTCTGTCACAGCCTAGCAGTTCTTTAACACAAACTGTGCAAGACTTGACAAACTGTCCCCGAGCTGAGTCCCCAAACTAAAAGCAATGGTTTGCTAGAAGAGTGGCAGACCCCACTTTTTGCCAACTCTGCCCAGTCTTGCCATCCAAAATAGTTTGTTCTCACAAGATTGTCAGGCATCAGAAAGCAATGTGTATCTACCTCAATCTGTGTATCAGCACAGCTTTTCTGGAACAGAAAAGAAAAAAATATTGAACCAGGAACAAAAACTGCTCTCTGAGATGGCAGGAGCGGTTGTGTGGGTCTGACAGCAGCTGGTGCATGTGCTACACCCCCTGGGATTTCCAGCCACACATTACTCTTCCACAAGGCCAAGCTGCCAGCTGTCCTGCTCCCAACTCTGATCACTTGCCTAGCAGTTATTAACGAGGAGGTACAACCAAAGAGAAGGAAGAACAACTGGTCACATTTCTACTGTTACAAAATGACAATTTCTTACCTTACAGAAGGCTTGAACCTGAGGAACTTCTTACTGAACTTTTAATTCAAGGAGCAAGAGTGATCTACAGACTGCCCCACCATCCACAGCTTCAGCACTACTGACCAGAAGCAGCTGTTTTAACATAGGTGTCCAGGGGCAAACCCAACTGCCTTGAAGACAACCCAATTTATACATCAGCAGGTGCTCCAGACCTTCTGACTTGTGAAAAACAGCCACCCTGGGCAATATGACATGTGACCAACCAGGCAATATTGTGACCAGATGAAGGAACCCCCTCCTGACCTTGGCTTTTACCTTGAGGCACAAGCACTGACTCTTCACACCTTGGTAAGCACATTGCTCCTATCAATATTCAATCTCCTGTGACAATCTGACCCTAAAATTGTGTCCTCCCTCTCACAGCCCATCTCTGCCCCACTGAGGAGAGATTTACCTCAATTCAGATGCTTCTCTGGCTGACTTACACAGTACCACAGTGACCTTTTAGCACATGCCCCACTGGACTGCCCGTGACTAGAATTTATGGCCAGGCATGGGAAATGTGCCACTCACAGAAACACACTGATTTGGGGTTTTTGCCACACTGTAATTTGAAGCTGATGACAGAAACCCAGTAGCAGTTTTATGCTTGTTCACCATTTGAGGGAGAAAAAGCTGCCTGGGGGCTCTGCTGAGCTGTATTTCAATACCTTGATTGGCCATTGGAAACAACACCTGCAGGCTTCTCACAAACTGTTTCCACCTAAGGGAGAGAAGATGGTTTTTTTGCCCTTCTGTTAAGGCAAGAATTGGAGCAACCTAGCACTCCTATAGAAGCTTGCAGTTCCGCCTCAATGAGAACTGGTCCTGGGGTGTTGTAAAACAGACATATTCCAAAACTTATTCTATAAATTTCCAAAGCAATATAAGAAATACATACAACCAAACCATTTTCAGTTTCATTGATAATTTTCAGTGCCTTGTAGCAAAAATACAAGTAGTACCACACTCCTGTGAGAAGACCCTTCTGAGGCATTTAACAAACCAATCAAGAAATAAAATAATTATGACTAAGATATGCTAATTTTGATTTTCAAGATGTTTAATTCATTAGTGTATCAGAAAAGGCTGTTATGTTCTGGAAGTCTGGAGCATTGCCAGCCTTAAGCACTACTGAGAGAATCATAGAATATCTTGGGTTGGAAGGGACCCACATGGATCATCAAGTCCAACTCCTGATGCTCTAGCCCAAGTCCATACCAACCAAGAAAATATTGATAACTTATGTTCTACAAAATTCTGCCTTTAATCAGATAACTTCTTCTCTAGAATGGACATGCAAAGGTTATAAGTCTCTTGGGGCAGAAAATAAGACTGTTCTAAATCAAAGAAGGAAAGGCAGCTGAACAAGTGCTGGAGAAAGTGCTACAGAATTTTCTGCTCTCTCCCCTAAGCAGAGGACAGCTTAGAAAAAAATATCCAAATTACAGAAGGAATTTTATTTTTAAAAAATGCAGAACATGGCAACTGAATGAAGAACACTACAAATAATCTTATTTAAGGTGCTTATTCTGCCATCATGCTGCATTAGGCAGAGGGTGGGACAGAATGAGAGATTACCCTAATATTTACTTTCTCTCTTTGCTAAAATCACTGTTATTGTCTATGTTTCAAAGCCCAGTTTTAGCATACTTGTTCAGTGTTTTCTGTCCATTCTTTTCTGCCTTGACTACTGGAATTCAATATATTAATATGTATTTTGCCAAGCTCACAGAAGGCTGACCACTGTGTCAAAGCTGTGCTGGCAGAGTCGGCTCCACCAAACACTGGGATTCAAAGAGCATTTGATACATCATGAAAAATACTGGCCTCAGCCTGCAGACAACCATGTGTCTGTCTCACAAATTTCATATTCCATTCAACCAGCTTTATGGCAGCAAGCTGGATACTCAAACAGGAGCATAGTTTTGCAGAAATTTGTCTGCTGTTTTTGCAAGGAGCTGCCAATGCTGTTGTGACTGGGATATCAGAAAGGAAAAGCAGAAGAGATGTTTGAAATTGAAAGACAATCTTGAAAATTTCCAGCACACACCATCAGTGTTGCATAACTGGAGAGCATTGCTTTGGCTTCAGAAGCTTAAGAAACTGTCTATTCAAGTGTAAAAAAACCAGTCTCAATTCTGTAATTATTTAGCACTGTAGAACACATGACAATTTTGTTCAGCCTTTCTTCACTGCTGCATTAAGACAGGATAACAGTTTTCACAACAGCTGACTCTTCCTGTCACCAAAAACAAAGTGTTTGGTACAAAGTGAGAGAGAAATCAGCACCTCTGCCTGGCAGCCCTGCAAATTGGGAGAAAATCTTCAAATCAAAAGAATACAAAGACACAAACCTCATTATTGCAGATGCAAGGATAAAGGAAAAAATCTTTTTCTCCAGTGTTCTATAACCATCTCAATCAATTTCTGTACACAGTAAAATCTGTTCACTTTTAACTATAATCACAAATAAAGAGAAGAGATAGATAACTGATGAAAGGAAAAAGCAGAACAGGTCTGTAAATGGAATACTTGAAGGAAATGTAATGCCGGTGGACACTTTCTGCATAAGATTGCAATTTGGTCCACATTAAGTACCTAGAAAGCTACAAAAACAGTCTGTCAGAGATAACATCTTCTGTTCCCATTCAGTGGAAATGCCATTTAATGTGGGACCACCCCAGGTGCAGGGGCTTTCTTCAGTTCTTGGTTTCTCTCCTGAGATTATCATCAATAGCAGCAATGGTTTTCTTCTTGTATGGTGTTAGCACTGTGGAATTGTCATTATAAAAGCCTATCAGACCCTTCCACAGAAACCAGTCAGCAGCCAGACAGTTCTGGGGAGGTGGGTTTGTCCCCATTTGGCAGACATATGTGACCTGGGGCTCCACGAGCAAGTGGCTGTGCTGTTTGCACGTGTGCTGGAGGGAGGATCACATGCAGTACCGGCAAAGAGCAGATGTGCTCGCTGGTGTGAGCTGCTTCCAGCCAGCACAATGCCAGGTTAGCACTCCAGATGAATTGCTCCAGGCAGCCCTTCTGCCTGCTGAAAAGATCATTACCAATCAAAGCAGGTCATTCCACCTCCTTATTTCGACAATATTAGAGGAGAGCTTCCTTTAAGGAGTGCAGTTTCCTTTGGGGCGGACTGACTCCAATAAGGTGTTGAACTAATTTGATCCCTGTTTCACTAGGAGATGTCTCATCTCCAGGTTTGAAAAAGTTATTCAGGAGAGCTTGAGCCTTTTATAATTAACATGCAACACTGGTTGCCACACAGGGAGCAGGCACAGTTATAATAACTCGGAGTCAATAATTCATAAACTATAATGCATTATTAATCAATTATTGAGGCCTGAATTACATTTAATGAGATTAAGCTGATTGGAGCACTAAGCTGTTTGAGTCATATTGATTTAATCAATGTGCTTAATTAAACTGTGTACATTTTCCACATGATCATTATTTCCCAGTATCCTGCATAAGTGGCCCCTGCAATTCACATCCTCTGCTGTTCTCTGCTCAGGAATTGCTCTTTGCTGCAATTTATATTAAAGGTAAAGGGCTTCTTTCTTTCTAAGGAAAGATCAAAGTTGCAAAACAACCATCTAAATAGCTTATACAAGCAAATTGAGAAATGTTAGAATAGTTTTTCCCAGCAACTGTGTCTTTTTTTATTCTGTAGGCTTAAGATGAGACCAGGTAAAGACACCTCATTAGTCTCACTTTATCCCTCATTCCAGCTCCAGGAGCATCTGCAGATTCAATGGTATGAGCGTCCTACCATATCTATCCCAAAAACATTACTCCATACTTCTTCAGAAACATGCCTAGACAAAATATGTGCTTCAAATCTCCTGGAGACTATTTAAGATAAGCAGGTGTCATTATCTTTTTTTGACAATATTCATAATGGTTTCCTCAGCCATGCATAAAGAGGACATATGATGACAGAAGAACAACTCAAAGTGACAGGTATTACAGATGTAAATCCATTTGCTAGTGTCATTTTTGTTTCATTTTCTCTCACTTCTGCTGCTAATTATCTGGGACAATTTGGGTTAACTTTAAACCACAAAATTCAGATCTATAATGCTACCCACAGCTAAAAGGATACTTATTAGGTGTGTTGACTCTGGAACATACACAACACACTGAATAATCACTATTATTAATGGGGATGACAACAGTACAATCAGCCATGAAGAGAGTTGTGCAATTCCTTTGGGACTTTTTGAGTCATCACTCTGTGTTAGCACTAACCACAATGACACCTACACTACATCACATCTCAGAGCTGTCCTGCCCCTTCCCTTCTCTAACTAAAGGTGAGAGTAAATCCACCCCAGCTCAGGGTACAGCCAGGAAATACCTCCTGAAAAACACTCACATGGCAGCACAGAGTGTACACTGCTCTTTTCTGACCAGTCATTTTGCTTTTGGTGGTTTAAATTCCTCCACTCTGTTAACGTTAGCAACATATCAGTGTCCTTTCCTTTCTTAACGAGAAGACAATTTATCATTGCCTGTGTGTCAGTGTTTAAATATTTTCCTTACACTTCTTTGAAGAGTTAATCTGTCCATTTGCTCTGTCACTTACAACAGTATCCTACTGCTTGCAGGGTCTACTCAGCTGTCTGCCAGGGAGTTTAGTGGAGTTATGCACTGCACACATGCATAAATAATACTGTGAATTAAGAGTTTGCAAACTATTATTGAGTACACATACATGCTGCTAACACTGCCTTCACTGGGCTCTGTGTGTGTGGCAAACTGAAGAAAATCAGACTTCTGAAAACACCTATTAATTCATCAAGCAGGGAAGTTGGCACCAGGATTTGGAAGCTTTATAATTCTCCTTGTTTCTGCATTCATTTGAGAATGCTCTGAAAGATGTTCGGAATTGCTCTCCCTTCAAAAGTCCCTTTAACTCTTATCAGGCAGACCTAACATAGCCAGAAATAGTCACCCACACACAGTCAGAATTATTTTACCTTTATCACAAGACCATGGAGGATATTGCAGTTAGAATGGGTATTAAAGACATCTGTATTAGCTGGATGTTGAGTCGTCTTCATCTGATGGCAGGAAGAGCAAGTTTAATTTTAAACAGCAACCACAAAAACAAGATAAACCCTCTCAATCTCTATTTGTGCAAGTCTATGGAGCTGGAAAGCCCAGCAGGGACCACTGACCAGCCCCAGGTACCTACAGACATGGATCAAGTTTGAGTGGAGGTTGTGCTGATTGTAACTGAGTGGTTGCATGAACGAGAGTAAAAGCACAGAAAGCCAAAGAGTTCCCAGCTCGTTTCTTTCTGTATCCATATCAATTTCAGAACTGAACATTTAATAAAAATTATTCAGTACACCACCAGCATATAAAGGGCAGATATAAAGAGAGGAAGGAGAAAGGAGCCTAAAGTGAATATCAAAGCCTCACACAAACAAGGCATAATGAAGGAAAGAAGTAGCCCATTTTTCTTCCCTTCAGCATGGCTTGTGCTTCCTATTAACAAGGTGCATGTTAATAAATTTAACTCAGACAAATTTAACCATCCTAGAACCACATTAATCAAAAACCTGACAAGAGCAATCTGAAAGAGTTGAGGAAGGGAAGTAAAGCACAGCTGACACAGAGGATGCCATGCCCTCGCTCTCCCTGGGCACTTCCAATACAAAATATCTCCTCCCCACTGCACTCCTACCAGGCTGATCCTGCTGCCTTCCCAGTGCTCCTCACCCACCCAATGCCTCTTTATCTGTGATGTTTCCTTATCCCTTTGTGTCTATACTTGAGAAAGATTTACACTATTTCAGTATGATCATGTGCAGGAGCTACAAAGTCCTGGTGAGATTTGTGCCACTGGCATTGCTGAAAAGAAACTCTCAAGGTACAGATTAACACAGGTAACAAAGGCAACATAAATTTGATAGGAAATCAAAATCACTATAGCTCATGAAAACTGTGCATTGGCCTGAACCAGAAGGAAAAACAAAGACTGTCCATTTTTATTCATTATCCATGTGCCAAGTTCCCCAGTGCTGGAGGCTCCACGTTCCTTCTCAAGCTGAAATGCCCATGCATGGAGACTGTACAAAGCCATGGGATTTATTTCAGGGAAATCCTCCACCCTTTGGTCTCTTCATACTTAGCTCCAAGTTGTTGCTCTTGAGTTATGTTTTTAGATGGAAAACATTGACAAACAGGTCCTTCCATCAGCCAAAACACTTCACAGAAAGATGGGTATGTCATGCAAAATGAGGAAACTGAGAAGTAACTGCTGATCAGAGCAACACAAAGCAGCACAAATTAGACTAAGTGCATCCCCAAAAGCCATAATTATCCAAGCTACTCAAACAAAATAAGCACATACGTGATTATTCAGATTTGCCTACAGGCATCCCCACAGCATAAAACATGGTGTGCTGCCTTGCTGTTCTTCCACTTGATAAAACAATAAATATTTTCATCACTTAAGAGTATTGGTGTTTACTTTTCCAGTCTTGAAAACTTGAGTGAAACTGTGTTGCCTTGAAATGTTTTCCCCCCTCAAAAATTTATTTTTCGGTTGGACAACTGGGGTTTCTGCATGTTCTGTTTTGATTGAGTTCCATGGGCTCATGGATTAGAAGTCTGCAATCTTTTTGTAGTGCAAGGCTTCAGAGGAAGGGTTTAGTGGCACAGGATTTCATGGCATTTCAGGGATTTCATAGCATTTGTAGTTCATGGAGAACTACAAGTTCCCACTGGCTTCATATACTACCACAACACAGGAGGTATTTATTTCTATTGAAAATAAAGAGGACTTAAGCCACATAATTGGGATTTGAAGCTAGATGCAGTATATTAAACAGTCTGAAGCATTTGGAAAAAGTATCTGTCCAAATTGTTCATAGATGCCTTATGAATCTTTCAGCAAACCTGGGCTGAATAAGTAAGCCAAGCCTTGTCTATGCAGACAGGTTAACAACCTTTGAAAACCTGACAGGCTCTCTCCTAACACTGCAAGAAGCAATCTAATATACTCTGAGAATACAGTGCTCCAGAAAATGGTCATGCCTCCCAACATGGTCACATTTTTATCACAATACTTTCTTGATTTTTTTTTGTTTTGTTTTGTTTTCTTATGGGAAAACACTCTATTCAGAAAGTCCTTTCAAAGCCAAAAGAGCTAAAGTTCAATGTTTAGGATATTGACTCCTCATGTGACTGACTCACTCCAAGCCCTTGCTTAGATAAACCCAAATATTTGCTCAGTTTTTGCTTTGCACCACTATTGGACAGGGCTTCTCACTTGGGCAGAAAATCTGGTTCACTGCATGCCTCTTCCAATCCTCAAATAAAATATTCTAACTCACTTCCAGTTGCCCCCTTGAGAGCTTCTGCCATGAGGTGTCAGCAAATAACATCAGACCAGGTGATCACCTGCCATGTGCCAGAGGCTGCTTTAGATAACCAGCCTGCCCTCCCCAGCTCCCACCCACTGGTTTTCTGTATCATCATTATCATGGGAAAAAAAGTGCTTGAGGGCAGGAATTCTCTCTTCTAGCCAGGTATGGACAGCCACAATTAAAGCTCTGCATGTGCATGCACATGATAAATTCACAGAATGCCCCACGTAGCTTGTACTTGGCTATTTTGCTTTAGTATTTCAACCAAGAAAAGCATGCCCATGATATAAATTTGCTAATCCAGAGTAAAAGCTGAATTTGTAATCAAGTTATTACAGTAACAGGTATGAGCTGTGGATGACTACACTGTAATGTCAGCATAGCTGCAGTCACTCTGCTCTAAACCTGGACCAAAAAAAGATAACAATAACTTCCACCAAATCTCATATTTCAGCTCCCTTTTAGTTTAGAAGAAGTTTGGAACAAGAAGTGTGGTTCATGTCACAGAATCCCTTTGGATTCTTCTAGTCTAGTATCTAAGTGAGGTAATGATTTAACATCTAAAAAGATCTTAAGACAATTTAAATATTCACAAGCCTCAAGGGTCTCAACCTGTGTTATGTTTGAAGAGATAAAAAAAAAAATCACCATATACCTTGTTCCTGATTTCAGAAAAAAAATCAACCTACATAGAAGTAGTTAATAATTAAGGCTCTAAAACCAAAGCTAACCCAATGTGAGGCTAATCAAAATCTTATCACTTGCTGTTGATTTACAGAAACAGGCATATTTTAATCTTGTTCATCAAGGCCACTGAAGGTCTAAATCTTTGGCTCTCACAATGAAATATAACCAGCTCTAGATATAAAATGGCAATTATATTTACTATTAAACAGTACATAACCAGTATGGTCTCAGACAGAATGCAAAGAGTTATATTGTGTCCAGATGGATCTACTAGGCACACTGGAGGAGCTGGAATTTCACCAGAACACTTCAATTTCTGATCCAGCTGGGAATGAGTTATCTTGGTTTTGATTTGGTTTTTTTTTTCAAATTTAAGACTTCAAAACACATAAATAATTTTAGTAGAAAACATAAAATATAAGAAAAAAGTTGTTGAATTAGTTATTTCACAGTTTTTTGCTCTAAAAGATTTTCTTTTGAACTTTTCAAATGTTTTACATCATTGAAGAGGAATTAGAAGTACAAAATGGTATCAGTTCTCCTCCCTCCTCTGTGCAAACCTGTAATTTTTAAAGAGCATCATAATTGGCTATTCCTCATATTTATATTGCTTTTTCCAAAATGAGAAAGACAAGAAAATCAGCCTGCTCACAAAAAAGGTTGTTATTGTCACTGCTGACATGAGCACAACTCACCAGCATCTTTTTTAATGCTTCATTGGGCTACTTACAGAATTGTTCCAGGTCATCTCTGTTTTTAGACTCAGGCATGGCAGTGATTGTGAGCAATGGGCATGGATTTCCTCCTAGAGTCTGGCAGAGTGTCTGCTGCCTCCAGTAAACCTTCTTAGGGTTCCTATTTTGTTCCAGGATATCAAGATGGGACTGAAAAAGAAGCAAGGAAGCAGATTTATAAAGGAGTTCACAGTCTATAACACCTGATTTTATTCCAGTGGCTGTGTATTATTTTTGATACTAATTTCATATCTTGCTAACTTCCCAGCTCCTCTCTTCTGCCAGTTAATATCAACACCTTTTGTATCCCACAAATGTGCACAAGCCATTCACAATGCATCCCAGTTCACTAAAGCTGCACAGTTTATTCTTTTATCATGATCTGCTTGAGGATGTCCCTTTTTGCTGCAGAGGGGTTGGACCAGATGACCTTTAAATGTCCCTTCCAACCCAAACTATTCTATGATTTTGCCTGAGCAGTTCCTAGGTGCTCTTGGTAGCATAATGAAATTTCTATGCATACATGAAATCCAAAAGAGAAGCATTTACTCTTTATATTTTAATAAGGGTTTTGTAGAAATGTGAGAGAACTCACCACTTTTAAACATTTACAGAATTGATTGCTTAGCTGTCAAGCACAGTGAAACTCAGTGACAACTCCATATCAGAGGCAGCCAAAAAGTTTATATCGAAACAACATTTTGTACAATCAGTAGTGGGAAATTTGAAGAGTGTCTTTCCAAGAAGCTATTTAAAAAAGGGAGATTTTTCTCCCCACCCCCAAAATTTATGACAGTTTTAAACAATTCTAAAGTCCAACAGCTTCTTGAGAGATTTGAGAAAGAGAATTGGCAGCTTAGAAGAAAGACTTTTTGGAACAAATTACAATCGCCTCATTAGAGACAGAGCCACTTGTCACCCACACACCAGAGGAAGTGTAGTTCTCTGTTTGCATTGCAACTGATGAGTGTGAGCAATGCCACTGTGGGGTGTTGCTGAGTGTTGTGGAACACCAGTTGTCTCCCTGTTGGTAGCAATAGGTGCAGTGAGCACTTGTCCTAACAAAAACTAAAACACATCAGTTCCTGTGGATATTCTCAGCCCAGTCGGAGAAAGGAATAGAGATAATTTAGTCTGGGAACTGAAGAAAGGAACTATAAACAACTGTTGCTATCTCTTTGCAGCAGCTATTGTTTAGGATAGTTGTCCTTGGAGTGTGTTATTCTTAATTTACCAATGGAGTCAGAGGTAATTTGCATAAGACCAATCAGGTCTTACCTTAGCGCATCATGTTATAAAAGGTGTGATTTATTTTCAATAAATCCCTTCTCTTTTCACCTTCTGAAGAGTGGAGTTGTGTGCTTTATTCTTAGCTCAATAGCAACAAGTTCCCTCAATGACCCTCACAGGGTGAGGGTTTGTCTCTATCAGTCATTTCATTTTAATCCACATTTATGGGACACCACATTCCTGTTCCTCAAACCTTGGAGCTCACCATGCTTCAGACAGCATCCAAACAGAGCCATGTAAACACAGAACTGAAATTTACAGTCAGCTATATTATAAAACAAATAAAATATAGCTCTATAAAGTAAATTCAATTATTAGATGCATTTAACAATCTCACATAGATACAGAGAACTCAATATCATCATTTACTTATGTTCCTGGTACTCAGTGAAACTTAATTGGGTATAGCTACCACAGAGATTTCAGCTAGATATCAAAACAATTAATACTGTGATGTAAAAATAGATAAATTACTGTTCATAAAAGAAATGTAATTACTAATGGACAAGAAGTAATGAACTGCAGAGTACATCCAGTTCAAATAAGATTCTGCAGTATTTCCTGCAAATATGCCTATAACCATTAAATATATATGATATTTAAAAACATTTTCAAATTACTAACTCGATATACAAGTTTATCTTCTTCCCCAAAGCACTATATCTTTAATTGAGCCCTTGGGTTCATAATCAGTTTTAATTTATTATTGATATGTAAAACCAACACACTTCACCAGTGGACAAATGCTTTAAAATGCAATCCACTGATGCACAAACCTGATTTAGTTTATTTACTGTGGAAATAAAAGTAAAATGGAAATGTATATAGTGCATCACTTGACATTTTAAATTAGCCCAAGCAAAGAAGCCTTTCAGAATTATTAGAAGTAGTGATTTTCCTTTAGCTAGAGCTGGACCTGACAATCTATCAACCTTTTCCACCCATAATTCCCATTTACCAAACTTTATGGTCCTTATTGTGTCTGAGTTCATTTAAACTTTTCCTGGGGCAAAATTCCCTTTAACTTCAATGAGCATTTTATTTGAAGAGACAGTGAAATACTTAAAGACCTGGTCCTGCAAGCCTAGGAATAACATCTTTTTCATCTCTATTCTATTCATTCAGGAGCAGGTGAGATATTCAGTGATTCCCAGAGCACACAAACTCTCCAAGTCTCTCTTGCTTTGTGCCAGCAAAAGATAAAAATCAATAACAGTAAAATAATGATGAGGCACTGCATTTATGTGAAATGTATGGTGGTGAATAAGTCCAACCAATTCTTCAGTATTGCATGTATTTTTTACCCTGCAGACTGTAGATATTTGTGCATTCAGGGCTAAAGGTCAGACCCCACCACTGCAGCCTACACCCTTCTCCACAGAACTTTAGGAGTGACTGGTGAGGTACTGATGAGAAGTGAGCTGACAGACATGTTTTGGACTGAAGGCTGGACTGGCCTTCTTCCAAATATTGGAAGCAGTTTCTTTGAATGTCTATAACAGGATGCAAAACTGTTGACAAGAGACTTTCTTGAGTGGGAATCAATCTAAGCTTAACTCTGCTGGCGTGCCAGCCAGCACAGCGAGTCCTGGGGGAGGACACTGTCCCCTGGAAAGCAAAGACTCCAGCATCTGGTGATGGCAAACTGATATCATTATAAAAAACACAGTGACCTCAAACTCCACCAACCCACACCAGCGTGTATTGCCCAAAACAAAATGTGTTGATAATGGAAACTGAGGTGAGAAGGAAGAGAAACTGATCTACTGGAACTGTGTGGTTTCATTTGCAGTAACATCATTCTCATCTTTGGCATGAAAGCAAAGCTACTCCCAGAACTATTCATTTCACTTCTTTCATCCTATCTCCCCTACATCAATTATAGAGGAAGCACATTCGATGCATTTCCCAGAAAAATCCCTTACCATCCACTCCTTTCCACAGAAAAGGCTGTAGAAAACAAACCTGTGACCAGCAAAAAAAAAAAAAAACAACCAAAAAAACTTGGTACAACCCAATAACTAAATTTATGCTGTGGAGTTGTATTCTTTTAGTTTCTGTACTGACAGCACTGGTGGAAGTGTCACAAATTCTTACTGACACTCCAGCTGGCACCGAGGAAAGGACTGGTAAAGTATCAGATGAGGTTCAGCAGCCTGGAGCCTGGTAACCCTGGGTGCAGCTCTGAAAGCTGGGCTGTCAGGAGGAGGATCAGGCAGCACATCTGAGTTGTCATTAGGTTTAGCCCCCTGATTCCCAGCCCTTCAGAGGAGGATCCTGCCACCCCAAGTGAGTGAAGACACCTTTGGTCTGTATTATGACTGGTATAAGCACTAATGGTTTGTCCTCAGCTTATCCCACAGAGAAATTTCTTTTCTTGTACAGCGTTCTGGGCTTTACAGCTGGCAGGAGCTGCAGCTGTAAACAAGGCAATTAAACCATCATGATCACAGAATGGTTTCAGGGGGAAGGGACCTTAAGGATCATCTCATTCCATCCCCTCTGCCATGGGGAGGGACACCTTCCCCTAGACCAGCTTGCTCAAAGCCCCATCCAACCTGACTCTGAACACTCCCAGGGATGAGGAGGTGTGAAAGCAATCCTCTGTGTCATCTCAAAATCTACACACACCCAAGCAGCTCCAGCCTGTCAGGGCCATTATCTTATCTAGGTGGGCATGTCAGTATTACCATCATTGTGGAGTAGGTGTAGGGGTAGTGGTAGGCCAGGTAGCAGACATCATCTTTGTGAGGGAACTTGATGCTGAAGGTGAGGGTGTAGTAGAACCTTCCCCTCACGCCTCCTCCTGCAGCTGCACTGCAGCGGTAGTGGTTTCTGGAAGAAGAGAAAGAAGAGGAAAGTAAGTGCTTTTCACTTCTAGATGTGCATTTGAAGCATCCATGGGAAAAATGAGCATTCAGAGAAGCATCCACACAACAGAACACAAAAGCCCAGCAGGGAGTTAGGAGGCAGAGCTGCACGTGGCAGTGCAGGGCACAGCCAGTCATGTGCTGCTGAGGGATGGGAGCACTCTCCTAGGAAAATAAAATCCATTAATGCTTCGTTTTGTTAAGATGCAAATAAAGAAGGAGTCAGGTAATAGTGGTTCATATAGCAGAGTCCAGACATATTTAAACTATGGATGCAGCTAAAATTGCTGTATTTCTTCAGATATCCACATTATCTTGCTCAGAGATGCAGGTTCCTATTCACAGCCCTGAACAATGCCATAAGAAAATACTCTGCAAAAAGCCTGGAGATTTAGAAAATATGAATACCCTACCAAACCACTATTCAGTTCCACCACAGGAAGAAAAGTGATATTTCCAGAATTAAAATAAATAATAAATAGGACATACATAAAAATATTTCAGATACCATCAAAGGCACTTTGCTGAGTAGGAAGAAGAGGAGTGGATTTGAGTAGAGACTAGGTGTGAGAAGGAGAAGTGACTTCATACAGATTTGCCAGTTGTGACCTACCCAGAAATTCTTCTTTGTATCCCTCTTTTTTGAAGACTTGAATGTTTCCCTCTCAGGGAACAGTGAGGACTAGCTGCTCCCTAAAACATGGGGAGCTGAGCTCGACATGGAAGCCAGAACTCTTGAGGCAAGGTCATCTCCCACAGCACCTGATCAGGGCATGCCTGGGGGCAACAGAGGAGCTCAACCACAGGTTCAGATCATCAGACCAGACTGTGGTGGTGAGGCAGGTCTGGGTCCAGCCAGCAGGTCACTTCATGGGTCAGGATCCAGACCAGGATGTATAGCAAAGCAGGGACACAGCAGCAGGGACACAGCAGTGACTGAGCTGCAGCCTCACTGCAACAGAGCTCTGGGTGAGCCTGGTCAACACTGACAAGGTCTAAGAGAGCACACAAATTCTTGACACTGCCTTCAATAAAACTACAAATCTTATAACAAGCTCCTCAGTCTAGTGTCAGGACCTGACCTCTAGCAGGGAACTTACTCTGATGAAGAGATGACTTCAGGCTGAGTAGGAAAGTTTTCTTTCAGCAAAGATGAAGTGACAAATCATGCATTTTAGGGAGAAGCCTCAGAGCGAATTGCATCCATAAGTACATTTCAAACAATATTTTTCCCACATTGCACCAATTATGCTGTTGCCAAACCTGATTCTGAAGGACTGTGAGGTTTCTTTGACAAATGTTATCATCAATGTTGCATTAAAATGCAAAATAGAAGAGGCAACCAAAAGCTGCAATTTCAGCTCCTGAATTTTACAATACTAGTTTATTTTGCTGCTGTTCACTTTTATTCAAAGGGGTGGAGAGAAAAGATAATTATTCTTGTCAAATTCTCCAAAATAATCAGGTCTTTTTCATAAGGGAGAGACAATACAATGCTGCTAGGTTTTCACTTGAATTCAATAGTTAGGAACATGTGGGGTGAGTGATACCAACTGGATCAATAGATAGTGCAGGAACATTGAGTCACAGTGGCAACCTGAAAAGCCTATGATTTTATTCTCAGTTGAACCCTTTACCCCAACATTTCTTTTGCAAATAAAGCACCTTAATATTGGACAAAGACTCAAAGAGGAAAAAAAATCAATAAACCGACAAATATAGAAACATGAACTTAGCATTTATATATGTATTTCACTGGATCAAGGGTTAAAGTCGGGTAATTTTTTTAAGTCAGAGCAATGACATTTAATATAGTTCCTGTTAATTTTGACAATGAAGGATAATTAAGAACCATTTCCTGCATGGTGCAGAAGGAAAATGTTCATCTCCATGGCCTCTATTATACTCAGTGTCACCTGGAAGGTTAGATCACCTTATTCATAAAGAGTGGTCACAAAAATGCTGAATTCTTCCAAGTCCTCCCCTCTAAGTTCACATTTGTAGTTAGAGGTGTGGGAGGAAGCAGGTCTTTGCAGGCAGATACTGCCTAAACAGCTCACACAGACATTATTCCCACCTGTCCCTACCACTCCAGAGTAAAGGCTTCTCCCTCTGTAGTCTGTAATTCTGCAGACAAGCGTGCTCTCCTACCTAAAATGCCCCCTTTAACCCAGGGGTTTTGCAGCAGGGGACACCTCTGACCTTGGTGCTACACTGGTAGTTCAGTGTCCCTCAGTCCTGCCTGCTCAGACACCATCCCAGGCAGGGATGCACAGCGCTCTCACAGCACCGCTCACAGCACATTTCATCCTTGTTCCGAGCACCTCTGCTGCTCCACCTGACTACACACCCAGAAAAGACATTTCCAGGCTTTTGAATCACTTCTTGACACCTGCTTCAATCCACAGCAAGCTATCTGGCCGTAACAGGAAGTTTGCAGGTGGCTTTGGGAGGCTTCAATATTCTTCACTCTTGTACTGAAAAGAAAAAACCCCTGTGTGTAAGCAGTGTAAATGATCATGTACTTTTACTGTATATAATCTGGTCTCTTCACTATCCGTCATACAAAGCAGTAGCTCTCAATATTTTTAAAAGAAACCTAAAAAAAATAACATTTTTCCTCTGTGCTTCCCTCTCCTCCTACTGCTGTCAAGCCAAAATAACTCTATTGCTTCCTTTTTCCTCCACCAGATTGATGCTTTTTAGTTCTTCACCACTTTTTCATCACAACACCCTACCATATCAGCATGAAGCCTAAAGTAACAAGCAAGGGAAAGGAAAGGAATAAAAGACTCTGGCAACATCTGGTCCCCACTATCTTATTTGTCTTCTCTTTCAAAAACATGTTGAAAGTCTCTCATGATTTCTAGAAGCCAACACACCGGTTATTGGAAAGAAAAAAACAGAGACCAAAGTGTAGTTTTCTCAATGAACATGTAAGCTATATCTACTGAGCCTTTCAGTCACTTTGTAGTAGTGAAATCACTTTGCTTGCTGCTCTCCTTTGGAAAAGAATGCACAAGTGTTATATTTCCAGCATAGTAGTGATGAAGAGTTAGTTAATAATAATACTTATCTTCTACTCTGCAAGATAATTTTTGAGCTTAAAAAAAAAGTCTTTGCAAACACTATCTGATTAAAACATGCTTCCCCATTTATCTATTCCATTCTTGGGGTGGCAGATAAGTGACTGTAATTTTCCACCCTTTGTAGGGGGGGAACAGACAGGTGAAGCAGCTTGGACAAAGATTCAGGCAGGAAAGGAGCTGGGTTGTAACTGAGAAATTCAAAAGCACCAAGTGATTCAGGAACAATATCTCTTGGCCATCTGATCTTTACACTTCCTATCTGCACTGTTAGATGATGGAATATGGCATTTTCAGCTTAGACTAAAATGGCCAAAGAAAGTATCAATATCCCAGACTTCTGGGCCACTTCAAAACAGAATTCAAATGGAAAGTAAAATGTTTGTGTCTTCTAATCTGTTGATGTATTCCCTTTGTCCAAAATACTTCCCCACCTGGAGTTTGGTGTCCTCATTTTCCATGTCTGGACTTCTTTACATCTCTAAGTGTGGTTATTAAGCACAAGACACTTTAGTAAAACCCTGATTCATACCATGAAAAGCAGTATTTAACAGTTTACTGGGCATGGCTGTTATTTTGGGGTCTGCCACATTGGAAAGCAGAAAATACACAACACAACTTCCTTTCCAAGGGGCAAATGTGTGATAAGGTATTTCTGTTGTCAATATTTCAGGCAGAATCCCAGCTGAAGTAGAATATTCCCCCAGCCATTGTGCCATTAAGGTGTTCAGTCATACTGCAAAGGCCAGGTGCTCTCAGAGTGAGACTGATGTCTCACCCTCTCACAGATACCATTAGAGCTGAGAAGTGACCTGCTAATGTTATTATGTTTATTTCATCTAATGTGATTATAAAGATGCTGAAAAGAGAAGACCTAGTTCTGACATCATTATAATCACTGAACAGCCAAGTTTTTAGTGCTGATGTGAGAACAAAACACTCCATGTACCTCATAACTGTCTGACCTGACTACTGTCTGAAAAAGCTGGAGGTTAGATAATATGCTTAGAATGAGCCACAAAACCAAAGGCACAAGCACATTGTCACCAATTCAACACTCAGCTGCCATTATTCCTTAAATAATTTGCCAGAAAGGAATATTATTCAGTGCATAAAAGCTGCCAAGACAGCAAGAGAATTAGATGATCTTATTGTAACTGCAACTGTTTATCATGGGTGTATCCTGTCACTTCACAGAGGCAATAAAATAGAGAAGTGTCACTCAGCTACTTTTTGACAAGAGCTCTGCTAATATTCTCCACAACATAAAAACTCTTGTGAGACATATGAGAAAGGTACACAGTGACACAGCTGTGCCACAACATTCATCTCTATGAGTGAACTACCCCATCCACAGGGAAGATGAATGCCAAAGATCAGCCAACATGCTGCACACAGACACCTCACCAATGAGCTTTTCCTCCCCCTGTCCTTCAGCTCAGAGGTGTCTCTCAGTAAAGGCCCTGCTGCAAAAGCAATTAAAGATATGCCTGGGTTCCTCTGTATTTTTGAAAGTATATCACTCTTTTCCCATATTTATTAATAACTCCTGGTAAAAATAATTGGATGAGGTTCCCTTCAAAATATGCAGCCCCACCTTAGGATACCTGTGACCAGGGTGAGTGGAACTGAAGTGAGCTCTTTCCCCAGAATATTAGCAGTGTGATGTCACTGCAGCAATCCCATCTCCTTCTCTTCTGAGACAAAGCCTGAGCAGCCCCAACCACACTAGTTTCACATTCGCCCCCCCTACAACTTCTAATGACTGAGAATCTCTTTTATAATCACTGAAATAAAAACATTAAAGTTTCAGTAGAGCTGAAAATGTATTTATGTGTGTGCATGCACATTCTCGTGTATACAAAAATATGTGAGAACCAGAAACACAATAAATGAGAGACAACAAGTACTTATCCTAGATGATTATGTTGACATAATTCAATGTACAGCTAGAAAACACAGAATATTCCAAATCAATAAAACAATTCTCTCATATATTCTGAACAAGAATCTGATTACAGGCTTAATTGCACAATCATGGCTTAATCTTGGAAGTCAGCTGCTGTTTAATCACTGCACAATAGCTGCCTTGCTAATGATATGGGAAGCCACTGCAATGGTATCCACCATGAAAAGTCTGCCCATACTCAGAGAAGTCAGAGATTACAGGCATGTAAAGAGAAACCACTGAACCACGTATGTGAGCTCTTGAGGTAGAAAAGGTTAAGGTCAGGTGCACTAAGGTCAGCAAAGAGTACTTGGAAACAAAATAGCTACTCAAATTGTTGTAGACACATGCTAGGCTGAGAGAGAACAATCTGTGCCTTTCAACTCCTCCCCATCCCACCCCTGAAAAAAAAAAATTACAACAGAAATTGGGACAACTTCTTCTGAGGTTTTGGCACACTGCAAAAACAGCCTGAAACAGGGAACTCGCACAGATATCAGCACTGAGCTTGTCAGGATTCCTTTACACCACTGTGGTATTTTTAACCCATTCTTTGGCTCCTCAGCTATTATATTTCCTACAAAATCGGAGTATGCTCCTCAGCTCCTATATCTCCTACAAAAGTCTGAGACAAACAATGATCCCATCCAGCTCTTTTCTTCCCAGCCAGGGGAAAAAAAAACTACACTACTTCTTTCCTTCTCCTTCCTCCTGGGGAAGGGAATTCTGCATATTCCCTGGCATCTAATAGTGAGATCTCACTTGTGGCTGTTTTCTGAGGGTGGAAGCACAGAACGCATTGAGCCAGCACCAACTAAGAGACATTTGAAATAGGGGGCACTGGTGGCAAGAGGCTCATGACATCAGTGCAGTTAACAGGAGTGAAACAGTAGAAAAAGGAAGACACAGGTTATTCCCCAAAAGTGCACTTACTTGTAGTAGCAGATCTCCTGGCCTGCCCGAATCCAGCGAGGCCTGCCCTGGAGAGCTTCCCTCACTGAGTACAGGACCAGCTGCATGCCTACAGGAAACAAGACAGTTTCAGGTGATGTGACTTCCCTGGCTGGAAAAGACAGGAGTGGAAAGAAAAAGGCTAAAGAAGAAGCATCATCATTTTGTCTATGCTCTCTGGTGATAGTTTATGCAGGGTAAATACATCCCCAAAGCCCTGTGTTTCGTTCTGAGACCGCCACGTCTGTACAAAAAGTCCCTCCAGAAGAAATGAGCTGAATGGAGTTTATTAAAAAATAAATTATTCTTCTGGCCTTTGCAAACTGTTTTGTTTACAAACAGAGAAAGAGAAAGGAAATAATATGAATAAAGGCATCAACAAGATCAGTAATTTGGTTAATCCAATATTTTATGCTTGGCTGCACTATTATTGAACTCTTAATCCTACCATAGCATCAGAGATCTGTGGTGCATCCAGTACCTTGCCTTCCAAAATCAGCAAGCAAAACTAGAAGGTTTTAAACTTGCTATTAGACCTAAATAACACCTAAGTGTCATAAATGCTGATAACAATAGCATCCATCTTTGTACTGCATTATCCCAGAGCATGACCTCCTCCTGACCTCCAAAATATTACCTTTTCCTGCCCTGAGGGGCAAGGCTTTCTCTGACCTGGGTTGCATGTCCATTACTCACAGCTCCATGAAGCCAGCCCATCTACAGGGAGTTTTTGTAGCAATTCCTTTGCTGTAGACATCTGCCTGCTCTTTAGGGCAGGGTGAGGATGTTGCCCTCCCCAGCAGAGCTCTCTGCACAGGGTGTCCCTGGTGAGGGGCTGCAGGGGAGGCTCCTGCCAGCAGCTCCAGTGGACCCAGCAGAGCCACAGCTGAGCCCAGTGATGCTGCTGGCACCACTTCTGCGAGAGCACATTTAAGAAAGAGAACAATGCCCTCCCAAGTATTTTTGCATGTTGGTAAGTTGCCCCCCGAGCTTTCTCTTGGCTGTTCTTGTGCTGGAGGGAGGTGATGCTTGAAACTCAGTAATACTGATGACACATTTGCATTAACAGCTACTCAGTTCCCTTCTTCCTTCGGGTTTCTCTGTTCAACTCTCCAGCACCATTGGAGCCCAGAAGTATCAGCAGAATGCCTTTCCAGCTCACCTTTGGCTGGGCTGTGGGGCAGCACTAACTCACCACAGCCAGGAGCAGCCTCTATAATGCTGTTTTCTGAACCAGTGCTGAGAGTTATGTACAAGAGGCAATTCTATGTTTGGTACCAGGACATGGCCTCCATGAATTTTGAGAGATAGAGGCCTGTCCAGGTCTCCGGCTGATCAGAGAAGGGATGTGGGGCTCAGTGTCTGCAGGGGTCTTGATATCCTGAATGCCAGCTCCTGCCCTTCTCTCTGAGTCCAAAGGACTCATACATGAAACTGTCTCAGAGCAATGGTTGCTACTAGTCTGCCATCTCATTTTAATTTAAAAAAAAAAAAATCAGTTTCTCCTTTTTACTTCCCCTGTGGAAACGTTCAGTTTTAGAAAACAAACGGAAATCAGGGTTCTGATGAAATCTCCCGTGGTAGAGTAAGTTAATGAAAGAGTGGGAAGGAGAGAAGTGGAGGCTGTGTCTCCTGTCTTGCCCTGCTCCTGGCCACAATTCTTTCATTAAATATCCTTTCTGCTGATTTGAAACTCACACGGTGCCATCTAACCAAGAGCAAATGGGAAAAATCAAACCAGACAAGTAACCAGGACCTGCAAAGAATTGCCAACCAGAGCACTTTGGCACTACATCACAACAGGAGGCTTTTTGTCTCAGAGTGTGGGCATTAGCCCAGGAAGGTGCAGAGGGAATGTGACAAATAAACAGCATCTCTTACCACTGCTCTGTGTAAATGTTATGCATGTGTTGGAAGGGGTAGAGAGCCTTGCTCAGCCAAGCCAGAAAAGCTGGAGCTTCACTGCCCGTTTGGAGCAGCAGAAGGAACCCACTGAGGAATTGTTTAATAGCCAACCCCAGAAACAAGCCATCCAAAAGCCAGTCATGGCTTAGCCTCCCTCCTTAGTCCAGATGGTATTTTCACATTTCTCTTCCAAATATACTTTTCATTGCGTGCTTGAACCTGTGCATGTTCATGTGCAGTTTCAGGTACACAAAATGAGATTATAAATGCTGACAACAGCCAAACTAGCAGATAACAACCTTTCACCAATAATAACCTGAATTCTCTGGCTACAAGAGTGAAGGCACTAGGGCCTACATCAACGATTGCATTGTGGTTTAAAATAGGACATCAACATCCTTCATTTTCAGGCTCCTGCCACACACACTACACTGAATTGTTTGGTAATTCAGGCAAGCAGAATAAGATGACCAAAAAAATTCAATTTGGTCTGTATGAATACTCCAACTTCAGCCCTTTGGGTTAAAGAGTAAATGCCTTTTAATTTGTCATGTCACTCATCCAGCCAGTTTCACACATACAAGTGATTCCAGCTCCTAATGTTGTTTGTTATAGGTACATTGATCTTCAGAGAGTTGTCCTGGTGATGCTAGAGGCTGTAGCCACAGGCCTTCAGAGGAATGCAAAGTCTAATATTATAGACTTATTAAACATTCTGAGTCAGGTCTTGAGCTGGTGTAAATTAACAGAGCTCCATGGAAACAAAAAAAACCCCAGCCTATGCCAGCTAAGAATTCAATCCACAGTCTCCTTGCACAAGAAATAATTTCTTTCTAAAATGGGTATTGAAAGATGAGATTTGCCCTGCCTATTTCTGAACAACTCTGCCTACCTCCTAAACCATGACAGGAGCTCAAAGACTGCAAGGAACAGAATTTTTTATCATCATTAATATCAACAGAAATTTCAGTAGGTCTGAAGATGTCTTACTAGATAAAACTAAAGAATCATGAATATTTGTTTGAGGATTATCACATTTATTTAAACCTTAGAAGTACTTTCCAATCCTATGCTGCTCATTTAGTCCCAACAGACTCTCTTTCCCCCCCAGCTCTCCCAACCCTAGTGCCATTCTTCTTCAGTTCTGGTCTACAAAAAAACAGTGACACTTATTTCCCCCCACAAATCCCCTCCAAGGTCTCAATATTCAGTTTCCTCCTCAGTCCTCCTGAGGATAGACAAAGGTTTCTTGGCAAACCTAAAGTGACTTTTTCAGTGGACTTCAGGGCAGATAAGATTGAATTTACAATTTCCCTTATACTTGTAGACACGGAGAGTTTGAAACCTTTATGGCATGAGAAAGATATTCTTGTGAAGAGAAGGCTACCCCAATTCCCCAAAGGCTCATACCATAATTAAACTGGCTGTTGAACTTCTCACAGTTGATGATGTTGAAGCGATAGGGAACTGCTGACTTCATGTCACGGACCTCAAAGTAGAACCACTGGTGATGCTGGTTGCAGTTCACATCTGCATTCATAATTAGATCATACTCAAACCTGTAAAGGAAAATAATAAAAGCAGTGGCCATAAACACCTCCTGTCTGCACTGAACATGCTGACAGCAGCCTATGCAGTCAATTTGATTGATATTTTGTGAGCATCACTATCAAACACCATTAAATACTCACACTATAACAGTCAAAACATTTTGAGCTCTGTTTTCTCAATCATGTTCCTACCGTGACATCCGGGTGTTAGAAGGCATAATAAGCTCCACATCATCTAACCTGCTTCCATGGCTGACCCTTTCCAAACCCAGGAGAAGGCCACCACCCCATGCTGTGGTCACAGCAGCAGGCAGGCTAGGACACCTCTGTGCGGGGGTACTTACTCACGCACTTGGATCGCTTTCCGAAGGTTTCCTGACTCAAACTTGGAGAAAAATGTCAGACAGCCTGGAGCAGCTGGGCTTGAGAGACTGCTGTAAAGCAAAGCAAGGACACCTGTAGCAGATTGCTTCAAAGCTAAGCCTTTCCCAGCACCTTTTCTATGCTAAAATTGGCTTTAATAATTCTTTTAATAAGACCCTGGGAAGGAAGAGGAGGTGAGCAAATCCATAACCTTCCTATCCAATGCAGCTTTTCTCTTTATCTTGCTTAGTAATTCTAAATCACATCTTTCCTTTTCCCAATACTCTCTTTTGTACTCGTCCATGTTTGCATTCTTTATTCCAGTTACTTTCCCACTGGACTATTCCTATTATTTCATTAATTGCAGAAGGCAGCTTTATACAATTACTCTATATTTACTCTTCCTTCATCTATAGAGTTTCTTTCTCCAACTGCTTAGAAACCCTTAAATTAACCCTAAGCAACTTCATAATTTCTCCTACCTCAAATTCTCACCTCTTTTTTACTCCAAAGAATGTTCTCCAAGTCACCTATCCTTCCTCTGAATGCAATTTCTTTACATTTGGGACCCTCTCAACTGCCTGATGCTACATCTTCTCACAGACCATAGTTGAGCACTTAAAGCTTTCACAAGGCCAGATGTCTGAGGGTTTGTGAAGTGCTGGGTGAGTGCCACACTTATGAAACAGGGTACATCTACAACCTGTGACACTGGCTGTGCAGACACTCAGTGGGAAATTCTGCCTCAGGGGGTGGAAAAGATGGATGTGTAAGAACAGTTCCCAGCACACCAGTCTTCACAATTCTGTTCCAAATCACTGCATGCAATGCAGACAGATCCAGGGACAGCCTACAGTCCCTTTGATGTATGGATTTTCTTGTTCTATCTAAAAGTTTTGATGTTCTCCTGCTCCAGTGGCTTCCACAACAATTCCTTTCCATGGAGTCACCTAGAAAGAATCTACCCTTCCTGGATATTTTCTCTGTTAGGTCTTTTCCTCCTGTTAGTACTTCTTTGCCTTTATCACAGCTGATCAAGTAAACTGAGCTCAGTGACAGCCCTGAGTGCCCCTGGTTGCAGCACTCAATTTAAGTGACCCACCTGGGATCATCTAAATCAAACACAGTTCTTCCTATCACATCCCCTGGCTGGATTAGGCGGCGAACATCATCAAGGACTTTGTCCCTGGGAAAAAGAAAGCAGCAAATCAGCAAATTGCAGTGACAGTGTGAGAAATATTGATATAGAGTATTCTTCTAGAAAAAATCGTAGGAAATTCTTTTTAAAGACTGGAAATTACTCCCATGTGCTAATTCCAAGTGAACTTTTTTCCCCCCGTCGTGAGAACACTTCTGCTCTGTCCCCATTACAAGTTACCTTTTGGGTTAAATGACTGATTCTGGAAGATTATTTATTCCTTACTGGACTGTGTCAAATTTGATTTATCCTCAGTTCTTCCCAGTCAATGCCAACCCCCAAGTGGCCAGTCTTACTCTGTGAGGAAATATCTGCTACTACTTACAAACCTACTAGTCTGACTCATAGTGAATATTGACTATAAGTCAAGCTGATTTCTACTCATTATTAAACAGAGCTTCTCTGATCCCTGAAGATGATCAAATGTGGAATACCAGATTTTCTTCCTGACCTTTGAAGCAATCACGTTATGCCTTGAAGCATGATATGATTAGTCCAAATTTAGCTGTACAGTTACACATGTTGTTGTAGCCATAGAAGCAGAGCTTTTAGAGCAACAGTGCAAGAAAATGGTAGAGTGATTTTCCCTCTAAATAAGATTTCTAGCTTATATATTTACTGCAGAAAGAATCATTCTCCCTAGCAGTCAGAAATCAATGGTCTTAACAAATGCCATTAGTTGATCAACTCTAAAGTTTAGCATGGAATCCCTCATCTTTGCTGCCTGCTAATAATCCCCTATACCACTAAAAAGAAATATAAAGTCATTGCATATAGGTCTATGTCAAGGCAAAAAACTAGTTATTAGAGCTTTCTCTCCCAGCATGACTTCAAAGCACAGCTTCCCATTCCTCTAAATAATGAGAGGTCCTTTCTGAAAGGACAGATAGGATTTTCCCTGAAACAATCAGACTGGACCAATGCTGCAAGCACTAAAGGTGGCTGAATAAAGAGTAAGATTGAAGGTAAAAGCATACCTCACAAGAACACAGATGCTTCTCCATCTCTAAAATGGACTTGCTCTCATTTTTGTTCTAACAAGGTCACAGATTCATAACCCACCTTAGATTCCTATCACAAATTTAGGAATATTGATGAATTTATCAATCAATTGAGGCAAATAATTGGGTAGCAAAAAAAAATTGTTCAATAACTTCCTGAGACATTCAGAGCTGTTAGAGTCAGAACCTCCATAAGCCAGTTTTGAGCCCAAGAGCTCTCAAGGTGGTCACCACATTAAAGCACAATCACCTTTGGAGCCCGTGCTTGCGCTCCAACACGGGCTTGCTGTAAGGAGGTGGCTGGTGGCCCCAGAAATCTGGGAATGCCAGCTCTCTGTAGCCTGGGATGGACTTCACATTTTTGGCCCTGGCTGCGTAGAAACAAGGGCTGTGGAATGGGATAGTCCCTTGGTGCTTCTCCAGAAGGTTTCTAACTATATCTGAGTTCTCCAGGCTCCCTTCAGGACTAGGATTGATCGAGGCCTCACAATGAGGGTAAAACACTTTTTTGTACCAAGCAGTGTCTTTTAGGAGAGGGCACAAAGCAAACACATGACTCCTGGCTGGATCTTCCTCCTCACACAAGTCTTTATCCTGGGCTTCTTCAGCAATGTCTCTCTTTTCATCATTCTTATCCCATATGCATTCCTCCTTCTTTCTCCAGCTCTGCGATGGGACTTTGAAATCCTGTTCCTCTGGATCTGGTCCCATCTCTGTGACACTTTGGTTTCTCCATCTGCAGTTTGGATGTTTCACAGAAGTAGCACTTGGAATGAAATGAGAGGGAGCAGAGGGAAGATTCTCAGTCTTGTCCTCCAAGCTCTTCTTTTCCTCAGTCTCAAATTCAAGCTCCTTTAAATTTAAAAAGCAGAAGAAATTAAAAGAAACTACAGACAGATTGTGCCTCCTTCCAGAGGAAACCTTTCAAGGAGGAAAAGAGAAAATATTTACACATCTCCCAAAACTGTACTCAACCAATAAAACAGCCAGAGCAAAATTAGTGCATGGACCACCTGCCAGCATTTCTCTATCCACAAAGCTGTTTCAACAGAAATCCTCAGAAACCAAAAGGATCTGATTGGAGATGACTCACACAGATGAGTCAACCAAAACCAATCATTCAAGCAAAGAAGGGAAGATATTTTTGCAAGGCTTTTTAATTTTTTTTAATATAAATGTTACAGGAGGGTAAAGGTGGCCAATCTGTCCTGCAAAACTCCACCCCACCTTCATGCAGGAGTATGATTTAATCCCATTTGGCTACTTATGGTCACAATCAATATCACAATATTCTGCATACAGGAGATATATTAACCCAGTTATCTTTTTCAGATTCATATTTGAAACGGGGTTTTCAGTTCTCCTAAATTCCAAAACTTGTAATGAGTGCAATATTCCTTATTTTTTGTCCCAAGCATCACTGGAAAAAAAATTATTAGAACCGTTCATTTCACTCAGTGGCAGTGCAATCTCCTCTTCCTTCAAACCACTAGTTGACAATATTTACTTTTCACATCTCATTCTGATTTTGATATTGCTGTTGAAATTGCCAGCAAGGATACAAATTATCTGACAGATATCTCATGTGGCAATTGATTCAACAGTGCTTATTTCATCTACACCCAGACAAACGTGCATCAAACATCATTCCTTTTATCACTCATGATTCATACCAATAAACTACTGCAACAAGTCATAATCTTTGGCTTTCCAGTCCTGTAAGACTTACAGATTCACCTTTGAAATAGCCCTGTCTAGCTATTACTTGTCAATACTCTCTTCCAAGTATTTCTTAAATTCTGGAATATTCACAAGTAAAGGAAACTGCCTTTATTTGTGAAAATAAATCATACCTGAAAATTCTGGAAAAATTCTGCACACAGAGCTTCATATTTTTCAAGCTCTTGTTCTGGCCGGTCAAGTACTGGCCTTGACCTCAATTTATTCACATCTGTCTCCAAGTCACAATCCTACAAAAGCAGAATTAGAAAAGCATGTGTATTACACCTGCCCCATGAGAGGATCTCAACCATCAGTGAATTGAGGATAAAAACAGTATCTGAAACTTTCACAGTCGAAGGCTGCTGTGCATTAATGTGCAGCCTCACCCATATCAGATGTGAGAACCAAAGCCAAACTGTGTCAAGCATTCAGCTATTACATAAATCCCCCAACACAAAAAAAAAAAAAACACAACCCACAAAAAAAAACCATAAAACACAACACTAAACAAGCAAAAGAAAACCACCAGGAAAAGTTGGAGCAAGAGGAAAGGATGGAGACATGGCATTGATGACTGGGCATTACATGACAGCATTATTCAAATAATTCAACATGTCTATGTCCCACCAAATGCCATAAAAGAAATTATTTGCTCCTGACAAACAGATTCATTTCCAAAGCTGTTATAAAAAGAAAAAAGTAAAATTGCCTGAATACACCAGTGCCCATGGCATTTCAAACCCTGAGCCCCACTTGGGTCACAAAGCAGAGTCTGAAGTGTTTTTTGGGCAGCCATGAAAAGGCAGTGAAGACCTGCCAGGAGCATGAGGTCAGTTGAAAAGGATTTGCCACTGAGAGCGTACTGATGCATAAGAAGCTTCAGATTTTGGATGGAAAAGAATACATGGTTGATGTGGTGATTTTTATTTTCACAGAACTCTCTGAACAGTTCCTGATAGAAGGTTAGAGCCAAGTTTCAGTTTGGTTGGTGTTGCTAGCATGCACGGGTATGTGTTATGTAGCTGTGAAAATGTTTGCAAATCACATCAATTCCAGCAAACATTGTGCAAAAGATCTTGTACAAAAAAAAAAAAAAAAAAAGGAGGGGGGAAGCTGAAAGTTCATTATCCATTCCCTGCTTGCTTTCCCTTTAGCAAGGTTTTTTACAGGAGATATATGACCAGCAAACCAGACAAACAGTATTTAAAACTCATATTCAAAATAAGCTCTTAGGCAAAAAAAAAAAAAAAAAAAAAAAAAAAAAAAAAAAAAAAAGACAACCCCAAAACTGCTTACATCTACTTGGTAAATCCTTATGAATAATGAAATAGTTCAGAAGCATAGAGGAACTGTTACTGAATGAATAACTAATTAAAGAAGGAGATAAATCCACCATGAGCCTTATTCCTAATGAGCATCTTGACGAGCTCTAATATTCAGATAAAAACAGCCAGACAGGGGCAAGTTAGGACACTCAGATAAATGTGCAGGGGTTCTTTTTTTCACTGGGTAACATCAGTTTAATATTTGAGGAGAAAAAGACAGGGCAAGTAATGAGAACTCCTTTTCACAGGAGTCTCAGTCATTTCTAATTAGACTGTATTTGCAACTTCATTTCTTTAATTTGCTTTCCCAAGCCACTTTATGTGGATAAGACTTATTAGCAGCATTCACTACTTAACATTGGCATATGAGCTTGTTTGTATTTTCACAACAAAAAAGTTTGCACCCTCGTCCTTAGCTGGTAGAAGTTTTTTTTTTTGCCAGTTAGGTCACTGCAGGGAGAGTGCTGAGGGAAAATTCAGAGAAGTATTGAATAATTCATTGCATTATTTGTCTGTGTGCAGCAGCAAATAAAGAAGGAGTATAGGTTCAAATGCACCAGCTGTGACTTAAAAGAACTAGCCTTTTCCTTAGGGTAGGTGCAAAGCCAAAATATGCTCTGATATGGGAATAAAGAGAGGGTTAGCCTTTCCTAGATGATAAATCAATTTTCCCGAAGTGCCATTTTCCTGGCATATGCCTAGTGGATCAAAGATCCATTTATCCCTGACAGTGGATGTGATTCTGGGCAGTCTCTGTGCAGGAACAGAGACACCAAACCCCTTCCACCCTGGGTGACAAGCATGAAAATGAATAGAATAAATGCAGGGCACTTTTTAGTGAAAATCAGTGCATTCTCTTTTCCTTCTTTTAAGGAAGGAATTGTCCATATAGTGTGAATGTGGGACCACATGCACATCTACATTCTCTGCTTAGCTAGCCTTTCAGGGTGTCAAAATGGACAACAAAACGTTTTTTTTTTCCAGTATGCAGGTAATTATGGGAATTATGGCAAGTATACCTACTTCATCTTTACTCTCCACATCCTCATTATCCCAGTCTTTTTCAGCCTCTTCCTCTCCTTCACTTTCACTGTCACCTGCAGAAGTAGGAAGGAGACAGAGACAAAGGTGTTAAACCTAATATCCCTCTCATACCCCACAGAGAAACACCTGTAAATTCTTCTACATGTGCCACACAGTCCACAACCCACCACAACCCTGATTAAAGCAAATCCCATTTGTTAATCTCATATAAATGAACTTGGCACTAATTCACCCTGTTTTTAAAGCTCTGTTCTCTTGGACTCAAGCACTGCCTTTCAAAACCCATGACAAATGTCCCCATGATATGGATCCAACTCATTTTACAAAGCAATACAGAGATTTTCTGCTTGGCTGCAATGATATTACAGGATGCTCTTAATCTGTATTATCTAGATTAGGGTGTTTTACTGCTATGATTGTTATAGTATTTCAGCATCTTCCACACAAAATTGAATGTAGCAAAAATTGCTTCTGTGTACCATGGAGCCTTTTCTGCAGAGTAGCTGTCCTGCCTGTGTTTGAGTTTTGCTTTCCAGCAAGACCTCCCATCTTTTACTCAAGCAGCATGACTGCTCTCTGCTTTTACTTTAGAAAGGGAAAAGGATAATAGTTCTTTACTGAAAAAGCTGCAGGGCAGTTTTTACCCTCCAAGCAGCCAATGCACAGGCATGAGAATGCCTCTGTCTGCTACTGGGGAGCAATGGCATCTCCAGCCTCTGCTATACCCAATCTGCTTGTTATTATTTTTTGGATAATATTGTTTTTCTGCTTTTCCTTGCTCCTTTCAGTCTTCTCTCATTTATTTTCCAAACAGACTCTCACAGCTTCAAGAAGACTTGGGAGTAATTTCTTCCCTATTGAGTGACACTGTAGGTTATCAGATTAATTTTAACTTTAAACCTCAGGATCATGCCAAGTCTTCCTTCTCCAGATCCCACACTTAGTTCTCATGATATGCTCCTTTTCCTCATTCTGAACTCACCCTTTAGCTATTTACCTTCGGATCCCTCACATGGAGGTTCAGCATTGGCATTCCCAGGAAGAGGAAAGGAATAGGAACTTCTTACAGTCACCACAGGCAGATGCTCCTTAGGGTAGCATTTTCTCAGAATATGAGTCGCAGTAGTTATGATAGGATCCAGATTTTTACAAGATAAACAGTCCTAGGAAACAAAGGAGAACTACATTAAGAATAGTCTCCTACAACAGTCGTCCCTGTCACACATCATCCCCCAGAGCAGAGCCACTCTTCTGGTGAGAACATAATTCCCTTTACCACTCATGATTCACACCCATAAACTGCAGCAAAAAGTCATAATCTTGGTTTTCCAGTCCTATAAGACTTCCAGGTTTACTCTTGAAACATTCTTGTCTACTTCACTTTTTGGCATTCCTTTTCAAGTATTCCTTAAATTCTGGAATATTCACAAATAAAAGAAACTGCACTGTGATTGTACCTGATAATCACGTGAAAGCTCTGAACACATTGCTTCATATTGTTCACATTATTTCCTCTATGTTTTTATCACTAAAGAAATACAACTGGAACAGCAAGGCCTCCAGTTCCTGCAGTCCATCTCTTACAGACATACAGGCTAGCATGGACCTCAGGGGATTTCCATCCCTACTTGTCATTTGGGAGACACAGCATCTCCATGCTCTGCTCCAAGACATTGTAGTCAGGGTACACAAAGGAAGCTAACACAGGTAACAGCAGCACTGAAGCAATATGGTTTTTAACATGGATTTAAAAAATGCTTTGTGGACCCCATGTGTATGTTTTGGCTGCCAAAACATGCCAAGATCTGTTCTTCTGCACTTTCAGCACAGCTATACCCAGAGTCATCATGCCAAAACTCACAGAGATAAACTAACAGAGTTAACACCACTCTTTCAGTGTATTCAGGGTACACAGTTTATTCCCAAAGAGAGAAATCCCACTGTACTCTGTTCTCTGTGATTAAAGCATTAGGCCCAAGAGATCTTCTGAAAGGTCACTATATATTACCTAATCATAAAATAATTAATAACTGCAGTATCCCACAATTTCTGCTGCTGTAATCCAGAGGAGGAAATAGACATGTAAGGATTTTTTAGGACCCTTTAGGTATACTTTGAAGACAGAATATTTTGTAATTTTGTTGCGCAAGTGAGCTCCTCAGACTTTTGTTGCAAAGAAAACAAACCAAAATCCCCACAGAACTAAAGCAAAGACCCCCTGGGACATCATAGAAGTGATGTATGTCTTCATACATCACAGTGTATGTCTTTACTATAACAGAGTCAGGGAGTTTGGATAAAGGAATGATAGTGCTGCACAAAGGCAGAGTTGTCTAAAACCAATGGGTGCAATTCTCAGAAAACCCAGCCCCAGATTTGCCCAAATACAAAGCAAATCTTTGTATCCAAAAGCACATCCAAAGCACAGCCTCCATCAGAGTGACTGAGTCATAAGTGCAGCACCCTACCCAAATCCACAACTTTCACTCTGCCTCTCAGCACGTTTTCTTCAGTAGTTTGGAACAAAGACTGAGCTCATCAGAACAGGAATGCAAATTAAATAAGCTGCATGAATGTGCTATAAGGCAAAAGAGAAATATTGCAATACATTCTACTACCATTTCATAATTTTGCATCCCTGCAGCAGAGATAAAATGGAACAACCAAGATGGGAGAGCAGATACTGTGTGTTATTGTCTGACAGCCCATAGTCAGGATCTGGGCTGGACAAAAAAAAAAAAAAACCGGACAATCCAAACATTCAGCAGAACCAGGCAAAGGGCCAAAAGAATATAAAAAAGAACATAAAATGACCATTGGATCAAAAGTCCTGCCTGACTAACCTCATCTCCTTCTAGGAAAATGTGATGCTGTTTAGTGGTGGACTTGAGAGTGCTGGGTTAATGACTGTGTTGAATCTTAAAGGCCATTTTCAATCTAAATGATTCTGTGATTATAAAGTACTTTATTATAATCAGGAACAGGAAAATGGCTGTATTGGGGTTCTTTTGGTTGTGGAGGATTTTACTGTTTTCTCATGTATGATTGAACGGCATTATAAGATTCAGTGGGATTAACCAGGATTCCTGTAGGGAGGTTAGAAAAAATCATCTAAAGCTGACATGCTTACAAGACTCACTACAAGAATTTTAATATGTATTTCTAGTTCTCTGACTGTTTGGAACTAGGGGGAGAGAAAAGAATATCATGAAAGCATCTCCGAGGAAAGTTTTATTATGGGTAGAGTAAACACCAAGGAGAACTGGTTTCTATTTCTGTTTCAATTTATTCACTCCTTCATATGGTTGCCTTTGTTTGCTTGTTATTAAAGGAAAGATTAGGAAAGTTTGTCTACATGTGGGAACAGGCTAATATTCTTAACAGTCTACTAGTTTCATTTACTAAAACTGATCTGTTTTTGCTAAAGCACAGAACACAGGACTGTTTAATTGCCTGCCTTGGGACAACCATCTTAATTCATTGCCAAGTGAATTTAAATAGTCAAGAACAAGGCATGTTCATCCAGACAATGAACTTGAACACATGGAGTTACTCAGTGATGCTATTTGAAAGTCATATTTTTTCTGTATGGCAAATTAGCTCACAAGTGCAAACAAGCCTTCAGATACCTTAAAGGGAATTTGTGGGACTGTTTTCATTACTGCTTATAAAGTGCTCTCAGATTCTAAGGTAACACTGTTTACAAATGGCTGAAAATTATTACGTCAGTGTATTGGAAAAGCCCTTTTTGCTGACACCTGGGAAGCAGACAGGAGACTGCTCTGTATGTGTGTAAGCTATCCCATTTATTTTGTGGTGGGATAATGTAAATGAGGGAAAAGTAAATCCCTAGCTCAGAAAACTCATGTAAAGCTAACCTGGATTCAGATCTGCTTTTTAATCTCTACACTCAATCTTTTCTCCACTGAATCTGGAATAGAACAGATATTATGGTATGTGATACATAGAAAAAAAAAAAAAAGGAGGTTTCAATATGACAGTAAGACAAAAGATAGTGATGCTGATGGATGCTCCTACTGGCAAACAGAGTGGAATATAGGATAATATTATCTTAGAGTAGTATGGGAAGGCTGAAGAGAAACAAAGCAAGCTTAAGAAACCAGATGGAAAAGTGATAAAATATCAAGATAACGTTCCATGCAGCAGTCTCTCCTAAAGCACACACAAAGCTGTTTTCTTGTCTCAGAGTAGGCAGCTCTATCACTGCACATAAAAACAGACAGTGGTAATGCGAATATACCATTTAACTGTCAGGAAAATCTACCTGCAGCTAGGCAAAGAGAATGGGAACAGAAAGTACTTCCTTCCCATGAATGATTTCATTATCTAAAATTATTTTTTATTCCAGGTAGCAGTGGAATTCAAAATATCTCTAAATTCCCCTAAAATATCTCTAAACTCTCCTCAAATAGAGTAGCAGTCACTTCTAATCTATGTGAGGTGACAGGTTTTGAACTATTGGCTCTCCTGTAAAAAATATAAGCTTAAGGGCTATTAAAAGCTCAGGTATTTCATCTGTCCATCAGCCCAGACAATGGGCAGCCAGAGAGGTTTCAATTGAAAACCAGCCTTATAAAGAGAATTTCCACTGGAGTTTAAAACAAACCCATCTTGGCAAAACAGTTTTCATTTCAGTAAATATGTCTGTGTAAGAAAGAAAAAAAAAAAACTCAAAAAGTTTCAGCAGAACTTTTCTAGCCAGATTTTAACACCTTAAAAATCTCATTAGCTGCTCAGAGTTTGGTCCAGGCTAACCACCAGAGCCAGTGCATTCCCTAAAGGCACTAAAATACTGTCCACACACAGAGTCATTGCTTTTCCAATCAGGAGTTGTTTGTCTTGTCTTGATCTCTTTCTCTCTTGCTACATCCTGTTGTCTGTCTCAGGAGAGAAGATTTCCCATCTTTTTATCATGAAGATTATGAAGATTTTTGTGGCAGCAGCAGCCTCTACCTCAGGTTAGAGTAGGGAAGAGCATGAGTGAGACCTCCTAGGGCTGCCAGACTCCTGCCAACACTTCATGTCTTGGAGAGACACTGCAAGACTGACAATATCCCAAAGAAGCAGTGAGAGAATATTGAGCTTTGAATATATTAACCTTGGTTATTTCTTGTCCAAGGTCTCCCTAATAGCACACACTGGGAGAAAAGCAAACTGGAGGCCCCTGAAGCTGTCATTTCTGCTCCACTTCTGACCTTTGCAAGGATTAGCATGATCAGTGTTCACTGGAGCCTCAGTGTGTCATTTCCTGTTTGTTCACCCAAGGTGACCCCAGGTTTGCACTTCCCATGGAGTTGCTCCCAGGCTGAGCTATCAGGGGGTGTTAGCTCAGAAAGCTTCACGGGCTGTGGAAGGCTCTTGAGAGGGAAGGAGCCAACATCCACCCTCCAGCAGCTCTTTCCATCCACCCTATTCACGTTTCTTCAGACCAGGGACTTCTCATTTACAGAGGCCATAATCCCTTGGGAGGTCTGCTGGCTCTGGCCACCTCATCCTACCTAAAGGAAAGGTCAATTCTTCATGAGGAAAGTGAAGTGAAAAAATTCCAGAAGTCTCCCATAGGCTGCTAAGAAATGACTCACAGAAGAATCCTTCGTGACAGTGATGGAAAAGGGGAAGAAATAAACACACTGAATCATGAGGCAATGGATTTTTTATGGGAAAAAGGAGACAGGTTTTTCTTTCTGATGGTTGTAGAGTGAGATAATGCACAGCCAGTAAGAATGACAATGGAAACACTCCTATGGAATCACACAGGTGATTTTCTCTAAGCTCAAAGCAAGCTAAAGAAGCATTTTGCTGAGACTGAGGAAAGTCCCACTGTTCTGTGCCTGCCTTTTCTATACCTTATAGGCATCCCACCCACAGGACCATGGCATCTTTCTTGAACTCACATTAGTGTTTCACAAGATTAAAATTTAACCTCCTGAAAAACTGTTGATGGATGTTTCTCATTAGGAAAGGCTTGGCTAAATGAGCATTTTGTTTAAAAGGCTAATTGAGTGGAATTATCTGGATATTGTAAAGGAAAATCTCACAAAAGACCTAAGCAATTCCCCTACAGAGATATTGCATTATTCTTCAGGAGAAGAAGTCCAAGCAGGCAGCAGGATGTACAGGGAAAGAGAAAAGAAGCACTAAAAGCAAGAACTAGAATTCCCATACATCTCATAGGAATTAAGATTTGTTTTAAACTGAAACATTTCAGCTTTCCTAAAGCACTAACTGTGTAAAAGTCAATATTTCTTAACGTTATCAGTTTTTTCATCTATATGTCCTCTCCTGAATTTACATAATGATGGAATTTCCTGCAGTGGGAGGTAGAACCCAGCCCTAACCACCAAATCACCTCAATTAAACACAAAAAGCACTATTCACCTGCACACTTGTGAAGAGAATCTCCATTCCCCGGGAACCAAGGAAAGTCTCCCTGCCCAGCTGGATGTTGGTGATGTACTTTAGGCAGAGCAGGAGACCCCTACGGATGTAAATGTAGTTGTTGGAGACATCATTGCGGTGCCAGTCTTGGTAGAGTCTCAGCAATTCACCCAGGTAGCCTCTGTTCACTGCCCGGCGGCTGTTTGACTCTGAAAAGGAGAAAAAAGGCTGAATTAAACTCCTTCCTGTTTGGTAATTGTGGCTACTCCGTGCTTGAACTCAGATTTTAACACCTGCTTATCCTGGATTAATGGTCTCAGATAAAAACAATTTTTTTAACCTTTTTTTATTATTTAAAATGTTGTATGCTAAACATGACCTATGTTCTTGGAACAATATCTGAAAAAAAAAAAAAAACCCACAAAAAAACCACAAAACCAAACCACAACAGCATCCTGCCTGGAAACAGGAACCCTCCAGATGAACCAAACCATAAGTCTATATCTCCTTCCAAGTGCTAATAAACCTAATTCCAGTTGCAGCACCACAAGATTTCCTGAAATTACCGAAGCTCCTGAGGAGTGAGAAAAGCAGAATAAAGTAAGAGTAGTCAACAGCATAAAATCTTCACATAGTGCTGCACTTCAGTCCTGAGAGAACACCTTGCTGAGATCAACAAATTCAAAAACCTTGTGGCTGTACAGTCCTGTCACAGCCAGAGAAATTATGTTTAACTTCTAAATGTGTTCCCACAAATACCTGTCTAATGAAAGCCATGAATCAAATTATTCTGGAAACCCACAGTATTGAAAAATTAACAAAACACCAACACGAGCAATAGCAGTTTGGGCTTCTTTTCTGTTGCTTTCTGGCTGCAAGATTTTAAAGGTCACATTCAGATAATGTTTAAAGGCTTTACTGCATGGGCAAGAAAACGACAAAAAAAAAAAAATTAAAAAAATTTATAAAAATATAAAATGAGATCTACAATATTCCCTTAATTATGTAGCTCCAGGACATCAGACTGAAAGGAGAAGATGATAAAGCTTGTGATACAGTACAAATTCTGCTGAGTTTCTAAAACACATCCCTTCACCTACTGCATTCCTTGCCCTGGCCTTCAGGACAAACATGAAGCCATACCAGACTCCAGGCTCTCTCCCTTTAAACCAACCCTGCCTAAATTTTCCTGACTGGTCCTGACATTCCTTGCTGTGACACACATTAGAAGCTGTCAGGAGCTCAGCAATAAGCTGGGGGGGCAGGTAGCATATGTAAGGCAGGAGGCTCAGCTCTCCGAATAGCAATCAGCACTTGCAGCTCACAGCAGATGGCTCCTGGTACTCCAGAGCTAGCGGGCTCCAATCCATTTCCACTTCATTAAACAAAGTGCCAGAGCCTCTCACACCTGGAACTTTACAGTCATCGATGGGGATTCACGGGACAGGAGGAGCAGCTAGAGGTTAAGTGAGAGAATAGAAAGATGCTGCCTGAAGAAAATCAGCAGCAAGAGAAGCCACTGAAGGAATAAGCAGGAAGCAGCATGGGCAGCAAACCTCAATCCCAGCGGTGAAGTAGATGGAGATATTGGAAAGGGGAAAGAAGCCACCTGCAATCATCTCAGTCTGCTCTCTGCAGTAGGTTAGCAAAACCTTACCTGGAGGAGGGATTGGAGGGGTTTTCTGCTACCTGGCTTGGTCCTGCAATTTTTTCTCTAATTGGCACCAACCAGCACCCCCAGCCCAGGCTGCCAACTCGTTTTAATGCTGCTCTGCATCTTCACACCACCCTGCTGTCCTGCCCCTGCCCTGACCTGCTGGTCCCACAGCAATTCCAGTCCTTCACAGCTCTGCCCAGGCTCCCACACCTTGGCCTGCAGCTCTCTGGCACTGCCTCCCCTTGCTGGTAACCACCTACACTAACTCTGCGTTCTGAGGCTCAGTGGTTGTCAGCATGGAGAAGGTCACCCTGCTCCTCTGACCTTCACTCTGTATTTCTGTTTTCTATTTGACTCTCTGCAAGAAAACTTTAATTGCTTGAGAATCCCTTATCAAACCCAATGATTTTATTCATGATTTCCTGTTAATCCTCAACCAGCTGTCATGTTTACTAACCTGCAGGATGACTAACCCCTTAAATCAGTCAATCTTCCTTGAAGAATTACTCAGGAACTCTGTAAAAGCCAATAAGTGTATAAAACATGACAAGAAGAAGAGAGTTGGGAAGCATAAGGTAGGGACAATTTAGATCAGAGTCAGAGCTTCCCTGAGCTGTTCAGGGACAGATGAAATTGGACTAGATCTAGGGTTTTATAGCCTCTAGCATGCAGAGCTTGAAGTCTAAGCTTTCTGTGTCAATGTCAATAGGAAGAGGGGAAAACTGGGAAGCACTGTGTGTAGAGCTTCTTGGGGAATTTATTGAAAAAAAAAATTCTCTCAAAGTGTGTCTGTGATCTTTTAAGACTGATTTCCACATTTGAATCTCAGCTCCATAGGGACCAGAACACACAACTGTCTTATGCTTTAGTTTTAATACTCATTGAAAAGCATGGAGGAAGGTGAGCAGAATAATGTTGCTGTTTCCTCACATGTTTTCTGTAGTACTTACCACCTTCAGGATCAAAACAGTCTCTTTTCAAAATGAAGCTGAGATAGTCTATTCTGTGAGAGAGATGGAAAGGCAGGACTAGAGTTTCCTGAACCCTTTGATCAAAAGCAATGAGAATTAACTGCTGAAGAGGCAAAAAACATATTAATTTTGTTTCTCCTGTCTGATTTCATTGATTCTCGTCTGCTCTCCTGTGCTGTCAGTGTTTTTCTTTATTTTTTCTTCCATTTTTTCAGTTCTATAGTCAATAAAGTAGTGAATAAATGAAAGAGGAAGTATGCCAAGATCTCCAGAAGGCAGAATGGAAAAAGGAGGCCTCCCCACCTGTCTGTGTCTGTTGGTCTCTCCATCTAGGGATGCACCAGCATGGGTATCTATCTATATTTTGGCACAAATACAGATGGTGGAAATGAATCATACAGGTACAAGCAGCACTGCACAGATTTGTAGGCAGCAAGAACCACCCCTCCTGGAGTGAGTGTATATGATCTGTGTGGTAAGTGGCAAAATGTCCTGTCTTTTGACCCTCTTCCTGATATTCTGTAGTAAGGCCCTTTCCCTCTCCCTGGGTATGGTCAGTGGCCAGTGGAAATGGAAGTTTCCCTACCATGCAGCTTTCAGAGGTGCCCAGGGATGGTGCTTCCTATTTTGAGTCAACTGAAGGGATTCCTATCTTGTGAGACCATCAGTGGGAATTCAGCACCAAACCAAATAAAAATCCTTTTGGCTAAAGACTGAGCTGATCAGTGGCCAAAGCTGCATTAACAGCAAAAACTGACTATACACCAACCACTTTAATCTATACATATCTGCAGCCATCAGATGAGCTCTCCCTCTGTAGCAGCTGATTGTGTGACCTCCCCTTGAGCAGGGACAGCTCTCAAGGTTACCCCTCAAGGCTGAGGGATCCCTTGCCTGACACCAGACATGGATGGGTTGGTAAGTGACATTTTTTGCATGCGTGTGACATTCAAGACATATAATGAAATTATGTGCTCATCTTTGTATCCCATTCTAACCTTAAGTGTAATAAATAGTAGAGTATTGCCCTCCAATCCATCTGTACTAATTAAATATTTTACATACCCAAGTTTATTGATTAAAACTAAACTAACTACTAGATCAGATCTGTCTGAGCAATCTCTGACTCTTCCCCTGTGACAGTGTCGTCCTAATCTTATTCTGCCATCTGACAGGGAAGCACTGTCTTCACCATCACCCCAAACCTCTCCCTGGAATTCTATTTTCTTTGCAAGAGTTTCACTTCTGCCTGATGAGACCAGAGTGAAAGGAAAACATTCAATGCCTTCTTACTTTCCCACTGGGAAGACCTGCCCCTCCATTTGTGGCTTCCAGGGCAGTGCTGCTCATCAGTGCAAGTTTGAGCACTGCAGCTCAAAACATGGGACCTGAATCACCTGTGACATGAATCTCCAGCCAAGAAGCAGAAGCCTCAAATGGTTAAAGTTACATCTAAACTAGCAAGGGGATCTCACTAGAAAGAAATCCCCAGTTTTGATGGAATTCTTGTTCTGAGGCGGGGACCTAAAGTCAGGTTTTCAGTCTAGGAGATGAAAGCCTCATGGCCACCAGTGCTACTGTGGACATTTCTGAAGCCCTCTTTGCAATCCAGTCCTCTTTGAAGTGTTTGCCAAGAACATGGGCACCACTGGAAAACATGCAGTGTATTTAATCACAAAACTGAATTACAGTCAACCTGAAATATGATGACCAATGCCCTGCTTACCAGGCAGAACAAAGAGGTATTTATCCTTCTGTCTATCTGCTTAAATCTCTTTGTTGATGCCACTCAGCTGATTCATTATGCCAAAAACACGCATTGCTACAGCTTAGAGATAAGAATACTCTGCTAAATTAATCCTATGGTCCCTAAAGCAGAGAAAGGAATAAGAAAAACTCCAACTTCCCCACTCTGCTCTAGTGATTGCCTCTTGGGAATGAAAAATGCAAGATATCTCCTACAGCAAAGAACACAGCTGTTTTATTTAGCCATTGAGAGGTCATTTTTGCAGAGAAAAGCCTAAGGGCTCTCTAAAGAAACAAAATCAATTGTCCCCAGGAAGAAACTGAGTCCCCCATGAAGTGCTGGGATCACGTCAGACCCAGTGGGCTCTACAGCAAGAAGGTGGTGTTAGCTCAACTCATGTTGGAAGCCAGAAGACTGCTCTGTAGTTTTGCCCTAAACAGTTTCCTTTTCCTTCTTTGCTTTTCAATTTCACAGGAATTTCTGGATGCAACTCATCAGAAAACCAGAAATAAAATTAAAAACAAAAATACAGTTGCACAAAATCTACAGTGTGATTTTTCTGACTGAAGTGGTTTGAAAGAGTTTTAATAAGGACACCAGAATTTGGAAGTCTTCCTCAAATTCAGGCACTGAATTTTCAGAAGCCAGATCATCACTGGAGGCACAAACACTGCCCATGCCAAGACAAGGAGGTAAACAATCATTATTAAGGATGTCAACAGAGAATAATGCAGCTCCTCAACACTTAGTTTTCATTACACCCACCCTGAGAGGCAAAACATCAGGAAGTTGCCATGCCCCAGGAGACAAAGCCAACATTTTTCTCTGGAGCACTGAGTTACTTTCTGTTTGGGATATGTTCTATGAATGAAGAGTCTTGGGGAAGGGAATATAAAGGACATAGAAAAATTATTTTCTTTCCCACAAAGTGGATCTTCTCAAAGAGATAAAAGTATAGAATCAAAACTGTTTGCATACTGAAATTCAGGAAGAAAAAACAGACACGATGCTTGGTTTAGATTATCATGAAAGGAACTGCAAAATTCAACTCTGATCACAATAGCAGACAAGATGTGATCATGGATTTGGAGCCAGACTGACACTGGAGTTTGAATCCAGAGATGGTTAATAAGGATTTCAGTGGATGATGAGAGCTGGGTACCTGGTGCAGTATGAGGCAAATCCCAGACATTGTGCTGTTGGCTACAGGAACTGGGATGGTTTAACAATGGGGTATTTTGACTCAAGATCAAAGACCCGCCTCACTAGATCTGTTGTCAAGCATTATGAATTTAGCTGCAGAGAGTACAGGCCCTTTCATACACCTTAATCTGCTTCTGTGCTAGAACATCACTTTCTCTTCCTCAGTTACTTGCTCCTCCTTGATGCCAACATAAAAGGAAAAGAATGACAATGATTATTTTATCCCAGCAGCCACAAAAGATAATTCTTACAGTTTGATTAAAAAAAAAGTGCGTAAAAGGTTAAATAAAGGTTAGTTGATGGAAGATGGGGAGGAAACAGTAAGAAAATGAGACATGAAAAGCTGCACAAGAAGATAAAGACAGCAAAAGAAGGAAGATTCATAAAGAGAGAAGGGAAAGGCCATCAGCAGTAACTGCTGTTAGCACACAGAATGGTCTTGATGAAATAAGCACCACCAGGAGGTCACCACAACCTGTCTTTTTAAATTGCTCATTACAATTTTACCAGGCAAGTGTTGCACCAAGGGCCCTGCCCATTTCCCCAGCCTTTTCCCTCAATATCTGCTCAGCCAATGCCTCTGGGAGCAGCTCTAGCTAATTTCCTTAAAGACGTGCGAGCCACTAATTCTGGGAAGCACAGATAGTCGGGAAATAACAAACACGACCAAAATTAGATTAAAATAACCTGCTGATAAACAAATTACTCACCCAAAATACACATTGGATTAGGCACGGTGGGGATCCCTATAATCACATCGCCACCGTGTGGCTCCTGCTCCCTCACATCCCCTCCAGCCTCAACACCCCTGGCTTGGGTTTGTCTGTGCTTCAATAGCAGGTGTCCAGTTTTATTCCACTGCCCCCAAACTGGGAATGGTTTGCCTGGTTTATTCTGGGGTTTGGGCTCACTAAAAGCAATAGACCCCATGGCTAAGAGTGCCCTGGAGGGCATCCTACACCTCCGAGCGCTGCTCAAACAGGCTCCAGCCCCTCCACACCTGGGGGCCTTGAAGACACAGAAGTGCTTGGAAATTTGTTCCTCAGGCTTTAATACAGAGCTGAATCAAAATATGAAGACACATGTACAGAGAAGAAGTAGAGCAAAGCCAAAGGAGGCTGGAAAAAATAGCACGTTCACTCAGGGACAGAAAGAGGAGACTTGGGAAAGTTGCAGTGCCTCACCCCACCTCGGTTTATCTCTAGCTGTCAGGATCTGCCTCCTCCTCCCCACCCCAGCCTGGAGTGAGCATCTAGAAATTGAAGAATGAAGAATGGACATGAGTAATGCTGGAAAGTTTGAGTCTAACATTGAAGAGAAGAACAAAACCACTCCTGATGCTCTCACAGCAACTCAGCACCACTATAGATACTTAGCAATCAGAATGTTCAGCCTCATTATAAAGTCAGAGTTAAAATGGTGGAGAGACAACAGATATTAAAAAAGCAGCAAGGCAATGGAGGAAGAATTTGCTGTGAGCTGTTTGCTGCATGCATGTGGGCAGGGCAGGTGGTGAACAGCAACTGGGAGAGCAGCATGCAAGGATTGGTAAAATACTCTGGGATATTTGCAAAGGGATAAGTCAGGAGTGAGAGGCTAGCTGATGATCAGACAAGAAATGTCTTCTCCATATCAGTAATCTGAGCTTTCACTGACAGAAATGTGAAGCACTGCCTTTAGAAGGGACTTAAATTTCTATTCCTCCATTATTCACCATCTCTTTGATTATCATCGTGTGGCAATCACTGGACACAGGACAACCAAGCTCTCTCATCTCTCACTGGGTTTCCAAGCATTTCTTCCCTGTTGTGGATAAAGCACAAGTTTGTTGTGCTCCATCACTTATTTCTTTAGACAGTCTTACACTTTCCCCTCTGAAACACAACAGCAACAATTTCCCAGGTCCATCTGGGTTGGTAAATTTTTCTTATGCTGATGTCTCTTTTCCAGGCATATCTTGCTTCTTGGAGTTATGCACCTGATAAGTGAGCATTTAGCATCAGCTTCTGTTAGGAAGGAGACAGAGGCCAAAGAGTTTATAGCCAGCTCATGGCTCTGCAGGTGGACTAGGTCTCAAGTAGAGTTTATGGAAGCCTGAGATGAAGATGAATGTTTCTGAATCCATCAGGGAGACACACTGCCATCTGCCTGCTCCCTTTAAAACTGCTTTCTCAGTGCAGCTCTGCTAAAAGCAAGAGGGACACTGAACCTCCAGCACAGCCCTGTGTATAACCATAATCCCCTGGATCACTTTGGGCTGAAGCACTCAAGGAGAGGCCCAGAAGGATACCCCCAGAATGGCCATGTTCTTGTCCTGTCTGTTTTACAGTCTTCAGCACCATCAAAATACAACCTCCCCACCATTTCCCAGCCAGCAGGTTACTGGGCTTCTCAAAAAAACCTCACAATAATCAGTCCATCACTTCACTGCTGTAGCACTTTCTGAGATTCCTGCCTTCTGTTTAGTTTGCATCCCAACAAAAACATGCTCAGGTGCTTCTGGGTGCTTTGCTGTGTACAGCTTCAGCCCCTGTTTTCATAAGCAATTTTCAAGTGCTATAGCAATCACCAGATTGGATTCTTACCTTTCCAAGAACCCCTGCACCACTCAAATGCACTGAGGCCAGGGCCACAAATATGTTAACTGTGACAAAGAAAGATGTCCTGGTGCAATCCTGAAAGAGAATTCATTGCTTTTCCAAGCATGGTGAATTTATCTCAAGGAACCAGAGCTGTTTCTTACATCTCCTGACCCACACTTCCCAAAAGACACAACCTGCTCATTTGTATGCAGCTACCAGAGCAGTCTGCTCCAAAAGCCTGGAGCTTCTCATGCCCTGAACCACAGGACAAGGAGAAAACCAGAATACATTCTTGGCCACTCAGAACTGCAAAAATCATCCAAAAAACACCAGTCAGGCTGACTTCTGGTACATGATGCTCTATTTGATTTTACAATATCAGCACCATTTCCTAAATTCCAGCTCCAATACCTTTAAAATAAAATAAAAACCAGCTGAAAATAGATTATGTCTTTTCCTAAAATCACTTTACCTTTCACAACCAAACAATGTTGTTGTTATTTACACCCTTTTCTCTTTTTCCATGGAAGAAACAACAGACTGGGAAGGGAAATAAATATTTGTCACTGGCTGGGGAAATACACAATTTCTCTCATTGTACCAAGCCCCAGGACAACCAATCCTCTTTAAATACTCAAAATAAGGGTCCAGCCTGGCTCCCTGGGCACTCAGGGCACCATCTCCCACAGGGCTGGAGGCACTCCAAGAATCAGGACTGGTACAGGAGACTCCTGCACTGCTGCCTCTTTCCTATGCATTGCTCTTTGGGACCAAGGGATGAGGGAATACCAAGGAAGAATGAGGTTCAACAGATCACTCTGTCCAGCAGCATAGTACAGAAAGGAAAGTCAGAAAGAATATGAAGAAAAAAGCTTACTTGATTTCAGCAGAGCTGCCAGAGCCCCAATGGCTGCCCTGGGGAAAGAAGAGAGATGGAGAAATAATGTCAATTTATTCAATAATTTTTGTAACCTTCATCTTCACAGTCTTCTGAGTCAGGCTTCCCAGATGGTCTAAACTGACAGCTTATGATGGACTTTGACAGAACTGCAATGTTTTACACCAACAGAGGATCCAGCCTCTGCAGCTGACTCAGTTATTCTAAAAGACCATTAGCCCTCTAGCTTTACTGTTACACTGATTTGTAGTGACCGTTAAAATTTAAAGCAACACCCACAAAGTGATCTAACAAGTCTTTAAACTGCTGCCCCAGAGCTTTTTCTTTGTACCAGAGACTTAGCACATGCCCGCTCCAGACACAAGTTCTTCTAGCTGCATCAACAGATAACTTCCATATCAAGTTGGGACATCAATGTCAATATTTCCGGCAAAATCCCACTCCTTTTTCTATTTTCCCAAAACAAGCTTCACCCCTATCCTCACTGCCAGCTTTAACTCAAAACAAAACTGAATTTCTTTTAATTGAAACCACGTCTTGCATTGCAGGGGTGTATAAAGGGCCCCACTCAGAGGAGGACTGGTAGGAAAGCTGCTAAAGCTCTGTATTAAGACTGCTTGCAGTGAGTAAGGGCAGGGACAGACACATTTCTAAGGACCTTGTGTGTCATTCATTGTGCAGGTAAGCAGGTGAACCTGCCTGAGCCAGCGCAGCACTGGTTTGGCTGGGAGCTGCTCACTAACACATGCAGCTTGAGAAGTTGAACTGAGACATCATTGCTCCCCAGCTTCTGGAGGCAAGTTCCTTTCTCATGTGGTAAAATCTCCATCCCACTTATCTCACAGAAGACCTTCCTTTCCAGTCATGTTCTGCTGGAGCAAGATCCCTGTTCTAACATGGCTTACTGCTGTAAAGTTTCAAGTGCCCAGAGCTGATTAAATAAATACTACTAAAAAACCTCCATGTGCAGGGAGTCCTTAAAATGTAATCTCTTTACAAAACAATCCCCAAATAAAATTGTATTAAATTCCATACTGGGCCAATTATCATCCTGCAGCAAATAAATATTTTTTGTCACCAAGCTCCTGTTCATTGTGTGTCCTAACAGCAGCTGAGACTAAGATTCAGGAGCTGGTTCTTGCTGATACTGGGTCAACATCTCTATCTAAAGTCATTCTTTCATAATGAATCTATCAGAGTTCAACAACAGCTTTACAAACTGCAAAGAAAACGCACTCAAATATAGACAGAACAGGAAATCAGTAGCTAAACATCTCACCAGTGGAAGCACAGTCATGCTTTCATTAGTTCTTTAGTTCCAACTGAATAGCAATTATTCAGATGATGGAGGAGTAATGTCATCCCCCAGCTATTTAGCCTGCTCAGAAAAGGAACACTCTACAGCCACTGATCACTCATCTCTCCCCAAGTTTAAAGCCTGGGACAAAGTAAACAACTCTAAGCAAGTTAAAATTCCACCCAGAGCATCTCCCAAAGCTCACACTCCAGTATGTGTCTTTAAAAAGAGACTGCTCTGCATACCTATATTTTACAGGCCTAATGTGATGTCTCAATCACCTGCCAGAGCAGCAGAGCAATGAAGGAACGACCAGAGTATCCCTGGCTCCAAGCAGAAGAGTTCTCAGAATTTCCTCCAGGCATCTGTTTTATGTTGTGGGTGCTTATGAGCATTGCTAAGAGTTTCAGCAGAGCTACACTACTGTCATAAAGGCAGCACTGCCAGCAAGCCTCCCATCAGACAAATCTGGATCTTCCAATACTTTTTTGGGGGGAGGGGGGGTTTGTTGTCTGTTAACCACATTGTATGAGGATGAATGAAGTTTTCTTCAAAGGATCCCAGAATTCCCAGAGCATGTTCTCAGTCTAGTTCCAGCTGTCTAGGTAGGGCCTAGGTGGAGGCCCAGTAAACTGACTCCAATGGATATTGGAGCATTGCTTTAGAACAGATTTTGAGAGGAAAAAAACCATAAAAGGCATAGTCATAAACTGCAAAACAGGTAAAATAAATTTAAGGGATAAACCAGACTAACCAAGAGTAGATCAAGCCAGCCTAACTTGGTATCTTTCTTTGATGAGAAAATCAACTTCTTCTACACAAGGTAAGTTTGGTAGATCTAATTTATCTGTACTTCAATAAAGCATTTGATATGGTGCCACACTGAAAATTATTAGCCAAGCTGGAGAACATGGGGATTAGTGTAAGAATTACAATGTGGGAAAGGAATTGGTTAAAGACTCAATGACAGGAGCTTTGCTGGAAGAGGAATTATTAGTCTAGAGGGAACTTATGTGTGGAAGTCCTCAAGGATCTTTTCAGACTGATCTTATTTCAGCTTTTCATTAATGACCTTGGCACAAAAAGTCAGAGTATACTAACAAAATCTGCTGACTGTGTGAAGTCAGGTACTGCTGCCAATAGCAGGGAGTTCAGAATATCTTTCAGGAGTAACAAGATGTTCTTGAGTTCTGAAGGAATAGAAATGTGATGAAATATAATAGTCAAAGTGCAAGGTTAAGCATTTAGGGTTTAATAAGGATTACTGTTATGACCAGGGGCTCATAATTTGGAAATGAGTAGAAGGACACCCTGGATATATGAGCCCATTAAGGGATGAGGACAAGCATAACCAGCAGGGTGACAACCATGAAAAGGACAGATCAGGTCTCAGAAAAGCAGTGGAGAAGGGAGCATGGATGTTCTCATAGAAGGCTTCACCTGAACAGCTGTGTGCAGAACTCAGAAGGAGCCATGCAGAAACCTGCCAAGGAAATCACTATGGTATCAGAGACAGAACTCATTAAGAGTCTTAAAGATCACAGTTTAGTCACCTTAACAAAATGATAGCCAAGAGACAACTGGATTGTTCCCCTCAGACACACTGGGTGGCAGAGAAGTAAACACTGAGGAAGGCAGGGAGATACTTAGGCTCAGGAAAAAATTTGGCACTAGGACAAATGGATATAAAATGGCCATGAATAAATTTAGCTGGAATTGAAAGGATGGGTTTTAAGCACTGGAAAATGAAGGCATGAAACATCCTCTTGGCAGCAATGGGACAAACAACCTAATGACTTTGAAAAGGCAGCCTGGATTGCTTATAATGGGGACTGCCAGGCCCAGTTGCCAACGAGGAAAGGGTCTGAGAAAAGTGACCCAGGAACGACTGTGCCCCGATAGCCTTACATTTTAAACACAGATATAATGGGAATGAAATGAGAAACATGTATTCTAAGTGCAGAGTTAATCAGCCAGCCCAGAAAAGAGCAGCTGCATCAGCTTAAGATGGAAGTCCAAAGAGTCCAGTGTCCTGTGGCCAACAGTGCCAAGGAGAGCATGCAAGGCCACAGCACATACACAGTCCTAGGACTTGCAGAACAGACTCAAACTCCAGCAGCTTTCAGTCCAGAGACCCCATATACTAGCAAAGGTGCCTTCAGGAGGGGTTTCAGCTCTCAGCAGATTTTGCTTCCATATATTTGCCTGAGAACTTTTGAACTTGTGTCAACTCAGCATTCGTAATTATCCTGGAAAAGAACTTCACACCTACATTGTGTAGAGAGTCAACTACCTGCATTTGTTGTTTTAAGTTTGGGCTTTCAACCAGCGTTGTAATTTACACATTAAGTCAGGTGTTAGCCACCCCCAGAATATTACCTATCTTTGATGCTGAACAAAATCAAACACACAAAACACCTTATGGGAAACAATAAATCATAGAAGAGGAATAGAAGCAGAATAGGCTTTCACTGAAAGCAGCAGCAAGACCATTGAAACATCAGTGGGGCTACAGCAAGCCAGGAAAATGGTGTTTTTGATAATACCAGCACCTCTCAGCACCACATGGTAAACCAACAGCATCTTTGCTGGCATCAGGACATATAATGAGATGAGTAAGCCTGGGACAGGAAGACAGAGAGGAGCTCATAAATTGTGCACACAAGCAAGGACAGGGTGGGAGGAAGATGAGAACAGGAGGAAAAGTTTAAGAGCACAAGAAAGATGACTTGATGAGCCACATGCCAGACCAGAGAATTTGATAGCGTGCCCAAAGCAAATCTCTGCGTTTGTCTCAAGAAAGAATGCAGGGGAGATGAGGGGGCAAAAAGGGATTAAATAATTAAAAGAACTTGCCAAATCTGCCCAGCCGCCTTCCTCTGATTTTCTGTGGTAATACATCACCAAAATCTTATCTGTTTCATCAAGTCCGGTGTATCCCAAAGGAGACTCATTTATATATCAACCAAAAAAGATGCATAAATAAAGTTGCACTATCTTATAAAGCATAATAATAAATACTGCTCCATAATCAGGAAACATTAAAAACTCCCTGTAGTAGCTGTCGAGACAGCCACTCTGAAGAATGGAAAACTTTGAAGTGTTTCCAAGTCAGCAGCTTGAATATCTGGGCAAGAGTACAGCTAGCAGACAGATAGACAAATGCAACTTCCAGATCCTGTGCTTAGGAACCAGGAGCAACAACAAAGAAAACTCCATGTCCCAAGCCAAAGCACAATTGGATTAGCCAGTAAAACCAGGCTGTTAAAGAGCCTGGACAAAGGAGCCCAGTGCCTAGGTCACCCTTTCAAATCTGAGCTGCCAGGATATTTTTTGCTGGAAAATCACTGCAGGCAGAGGAGCCTGCAGAAAACCAAGATCTCTTCTGTTTTCTTATGCACTCTAATCTCGGCTCACAGCACAAGGCACTATGATGCACAATCCTGTGCCTGTTTTTTCTCTTGAAGAAAACAGAAGGACTCCTGAAAATACAAAACCCCACTCCAGAAGAGATACAGGGTTGACTGCATGGAAGGATTTTAAGACTCACAGAACACATTGCTGGTGCACAACCACCCAGGACTAGCCTGGAACTATGGACAGGGGACAGCAGAGACAGCCAAATCTGAACAAATCTTTGTTCAGATTTCTTTCTGAACAAAGAAATGAACCAAAAGGGCTCTGCAGATCAGCCCCCAAGTAACTTAACCATCCTTCCTCCTGTGAAATTGTGCCTTCTACATGCTAAAACACAGAACACCTTCTTCAAATTATTGAATGAAAGCTAATGACTTGGTGCTTTATTATTAACCTCTTCAACCTGATGCCTAATTCCTTACAGCAATTGCACCTGGCTGATAAAGACATAAAGCACAATTTTTATAGATCTGTAAGAAAAGGTTCTGCCCTGGCAGAACCCATGTTGTTCAACTCCTCCTGCCCTTCACCCTGCCATTTCTCATATACTCACTTATCACTGTCATGTTTCTTTATACCACAAGCAGTGTGGGGAAGGGACCCTGCAGTATGTATTTGTACAGCACCTGGCACAATGGAGCCCTGAGACATAGCTCAAAATCCCTAAGCTTCCACAGCCCCCCTCTGCAGGCAGAATTAAGTGTCCTCAAGTGTACACATAACCTGGCTGCATTTTGCCTCAAACCCTGGGACTTGTACTTAACTACTGGAATTTATACAGTCACAGAACCACTCACTGTAAAGATGATTTCACATTTGACAACTGAGAGACATTCAGGAACAACACACAGGCACCACAGGAATAGGTGCTTTATAAATCCTACCAGAAGGTAGATCTCATCTGAGGCAGAAGCCTTGAGAGTCATTTCCCTCATGGCCCAGAAATACAGATCTGAAATATGCAGCCACTTGTGCAGTGATTTGTTTTAAAGACTTAAAACCAGCAGTTTCACAAGTCTTGGAAATATGGGTGGGGAAAAGCTACTTATGCTGCTGGCGTTTTCATAGCAGTGATAGTCTAGGACTTATGCAAAAACACCCATCATCTTGTCCTCTTTAATTCCAGCTTGTTAGCAAGGCATTAAAGCTTTCACTGAAGGCAAAGTTTGCTTACAGTCTGCAATGTCCCACATGCTGCCAACAGGTGGAGTTTGGAGATCCAGCTGTTGCATACAGATGTGCTCTCAGTGAAATGCTGAAAGATGAGGGGGAGAAACCCACACACTCCTTTTCTAATGGATACATCCATTCCAGTGGCCAGCATGTCTCAGTTCAGCTCAAAGCCTTCACTGCAGGATCTTCCAAACATCTCTGCCTGCTCTGGAGCCTGTCATGTTAAAATCAGTGAAAAGGTACAACCTTCCAGCCTCTTTCATCTCTGCCTCCCAGAAAGAAGAGTGACTCCAGGCTTATCCTCCAGGCATCCTTACAAGTATTGTACTTTTTCTTGTGTACAAGTACAGAAGTGGACACAACTGTATCCTAAAAAGTCAAGCTATTCTTTACAGCACTAAATTAAATTAGCTTCAAAGCAGTAACAAAGAAGAACAAGGTACATGAAATGCACTTAAAACCTTGCCAAAAGAATGCCCAGATATTTCTCACAGTGCAGTGTGGAACCTCAGAAGATTATGTCAGCTCCCTCTCCAGGGTCAGATGTCACCAATATGGCTGAGGCAGGCTGTGACAGCTTGTCATTCACATCAAGATAAAGGGACTGGAAGGTTCACAATCAGACAAAATTCTTAACAAATTCATCACCCAGGCAGTTCCAGGCTGACAGTGTGAGAACCCAGCTCTCCCACCCCAGGGACACACGTGAGGGCCTGGGAAAAGGGCTCAATACTGTCTTTGATTGATTGATTACGAGGAGTGGTGAGGACACTCATCGAGGCCACATTTGCTAACAGGAACCAGCAGAGCCCTACAGAACATCTCATACACAGTTAAAGTTTGTCAGGCAATGTGGTTAAATGCCCCTCCTTCCCCCAGGCAGATGTCTTCCACTCCCAATCCAGTTACTACTCAGTTCAAAAGAGCCTGGTGTTCTCTTGGCTCACTCCTTAGCTGTCATTTTATCTGTAGCTGATCCATTCCCAGCAGCTTTTACTCTGGAAACCACAGGCATTGACATGAAGACTCTGCTGACAGGAGAGTGTATGCTCCACACATGGGGGAAGACACCCAGCCTCATTTTTCTTACTTCTAGATCATTCAGCCTTAAACTTTTCTGAGTGCTGTGTACATGCAGAGTAAGGGCAGGGAGAGGGACACAATCCATGCACCCTGCTTAGGTCATGATGAAGTCAAATGACACTTCTTGGTGACCAGGAACCCTGGACTCAAATCTCAGCAGGACAACTGGGACTCTTTATTAAGGGAAACTGAACTGCAGGTGCTTTGCCACTAGGGAGTCTCTGATGGTGAACGATTCAGGGAGAGTTTGGGGGTACCCAGGGGTTTATGATGCCAGAAAATAAGGCTGCACACCCACCATGTTGCTGGCAAACCACTGCAAGATTTTCATTTTATGAATACTCTCAATTACTGGCAGTGAAATATCCAAGGGCAGCTTGTGTTGCTGACAGCCCAGGTAGAGAAGTATCTAACATGTCACTGCTTGTGCCCAGAGCTATTTGAGAGCATAAAAGGGAGGCTGGTTTCAATGCAATCAAGGCTAAGAGCCATAGCTCTTCCTGACTGCTGGTTAGTACAAACCATCTCTAAGGCAGCAGTAATCTCAGGGTATAACAACTTTAAAAAGCACTTTGTAGTGAAAGGTTCCCTTGAGCTGTGTTTTAAATAGTCACCTTTCCTGCATGGAGCTAGGCTGCTGGGATGGATGGAAAACCTGAGCTCTCATTTCAGCTTTCTCTGTGGTTTTCAGAATTTTGAGGTCTGTTTTGTTTGAGGGTTTTGTGTGGTTGGTCTTTTAAACCAAAGAAATAAACACCTTTCAGAGAAGCTAATTTAAAAAATGTGTACAACATAAGAGACTTGAAAAGGACTTGAATTATGAAGCTGAAGGACTGAGAAAGCATCATCTTCCTTGATCTCTTCCAAGAAAGAAGGCTGACTTGTACAGAAGCCTTTTCTTTAAGCAAAAGTCAGATGTTCAAGAATAAAAGAAGGAATTACTTATTTTGAACACAAGATAAAAAAACCTCTTTTCTTTTTAATCTAATAGTATTGTTTCCATATTCCAAGGCCCTAGAAATAGATCCATCAGTTTGAGTTTAGATTGCTCTTCACTTCCCCTCTGGTCCTTTTTAGATGAAGCACATCCATAAGGTCCAGCCAAAGGAAACTCAAAGTTTAAAATCTCTGGGGAAGAGGGCTGGATTGCAGATGGTTTTTTGAATGTGCCAAAGCAGGAATCTGTTTCATGCAGCAGGTGCAAGTGCAAAAAGAGACCTACGAAATTAATCTTCTTGCATGCAATGCACTTATCAATCCCCATGGGCTTCCCAAGGAGGTATCACTTCCCCTGTTATGCACACAGGTCAAGCTGTTTCTATCCATTACTCTTACCAAATACCAAAGGATGGTGGACAGAGATAGACCTGCCTGAAAAGCTCACATGCAAGTGGAATTCCAACAAAACATGCAGAAGAAAATGTGCAGAATAGGTCACCAAATCTTTCCTGTTTTCCAGCTATTCCCACTTTTCAACCTTTCTAATGATTGTGGTCACACGTAGCCCTCCAGCACTAAATTTAGTGTGAACTGGGCACTTTACAGTTTGTTGGTCCTAACTGACACTGCCAAATAAGAACATGCTAGGAAATATTGGAGTATTCATTTGTATGCCACACGTGCACACAATACTGAGCTTAATTGGCATTATTAAATCAGCCTCAAATTGAGAGCAATGCATAAACATGCTCAAGAATCACAAAGTAGCATTCTCTTACAGATTCACAATAGGCATCTTGACCTGAATTTAAAAGGCATTTTTATGTCTAAACATGCAGGTAGCACTCAGCAGGATTTCTCAAAGCTCCTTTGTATACTAAGGTCAGAACTACCTTTCAACTGTACAAGTTAATCCATTAACCTGCTGAGAGGCTTTCTTTTATGGTTATGTTCCCTTTCATTTTCACATGTTTAAATATCTCTGAAAATCTGGACATTCATTTAAAAAATTCAGGTCTCACCTAGGTGCCTTCAGTCAGTGCAAATAGCCAGTTATAAGAAATTTTTCAAATGTGTCTTTTGTGCTAGAAAAAAACGCCCATTCTACCCACCACGTGTGTCAAAACAGAGGGCTGCAAAACATACATAGAATGCTGCTAGAAATGTATAACACTGACTAGTTTTGCCACAGGTAAGCTTGAAGTTTTAGGTGGAAAAAAATGTTGCAAATGCAGAGGAGGGAGAAAAGCTTATTAATTTGCCTGGCATTTTCAATAAGGATTTAGCAGAAAAAGCCATCCTGCTCTTCACCTCTCTCTGCCATTCTGTGGTTTGTCTTTGCTGGATAGTGAGGGTGGGGGGTGGGGATACTGCTGTGCTGTGCAGTATATCCAGAGATCCATCTGCAGGAAAAGCAGCCAAGGTATGGAAAGCAGACTGCTTTCCCACTGCCCTGCAGCACCTTTTTGAACCCAAGACTGCCAGGCTGTGATAGGGGAGGCAGCAGAGTCACCTGAGGACTGATCAGGCTCACCCAAAACAGGACAGATGCTGCCAATGAGGAAGCATCTCCTGCAGAAGCTGTCCCTGCAAGCAGGCTGAGCCACCACCCCCAACAGCAGCACCCCAATGCCTGCTGTGACCCTGTCCTTGTCCTGTCCTCGTCCCCACAGCTCTGCAGGACACAAGTAGGACATCTGACTGCAGGGAAGGCAACCTGCAGATCAGAGATGAGGCTCTATGCAACCACAGTACCTCAAGATCTGCAGCATTTCAAAGAACAGCCTGTATAAGACAGCAGTGGGAGAGGCATAGGAAGGGTCCTGAGAAAGAATGAGATGTTGGTTTATTCATTTTACTAGGATGCACAAGAGTCAGAGAAAGGTTTAACTGCTAAGATCACCCATGTTGCCTTCCACACAGCACTTTGCCCAGCTGGTGCCTGAGGTTCAACATGCAGGAAAAGACTTTGACTCAGACTTTGAGAGGATGGGCAGGAAGACTGCCAGGGGCAGCCAGAGCACGGCCTCAGCTTTCCTCCCAACATGTACAAGGGGATTTGAGAGCAGGCAGCTCACACCAGCCTCAATTGCAACACAGGTCATTACAGCACCATGGAGCACGTGAGGCTGGTGGTAAGGCAGAATCTGGTTGCTGTGGCTGATCCAGCCTAACCCTAATCCTGATCTAGCTACCCACAGACTAATGAATTTGTTCAGTTGCACATACCTAACTCCTTATTAAGCAATAATCTGGTCACATCTTAATGCTGGTGCCTGTTCTTCACAACATTTAGCTAGAATGTTTAAAAGGAAGATAAAGTCAATAAATGTCAAAATGCAGCATGTACTGGGTCAAATTCTCTTGATATTTGCTGTTTGACAGCTTCAATGTCACACTGGCATAACTGCAGGGGCTTTTTGAAGCAGTAATTTGTAGAAGCCTAAGTGATGAAAGTTAGGGGTTGGGTTTGGTTTTATTCCCTTCTTTTCCATTGGAAATCTGCCATTTGATACAATCCAGCCAAACTCTGGGATCTGAAAACAGACCATATCAAAACCAAGGCTGGTAGAACTTAAATATAATAATGAAGCAACAGGGATAAGGAATTAAAGTTCATAGGAAAAATTCTGAGCATTATTGGGATGGTTCTTCCACATCTTTTTGTTTACATAGTCAAATCTGGAAGGTGGTTAAAACTGGAATGACCACAAATTTTTAAGTGCAATTTTAAATAATGAAAAACAAGGACGAAATTAAGCTTTTGACTAGACAGTGACAACTGTTGTGCTATTGCAGCATATGCCCTATGGTCCACACAAAGCCTGAAATATATCCCTTTAACACAGGGAAGAAACACATGGGTTTGGTGTGCTCAAGTTATAGGATGATTCTCTTTTCTATTCTGCAGTGATCTGGCCTTTGCTGTCTCAGAGCCATGACCTTTGCAAGGTTTGCATTTCAGGGGGAGTTTCCATTCCCATCCCCAGAGCTGCAGCCATCCATGTTGGGAATCAGCAGCCCTGTTCTTCCTCACCAGCCACTTCCTCAAGTCTTCAGGTTCTCCCCTCCACATTCCAAGCCCTGCCTCCAAACACCTCCCACAGCAGCTCAGCTCTGGGTTTATTTACAGATTTTACTGGCATTGCTGCAATTCCAAGTGTTGCCCTGCAGATAAAGAGATGGAGAAGAGCCATGCCAACATTAGTGAGCCAGAGCTCTGTGCTGAATCCGTGCCACTGCTCTTACAAAACCTTCTCTCCCTAAAAAATTCATTTCACCTTCATTGGTAAACACTCTTATTTACTTTATCACTTTCATTCTCTGTAGTAATTGTTTGATAACCATTCAAAAGAGCCTGAAAGACTGAAGACTTTGGTGCTGTCTTTCACCCACTAGAAATGAGTCTCTTGTGTTGCCTCTGTATCTCTAAACCCAGTTACCCTGCTGCTGCTACAGCTGGTGAGGCTCCAGCAGTGCTATCAGGACAGGGAACCCTGCAGCAGAAAGGCTGTTGCTAAGGCTTTGACACTGTGTCATAACTCTGCTCAGGGCTAATCAGGTCTAATCACTGCTGTGCTTTAAAACCACTGATAGCTCTAGAGACTGGCTCACACTCTACCTGCCAGCATTGTCAGCACTGGTGGAGCTGGGGAAAAGCCTCAGGAACCACGGGGAATTCTTGGGGCTGATTTTCTTGTAGGGACACAGCATTGTGCAAAGTGCTTCTGTAGAAGTTCTGCGTTGAGACTTATTCTCATTGTTTCTTCCAAATTTCCCTTGTCTATTTTTGAACTGAAAGTTTTTGTGGGGAGGATTTCACAGCTGCTTTCTACCCTCTTCATAAGGGCAAGAGGCTTCTGGGTGGGAGGAGAAATGGCAATAAATCAAGTGAAAGGCAAAGAAGAGGAGATTCCTGGGCTCTCACATGTGCTGACACACAAGTGAGTGCCCTCAGCTTTATCTGCTCACTCCCTGGCCTCTATCAGAGATTCACGTCATTACTCAACTCAGTGATTTCCGAGGGGGAATTCTTTCTTTGTCTCCTTGACACAGGAAAACCAATGTAGGCAAACAGGCAGGGTGGGCACCCGTTCATCATCTCTACAAGCACATTCACATAGGCTTTGTTTGGAAATCCCTTCCCTCCAGTCCCCGTCCCCCAGGGCTGCCAGGCTGAGGTTTTCTGATGGCTTGGCACTTCACAGCCACCTCAGACATGATTACAAGGTCACATAACCACATTGCTCCACCCTCTCCTTGCTGCACCAGCTCCACATTCACTCCACAGTCCACTTCAGCCGGATCCCACCTGAACACAAAACCTTCCACAAATTCATTACCGTTCTTCTCTCCCATTTCTCATTTCCCCCATCTATGTTCTCACTGAATGCCTCAGACAGAGCTGAGTGTACCCTCACTACCCTTGGTAAGGCATGAGAACGGCGTGAGTTTAAGTATATGAAGAGTCTGATCTCAGGTGACTTGCCCACAGCATTTCAGTTTAACACCCCAGACAAGAGAGATCCTTTGTCTCCTAACATTAGACTTTTTGCCTTCTTTACTCTTACAGCCCCACCACCACCGGTGAAAGATCTCCCTGCACCTCCAGATCAGGATCCTGAGCACTCCACATCTCACAGATAACCCACCAACTTCCAGAAGTCATCCTAACCCTTCATTTTTTCCTAAACTATGAAATATTTTATAATCCTCCTAGCTGTGTTCTAATTTTTAAAAAAATTTAATAATTCCACTCTGATTTTTACATGCTACTTACAAAATGCTTGGAGTAACCAGTTCACACTAGTCTTGACCTAACCTCCTATGGGGGACTATCATAATCAGCTGCAAGACAGCATTATCAACATTAACAATTTATCTAACTCTGGCAAACAGACATGGAAACTGATGTATAAAATCGAGTCACACCTCCCATTTGGATGGGAGTGACAATAGTTTCCATGGTTACATGGGATCTACACCTCAGAAAGGCTTTAGGAGGCAGTGAGATTGCAGTGAGGCACCCAGGTGTTGGTTTTAATCCAGTTAAAACAAAGACCAACAGCGAGACAGATACAGCAACATGAATAATACTCCCAGAGTGGATAACATGTCCTAAGAAGCTTGGGCAGCCCACACTGGAGGCCTTGCTGCAAGCCTGAGCATTTGTTAGGAGAAGGAGGAAGATTAAAGCTCAGGCAGAGGGAATCTCCTGCCCCACAAACCCAGAGCTGCCTGCAGTATGGACATACCCAAAGCCATCCCAGCCATGGATCTGCCACAGCCACCAGCTGTGAAAAGCCAAGAACTTGAGAACAGCAGGGACTTGCCCTCACAGCATCTTTCCAAATACAGCACCCTAGCTCACCAAAGGGCAATAATGACCAGGCAAAGAAAGGCCTTCAGCTGAAAGCATTGTTTCTCTTTCAAACTCTGACCTGAAATAGATGTAAAACATAAGCTAGACCTAAAAGAAAAAGGCAAACATCTCTTTCAAAATAACAGTCTCACTAAGTTCCTCCATCTATAAATCAGTTCCTCCCTTCCCATGACATATAAACTTAAGGTCAGAAGTGAATTTCTCTCCATATAATGCTCATTCACCAATTTTTAATGCCTCAAGGGTGGGTGAATCTGTGGTGAAACATGCCATTCCAAAGGCTACCAAGAGATGGCACCAGGATTTCTGTGTGCCCCGTGTTCCTCCAGACCTCTGGAACAACCTTGGGAGATGCTGTTCCTTTCCACCTCATCAATTCCTCATCTATTTTCAAATCTCGCCTGAAAACATCTCTTTTCCCTTGTCTCTACCTCTTAATTTTTCAATTTCTCTCATCTACTGCTATTAACAGTACCATGCCAGTAAAGTGTAATTCTGAAATGCAACTCTATTTGTTCTGCAAAGCAGCGCTGACATACCACCAGTCTGAAATGAGATTTTGTAACTGATTATTGATATTAGAACAGGTCATTCTTTGAGAGAAACCACACAGACCGTAAAAATAATGAAAGAGGAGGAACTGCATGAAACTAGGACACCTCTGGCTCCAAGATCGTTTCTTCTATTACAATGGCTCATTGCAATAAATTTGCACAGTAGGGTTTGTTTATTTACTTACCTTAGTGATGGAACCATCCCTGCTTCATGTTATCTAAGATTTTAGTCAAGTTGAAGAGACTTTATAGAAAGAAAAATTTTCAAGATAACACTCTTTTCTTTGTTGCTGTCATTGTCTCATTCAGAATGATATTTTCTAGTTTTACTTAACAGGACTTCTAGGATAAATCCCATGTAGATCAAGGCCAGATGGGAAGCAAGTCATTTAGCTGTGATATAGCTCGACACAAATGTTTTTTCCCCTTCCTGTGAATTTTCTACATGAATCAAGTGAACCAAATAGTGTCTGTTTATTCTCAAACTGCTAAGCATTGATTAATTCTGACCACATTCCAATAGAATCATGTGTTACTTTCCAATTAAATATCCAGACTGCTCAACATGATTAATGACAAAACACAGACTAACAAGATGAATTAAGAATGATTTGCTTTTGATCTTCTATCAGGAATCATTGCCAAATAAACAAAGGCATAAAGCTGTATTTGGAGCATTCCTCAAAAAGGACCCATCACAACAGCTTCTCTATCAGGCTGAAGAGCAACCTGATAACCTGAACTAATCACCATGCCAGTGCCTTGAGTTTCTGCTCTTTCTCAAAATACAGTCTGGCAGTGGCCAGATATGCCACATATTCTTCTGCTCAAGGAGAGCAGCTGGAAGTTTAGATCAACCCAGGAGATGGGATCGCAGTAAATGTTTATGGTGGTCTACCAGCAAGACATTATTCAGGATGAAGGATAAGGAAAAATCTAACTGCCTGCACTGGGGTCTAGTTGGATCTCTTCCATATGCCTCTCCATCATTCTCAGCAGAAGAGGTAAATCCAGAATTCAGCTCATCCCCAGTACACATCTCCCCTCTCTTTGTCTGAACAGCAGAGTAATATATATATAATCCTATATTCAAAGCCTATTTTGAAGCTATGTACAGCCTCTTGACTTATATCTTCAGCATTTCTAGGGTCTTCATATACTCCTTGGTCAATTTGACACAGTATCTGACTAAATATGTTTTTTAGCTTTAGATGTGCTCTCTTGATCACCTTGGCATTTCTCTTTTCACTTGCATGAGCTCTGCTTCCTGTAGTCAGTAAAAATCTCCTCAGCTCCCTGTGTGACAGAAGTATGTGATACAGGAATCACTTCATGGCCATGGCAACAGTGCCATCAATATTCCTGCATGTTTCAGGCTCATGAATCCCTCCCCACCTCCAATCACCCCTGAGCACTTATCAGCAAAGAAAAGACACCTGTGGTATTCTCACTGCTCCTGGGTTCTGAGCCCTGACACCAGATGGATCTGACTCCACTTTACAAATCTCTTCCAGCAACCTTCTACCTGACCCAGCTTTAAATGCCCATTGTGCCACTTCCAGGTTGCCCACTGCAGACTCATCCTCCACTGCACAGAGAGAAATATTTTCAAGACCCCAAGTTTCTAGAGGCAAACATTTACCACTGGTGAAGAGAACTCACTTCTTTTTCCCTTCAGTGTGTGAGGAATTTAGATATCCACCTCAGGTGCAATAGAGTTACATGGGAGGATTTCCTCCCTTTAATGAAAAGGGAGATTATCAGCAAGCATTTGAGGCTCTATCCAATAAGCACCAAACATAAGAAGAATTGTGATCAAATGTTAGAAGTGGGTAGTGCTGGACATGAGCAAAGGCAGATAATTTCTGCATATCACATTTTCTAGTGAATTAATTTGGCACCATTCCCAGACCTTTTTTATTCACTTTCCACTTTTAATTAAGTAGTCAAACTTTACTGGAATAGCCCAGTGTAGAAAGCCAAGTATTCTGAATACCCACAGAAAGAGTTTTTATTTCTGATGAATACTCACTCTTGTTGTAATCTTTCATACGAGGTTTATGCGAACACTTACCATGAGCCAGCTCTGCTCAGTATGATAAATAGATGTACTCATGGAGGTTTGAAAAACAAAGACATTTTAAAAGACTATCCAAATTGCTTTAATAAAACTGTGCACCAACCTTTTAACAGCAGAAAAGGAAAACATAATGGAGGGAACAACCGATGCACCAGTCAGCCCACCATTTGCCATTTTCTAAAGCACAGGTCTTCCTCTTATGAAAGGAGAATAAATTCTGAGGGTTTTGTTTTCAGCCTCTTTGATACTCTATCTTCAACATGAGGAGTCCTAGAAGAGCCTGCACAACATGTAGCCACAGAAAACTCATGGCCTCGAAAGCCATGGTGAGGATACCTGGTGCCTGGCAACCCAGACAGAGTCATGCAGAGGAGACCAGCTCCTGGCTGACTAGAGAGCAAACATCTTCCACTGTCACATTCCACAGCCCATCCAAACACGACTCGGAACAAATAAGTTGGCAAAACAAGCAACAGTGTTGAAAGGGACACTGGAAAGTAGGAGAGGGGCAGAAGCTGTGGAACATACAGAGAATAATAAGGATGAAAGGTGAAAAGAGCAGTGATCATTGCACTGTGTGAGGCATCAGAGATGCTACATTAGAGAAGGTGTTGATGGAGTGAGGATTTGAGCATCCCACACATACTCCTATCAGATATCCCAGCTACTGACATAAACAGAACTGAGAAAAGCAGAACATCGTCTGGCTTTATTTTAAACTGTCCCTGTAAAAGGTATCAGAAAACCTCCTCTGCAGCACAGCATCATGAGAGATGGGCAAGACAGCCTTAAGTCTTGGATTTCACAGTGGTTAACTCAAGAGTTCTCTACACCTCAAAGAATTCCGTGTTTTTTCCATGTAGCTTTTACCTCGGATATGGATAGTTCTGGAGAGATCCACAGTCATGGCACCAGCAAGCTGAAGACCTCAAATGCCCAACTAAAACCAATAAAGCCCATGAGTCACAGTCTCAGGGGAATCAGAGCTACTTGGCACATACCCAGAGAAGGTCAATTGGAGCATGGGGAGACTATTTCTAAATACCCCAGAGCTTTGCCACTGGGAAAAATAAATAGAACTATGTATCTTGTTTCCACATCTTAGCGGGCTAAATAAATAGCTCTCACAGGGCACTCTCCAGGGCAGATTCTTAAAGTGACCTTGGCCCTGCTGCTGCCCAGCACAGGGGAACGTGAGTGTGCCCACCAGAGAAGTGGTGCATTTCCAATGCTGCATTCCTGGCAGCTGATCAGAGAGCCAGGGTAATCTCAGCTCCCACAGTTGCCAGCTGTTCCTTCCCAGCAAAAAGGCAAACCATGGTGGCACATAGTTATGGGGTGGAGAGGAGGTATCAAGAGCAAACACAAAGCGAGGGTCAAAAGATTTCTGGGACAATATTGGAGTTTTCCTCTGTCGGCAGGTTAGAGGCTGGTGCTCTCTACAACTTCCCTATCAATAGCCAAAAAGAACCAGATGGTTTTGTGACCAAGAACCACACCAAAATACCACACTCCCAATTTCAGCATAGCCACAGCCACTTTGGGAAGAGCTGCACCAGTGTCAGATAGCTGGGAGCAAATGCTGAGCTAGACAAAGAACATAGCCCCTTTTTATCCTTTCTCCCCAGCTCAGAAAACCCATCCCTAAGCTCCCTGCCCCAGTGACCTCACAAAGTTTTAGCTAGAGCAAGTCAAATCATGGAAGGACATTTTCCCCACATGTACCTACCTCCATAGGGCTTTCAGACTGCAGCTATCCCAGGCACTTGCTAATGCTGGGAGAGAAGATCTGTAACCCACTCTACAGTCTGTTCTTCTGGTATCAAGACCTAAACTCTTGCCAAAAACATCTCCTAAAGCCACTTTCCACAATAAAAGCAGTACTTCCAAGTGAACTGCAAACAAATAGAACCTCCACTGACTAACAAGAAACTAGTGCCTTTTAATGGGTTGCAATTTCATTTTAAAACAAAACAGGCTTGTGTGGATCTTCTGATGTAAAACAGGCTGTCTCCACTGTGCCACTGAGCTTCTCAGCTGTCCCTAGTTATGAAACAAAAGGCACAGCGCTGAGCCCTTGGCAGGCCAGCTGAGTGGCCACCAGGCTTCAGCTGATTTATGGTTCTTGTTCATCAGACCAGGTGGGAGCCAAATCACCTTTTCCTGTGAAAAGATTGAGCAAAGATTGTATGCACCATTTGCACACTCATGAAAAATAGGTTTTAAGAAGAGCACAAATATTTCAGGAAATAAAAAGGATATTAGGAAACTGAGCTAGCAGTGAGAAAGATCAGGTAGAAAAAAAATTAATGCACAAGACATCTTCTTTCAAATGAAACATAAATTCAGGCTTTTCAGTAATAAATAAAAAGGCTTATTAGCTATAAAGTGGGATTTTCTGAGGGCAATTTTGAGTTTGCTTTTCTGGTGTTTGTGTCTGTGTTCCAAATGGAAAAAAATGTCCACAGAAGAATTCACAACAATCCTCGTACACCAGATGAAAGGAAGTAAAAGGTAAATATTGCATATTGACAATGTGGAATCATTGAAATCAAAAGCAGCATGTTTCTCTGGTTGTTTCCCTTAGAACTGAGTATTTTAGAGCACTTTACAGACTACATTTACAGCAACCCCCTGCAACACTCCCTGCATCTCCAAATGTATTTCAGCAGGAAGCCAGGCTAGAAAGGTGTGACAAATACCAAGGTTTCCACTTCCTCTGTGGGAAACCGCCAATGGAAAATAAAGCACTTTTGCACAAAATTCAGTTTAAAAGCCTTTAGGCAGCCAGTCCTATTGCTTAACAGAAAACTGATACAACCCATCACACACAGATCCTGGCCTATCACAGAAGCAGAACTAACACTGGTCTAATCACAGCCAACACTTCCACAGGAAGGAAAACAGGGAATTGAGTGCAATTTACTTAGTTAAGCTATGGGCTTGGACCCATCAATCACTTTTGGTTGTCCCAGAAGCCAAGCCCAACTCTGGCTCTAACTCATCCTGGGCACCCCTGGGAACAATATCTTAGTGGTAATATTCTTTGAATTGGGTAACATTCAAACCCCTGTCTAGGAAACATCCTGGTATTCCCACATAGAGGAATCTCAGGTACTTTGTCTAAGAGAGAGCTGAAGCTGTGAAGCAGTTCCAGGTACTTGGCACTGTGCTAGAAAGCCAAAAGCACAGGCAAAAGTGAGTTGGCTCCCATCAACAAGGCAGCTGCAGGAAGTTGTGCATCTGCTGGGCCCCCTCAGTGTCTTATTTAGAAAAGCAAACTGTCCAAAAAATTGTGTATCCCCAGACATGTAGGCAGAGGAACTGGAAGAAAGCTGCACTTAGCAAACAACAGTACCATGTGTTGATGTGCAGCTTCAGCACTGGTGGCTGGTGGAAATTAATTCAAATTGCTTCCCAGTTATTGTGCAACTCGTGGTGTTGAGAGAACTGGTACCAGTCTTTGATGTTAACAGCAGGATGGACATTATTTCATGCATCCAGGGTGACTGACTCCCACTTCAACCACAGCTAAGCAAGCAGTGACCAAACTGCTACACCATGTCTGTCCATCCTTCTCACCTTGTGCTCTACCTGAAGCTGCTTCGTCAGTAATCATCAGCCATGGCCCTCACCCATGTCAGGTCCATGAAGAAGCCAGAACTGGCTGAATGCTGCCTTGTCCTTGCTGACACACACCTGAGCAAGTAGGGACCGTGTCCCACAAGCCACTGCATGTCCCAGCAGGAAAAGTGGCAGGTTCTCTGTGGCTCAGGCAAATGGGATTGTGTGGGCAGAGCTCACAGCAGCAAAATTCCTCCTGCTTTTAAAGAGCAAGCTAGAGATAAGTGTTCTGCTCTTATAAAGTTTGCCTTGAAAGGTGTCTGAGAAAGTGGTCAGAACAGACAACTTGGGGACTAACATTCAGCATTAAGATGAAGATATAAAATGGACTTGATGTCTTCAGAAAAGAACGATTTGAAATATGTGGGATGGGCTTAAAAGCAGACACAGATTAATACTAGGAAGAACTGTCATACTTCAAAAATATCATGATGACCAGGTCATGACTCTCTGCAAATGGAGGATGAGGCAGCCCTGCCACCATTCCACCCTATCTACTCCCAGGCTGGTGGTGGCAGGCCGTTCATGCTGAGTGGGAGGCAGGAGTGGCTTGTCTGCTGCCAGCACATGCTTCTCAAAACCCAGTTGTGGCTGGGAAATGAAGGAGGGTACCTTGCAATCAAACTGCCATCGCTGTCTAGGGCACACTACAAATACAGGGCCACCAGCATGAATCATATGATGAATCACAGCATTAACGTGTCCTTTGGGGAACTGTTTCTGCCTCTTAAAAAACCCTGCAGATTTAAAGTGAGTGGAAACTGCATACATTTCTGATTTCTTTGCCTCTTCAAGTGGAACCAAAATTTTATTTCTTGCTGTCCTGGAAAGATGAGTTCCCTTGGGGCTACTGCCTACCTGACCGTCCTGACGTGTCTCTTGCTGTAGGGAGTGATGACTTTGAAAAGCAGCTCCATGGCTCCATTGATGCCAAGCATAGTTCCCGTGGTAACTACAGCAATAAAAGGAAAAAAGCAGTCAGCTCTGAAGCAGGCAGCTGGCAAACATTGCTTAGAAGAGATGTGGGGAAGAGTAGCTGCCCCTGGGGCTATGAGCTCTCTGGGCTTCCATCTGGACTCCACAAGTCCCCTTACAAACACAGAAAGTGAAGCACAAAGCTGTCTGTGGACACAACCTGAGCCAAAATCAGGTGCAAAACCAGCCCTGTAGCTCTTTCCCAATTTCCACAAAGCCCCTTTTCCTGTAGACATTGTACTCTCAAGAGAACAAATCGTAATTAAACAGGGTCTTCTCCCAGAAAAAAAGTGACAGAGCTCAAATTCATCCCACATTTTTTACATGCAACTCAATGAGGACAGGGGCTTAAAGGGCACAGTTTTCTTTCTGTGCTGTTATTCAGCAGAGTGAAAGTAGGTTTGGGGGCCTTCTGAATGCAGGACAATTTTTCCCTTTAATCCTTCACTTTTTAACACACTAGGAACTTTTATAGATAGATTTTGCAGTAGTTTCAATACCTAATGCATAGCCTGGGTGTTTAGCCAGACCTCCTCACTATGAGACAGGATATCTCTGTGTAATGAAGGAACAAATACAGCCCTGAAATATTAAATGGATGTGACCAAGGTGAAAGGATCAGTAATCAACAGCAGCCAGAAGGAGCCCTGGCTGCCTGCCCACTGCTGGGTTTTGGCTGTTTTGTAGATATCTCCCAGTGGTCATCAGAGAGCTGCCAGAGGGCCCATCATCTCCTGCTGTCCTACCGTGTCCCTGCCAAGCTGTCCTGTGATGGAAAGCCTTGCAAGGCCTGCCAGCTACATTCACACTGGCTGGCAATTCATTAGAGACAGGGTGCTGGACAAGGCTGCTCAAACTCATCCTGCTCCAGAGCAGGATGTGGGCAGCCACAAACATCTGGTGGCAGTGAAGGGAGCAGCCCAGAGTGGGCATGAGGTGAGACAAGGATCCATCTTTACTGCTTTCATACCTAAGCACTCTTGAGAGTTTTCTATGGTTCTGGCTTCCCTTAAGTTCCACTCCATAATTTTTAAGGCTGGCAATATGTAATCCCCTGGTTTGATATCACACCCGTACAGATTTTCATCTAACCTCCCCTGCAGCTTCGCAGCTGGGCCACAGAACCCACAAAGTCAAAGTTATTAATGGAGAGTGCTGGAGATACCTGGAGAGTAACAGAGATGCTCCAGCAAAGGTGCACAGCTGGGGTTCTGGGGTCTGGCATTAACAGAAAGGAGCACAGGCTGCAGTGTGCACCCTAAAACCTCTGCAGAAACAGCAGCTGAACTGAGTGCAGGTGCACTGAAACAGGAAGCAGGGAAGTGGGCAGATCATCATTTTGGGTGGGAGGCAGCACAGGGTCACTGCACAGCTGTGAAACCCAAATAAAGGCACATTTCATCTTCTGGCTTTGGCTGCATTTTCAGCCACACTCAGACCTTCAAATACTGCCTGTCATGGGGAGAGGGGTTGAGTGTTGAGGCTTGGCTGCTTGCCTGAGGAAGCCCAAAGCATGAAGCCAGCTCCTGTCCAGGCAGAAGGGACCTGCAGGGCTGGGCACCAGGAGAGCTAAATCTCAGGATGCACATAGCAGACTGCAGACAGGATGGCCATCAAGAATTATCTGCTGGGTGAGGGATGTAGGGAAGGAGAGGAAAGGGTTAGAGTGAGCAAAGGGAAATTTGTGCTGACAAGTTCAGTGCTTTACAGCATAGAAAGCCTGTATGAATCTGTAATGATCCCAAGAGAGAATACTGGAAATCCCTTTGCTTGAATCATTTAACCTGAGGGCATTGCCAAGCAAGAAAAGCTGGGAGAGTGCACATCTGAGGGGATACTAGTCAAAAGACCAGGATCTAATATCTGCTTCCTGGGGGACCTTGAATAAGTAACAGATTTCTCTCTCCCTCTGCTTCTCCACCCTCATGGAGCTGCTCTGAGGATCAATACAATCAACAATAGTGAGACATTTGGCTGTTATGGTAATGGTAACTGTATAGAGACTTATGGTACCAAAGTCTCAGAGCAAAAGAATTGACTGTCTATATATTCCAGAACAGGAGATCTTTGCCATGAATATTTTTCGCTACAGCACTTTTATTTCCATAGCTCACAGATGAAATGCACTGTAAAGGCTGCATAGGCCCCTTGAGGAGCACCTTTTCTAAGGCTCTTCTGGCTTTTGTGCTTTTCTGTATATTAATGGTGCATGCAGGCACTAACCCTACCAGGAATAATGTTTCTTTGCATTGAAATGACTGAAAAAGAACCCTGGTGGTTGTCACACAGAAGAAAAGAGAAAAATCCTGGCACTCACCATTAGAAGCACAAACCCGCAGGACCCAGAGGCAGTGGGTGAGGTGCAGGTGGTGGCCCAGGTCTCTTCTTGTCAAAGTCAGTATTATATCAGTGGCTTCTGCCTTCTGCACTTTAAGCCCAAACTTCCTATCTGTGAAAAGCAAATGAGAATTAAACGACTGCAAAGGCCAGGTTGTTGCAGCTGTGCTGGTAAATATATGTTTATTAAGCCTTGTAACTCAAAATCTTGTAAGGCATTCAAATGTATCAATGAGCTAAACCATTATTAGTCTCACTGAAAACAGAAAAATATGGGGTTCACTTTGAGTCACCATATATGAAACATAGAATAGTCTGGATTGAAAAAGACCTTTAAAGGCCACCTAGTCCAAACCCCTCGCAATGAGTTGCACCAGACAAGGCTGCTCAGAGCCCTGTCCAACCAGACCCTTAATGTTTCCAGGGATGGGGTATCCACCACCTCTCTGGGCAACCCATGCCAGTGCCTCACCATCCTTATCATGAAATATTTCTTCCTTACATCTCATCTAAACCTATCTTCTTTCAGTTTAAAACCATTAGTCCTAAAATGTCTGTCCTCTTTAGCTACTGGGAGGCCACAATGAGATCACCCTTATTTTTGAGTCCCTTCCAGAAGCCCCCCAGCCCCCAGCAGTACCTCGTTGGCCCACCCTGGCCAGCAGCCTCAGCAGGGGCAGGAGGGTGCCGTGGTCGGGTGGCTCTGTCCGGGCAGCCGTGGCCAGGGCCTGCAGCAGAGCCTCACTGCCCCCTTTGCTGACCACGTAGTGAATTCTCCGTCCAGTGCCTGGGGAAGAGAGGAGAGACTGCTGAGAGCATCCCCTCCCTGAGCCACAGCTGTCACAAAGCCTCAGTCTGCAAGGAGCACACGGAGCTCCCATGGCCTTCAGGCAATATTTGAGTGCCGTGAGCTCAAAGCATTGAGCATTTGCAGAACTGGCCATGAGTCTCTGGTGTCCCCAGCCTGGAGACATGGATGGTGGCTGCAGGGTGGAACTGTGTGCTCTGCTGGCTGTCACCACGGCAGTTTTGTCTCTCCAAACCCACGTGCCGGAGAAGTTTTTCACTGTGCATTGAAATGTGGCAGAGAGGAATAAGCAGAGACACCGACAGGTTTCAAAGCAGCAAAAGGCTCAGTGATCTTTTCTTAGATACTGGAAATTAAACAAGGAAAGAACTAAAGCTGCACTGGGCTTCTGCCAAATGAAAAAGAATCCTAGGGAAGCTTTGGGGACAGCTTTCACGTAAATGTAGGTCTCCAAAGAAACCACACTCTAACCCTGGGAGCCTTACTGTGTTAACAAACATTGATCCAGGCTCTGTGGGTGGGGGATGCTGCTCGTTCAGCTCCCAGGGGAGAGCAGGACACCCTGTTCTCCCTGGAGGCCATCCTTGCACCCAGCTGAGGAACAGGGCTGCAGGGCACCAAAAGAGAGGCCCGGATGGACAGGTGATGTCCCTGGTGGAGCTTCCAGGAGTGGGGGACCCAGGAGGATCCAGCACTCAATGATGCAGCCCCCACAACCTAGCACCTTAGTTGGGTTGGGAATTGTTTAGCAGATGATATTTTTGTGGTGGAGCAGAAAGGAAAGGGAACTTCACTATTTTTTTCAGCTCCTTTGCCAATACACTTATTTTTTCGTGCGGCTTTGAGCACATAAAGCGACATCCATTCCCCGCAGCCCCAAGGCAGAAGTGCCTTTTGGAGAGAGGCTGAACCCTCTGAATTAGAGGGTCCCTGGGCTCAGAAAAGTCAGGTTCCTTCCCCTGTCTCACAGTCCTCCCTCCAATGCCACTGGCGAACATTTTCAGTGGTTGGCTGCCAGGGATTATGAAATACTTCACAACCCATGGGCATCTTCAAAACTAAAAAGAATAAATTGAAACTTTCTAAATTGAGTCTTTTTTTCTTTTCTTTAACACATTGAATAGGCTCAGTTTTCCAAACACAGGAGTAAGGAATGCCGATCTATAGATACAATTTACATTTGTTTCACCTTGCAAACACCTGGTCAAGTTTGAATGCAAGTATGAATTCCCTGACTTATTTGAGGACCCCCGTTCTGCCCTAGCCCACAGCCATTGCCCCAAATCTTCGCTTCCTTACCCAAAGACAGCAAGTCAGTGAGGACACTGAGAATGTTCAGGATGACATCCTTGTCACAGGAGCTCTGGAATGGAAACACACCAAATTTACAGATCAGTTCAGAACAGGACATTTGGTGCTGCACAGGGCTGCAGTGCATCATGCAGTGCAGAGCCACTGAGATCCTTCTTTGGATACTGAGCACTTTTGTGCCATCTGGACAGTGAATATGTGGAAACATATTGATGACACATTTTTAAAAGCTTCTAACATATACTACACAGTATTTAATACACAGTAGCATTTCTGTAGAACTTACATTTAAATTCTAAACTAAAGCTCTCTTTTTTGGTTTGATCTGGCTACCCCAAAGTTAGGAGGAAATTCTGTATCACATAGAAATGCTAAATGTGAGGTGGTTTTCCATGACAGCATCTCTTATTACCGGAATTGAAGAACAATATATTTAAATTATATTAATCCCATCTACAAGAAAATTCTCCTGTCTTTGCAGGAGAAACCATGTGGAAGCCTTGAATTTGAGGAGAAGAAAAATTCCTAAGCTCATTTTTAAACTAATATAATTTATTTTCAAGACCAAGTTACCACCACCCTTTGACATGACACATTCTGCTTTAGAGTCGCTTTAAATTTTGCATTAGAGGAAATAAGATATAATGCACTTGAGGAGAAGGGAACACATGATATCTACCATCCATCTGTGTGATACACTAGACCCTTTCTTTAATCCTCCTCCAAAAAGATTTCACTGCTGTGATTCAAGAATTAATCACTGGTCTACATTGCAATTTGAGGAATATGGGTTAAGACCTGGATGTCTTTATTTCTGAACAGATAGAACACCATACAAATTTCTAATATAATACAAAACTTGCATTTAAGTAGCCTTGGTCCCAAAGAACCTTAGGATCACACAAACTATAATGGAATCACTTTATTTTCGATTAAATTATGACAATAAGATAACATCTCACAAATATATGGCTCCTATATTTCTGAATGTTGAACTCCTTCAGAAACTTAAACCTACCTTGTAACTTAAATTAACCTAGTATCCATTCTAGATATATGCGATCATTTTACCAGCCAAATTGATTCAACCATTCTCTGACATATTTAACATTATGCAAGTGTATATTTAAGACAAGGAATCAAGAGGTAACACCTAGCAAAAAGAAACTCTAGGAAGAATAATAGGGAAAATCTAATTCTCATCTGTAATAATGACTATTAATTCAAATGGACCCTTTTTTTCCCAATGGATCCCTGAAAAAGTCACAGCACAAGCTGACAAGGTGCTGAGGATTGTGTAGCTAATTAGGGAGCTGCAGTTCATAGCTCCTTCTTTGTTACAGCTGGGGAGGGTATGCATTGGGTGAGACATGGGGATGGAGCACGAAATTGTTCAGTCTGCAGCCAGAGCAGGTGACTGACTGCAAGCTTGGAGAAACAGATTTCCACCCCGTCACAGAAATCCTGTCGGATTCTTGGCAGGTCCCTGCAACCAAATCTCCTTCTGTACTGGCAAACCATACGTGCCATTTTCTGCATGGAATAACTACATTAGTGCCAATGTTTCCTAGCTTCTGCATCCTAAACCTTGTGTGTATTCTTAGATTTCTTTTTTGGTCATAATTATTAACAAAAACAAACTCCAAATCTCTGAAAAACAAGGTTTCCCATCAAACTGGTTTTGGTGAATTAGCAGTGCTACCAACCATTCCCTGCTCAATATATATTCCAAGTGAGCCACAGGGACAAGAGGTGTCAGCAGGGGAATGGGAGAAAAGAGCAAGATGTGGTCAAGGAAGAGGAAGGAAGGAAAGAAGAGTCAGGTGAGGATGAGATTGGAGCAAACAGGCAGAGCATCACTTCTGAAATGGGGGCTCATGGAGGAGGGTCTGTGAGCACTGATGGCTTTCTCAAGGCTCAACTTGCTTTTGCTCTTAGCTAATATCCACGAGCAAAGTGCCTGTCTCATCGCCCCTCAGAGCTGGCCCATGTCCAGAGAGAGAGCCTGATGTTTTTCTTCGTTACTAACTCAACAAGCAGAGATCTCAGCACTGAACATAAAAGTCCAGCCCTTCTATGATCCATGTTGAAATCAAAAGGCTTGGTGTGATAGGATTACTGCTCCTTTCAGAGCCAAGACAAACAGAATATGTGGCTTTAATGAAATCCAGTAACTCTCACCAGGTATTGCCACCCTCACCTTAGAGGAGTCCAGATTTGTGCCACTGGCTCAAGGGACCACACAGCGAGGAAAGTCTGCAGCAGGGTCAGAGCAGCTCTGAGCAGCATTACTCTTGGGTAAGGTGTATAGTTTTAGTCCTATGTTAATCTTCCTAATTCATGTCTTTGTCCATTTGAGCTGGCTCAAGTCTCCCAGACTAAACAAAGAACATTCAGAGCTCTCTTCCCAAGAGTTTCTTGGCATTTTTTAGCATAGGGACTTAATAGTCAGGGGCAGGTTGTCAGGAGTGATGAGTATCCATCAAATTTACTGACTTCAGGAAGACTTACTGTTCTCAACACCTTTTTAAATATCAGGGTTGCCTAAATCAGACTGTCCTCTGGTTTTGTCTTGCTGCCTCTCAGTATCCCTTTCCTCTGTAGGTGGATGGATTACACATTAAGGTTTCAGTAATGAAGTCTTCATTGATTTATGCTCCTATTACACTGGGTTGTTTATTTTAACTGATTGGATTGTGGGTTCCTAAGCCATTAACACAAATAGTGATGACATAAGATATCCTCTGACTTTCCATGCACTTTATCCAGGGACTCAGGCAAACAAAGAACTTGAGAGAACATGAAAGAGCAACCTTTAAAATGTGAAAATTAAAGCTGGGTGATATTGCCAAATATTTTACCTGAGTGTTTGCTCTTGGTATTTTAACACTAAAATTCTGTGTTGGTGCCTCATTGCTCCCCTTCCTCCTGCACACTACAGAAGGAGTTGGATGACTCATGTGTTGGCTGAAACAGTGGATAAAACCCCAGTCCCATTACAAATTCTAACATATTTCCCACTAACTTTAGTGGCACCACTGAATAATACAGACTTCTGCAGAAGAGCACATTTCCCATTTATAATAGCAAGACAACATAGAAAAAAACAACCCTAAAGTTGCTATTGTCTTGCTAGATGACATCTTGCCTCTTGAAAAGAAACAGCTCAGATTTTGACTAATTAGCTTCAGGTTTTCAAAGTCATCAAAGATATTTGGACATTGAAATCCATTAGAATCGATTGTTTAAATTAATACACATAATAAACTCCTTGTGGGTGAATTGCCAACATATTCATTCATAAAAAATATTCAGTAAATCTCTTTGAACAGTAAGTACAAATGAGAAAATCACAACTTGTGCCTGATCTAAAAAAGATGAATAGAGTAATTTTTTTAATGCAAATTTCTTACCCAGCTCTACTAAAAAAAACACATTAGTTATTTTTATTGAAAGAGATGTTTGATGGTTAAGAACAAACCACAACCAAAGAGAGGAGAAAAGCAAAATTCCTCTTGCTAAGTATTTTCCATTCCTACCAACACTTACAAATGTTAGATACAGCATCTACATGTGCACAGACTAATGAAGATGCATTTGTTGTATATGGGTGGAATAAGAGCAGAGAAAAGTTCCCAGAGGTTTAAATTAGATTACAAGATCTCTGACCTCCTGCAGGATTTCACTAAAAGGATTTAAAGTTAGAACCAAATTGTTACCTATTAACAACAGCCTGTAGTTGCATTTCACAGCTTGAGGCTGGACAAAGGCTAAAGTAGCAAAAACATCACTTTAAATATCTAGCATGGCTGTACTTTTTGGTCAGAGCCCCTCATCTCTCAGCCTTACTCCAGCAAAGCATCTTTTCTTCCTCACCCAACCAGGAGTATCACAGGGCTGAGCTCAGATGCATTTAATCAGCTCCTGCCTGAGAGCTCCTCTCTGAGCTTTTTCTGGGAATTAATCCCTGAAAACACTGGGGTTAGCTTGGCAGAAGCTCCTTAGAGATAAACAGCAGGAGGATGAAGAAAGCCAGGAATAAAAAAATACCCCAGCACATCATCATTGATACGTTACAGGCAGCAAGTGATTAATTGGTGACATTGGGCTTGGAGGACAACAGCTCGATCCCAACATTTCTGACTGGCAGCTCGGGTTATTCCACTGACCCACGATTAAGCAGAGAACAGCTCCTGTCTCCTTGTTCTGCTCCTGGGAACATGCCAAGACCAGCTGTTATTTACTCAAGACAAGATTATAAAATTGCTACTAAGCCACAGTACCAGGTAACCTCAGGGAAGTCTCTGGGGATGTTTTCCACAAGACTCAGAAACCCAACAGAGGTGGGATCTTTCGTGTCCTGCCTGGAGGATAGCAGCCATCAGTGCCATTCCCCTTCCAGCACTGCCTTCAAACAAAAACTTCCCATAATTCAGTCCTTTGGGCTTTTGTGTCTTTTGTCCAAAGGCAAGTGTTTCCCTGAATGAGACACACAAGCTACTGAGAGGGTTTGTTGGGACTCTAAGCATTAATGATGAAAATAGGAGGACGCCCAGAAAGAAATCAAACAGCATTAATTTGTGCAGTGCGAGGTTTACTAATAAATATTTTATCTGGGGGAAGAAATACAAAGCAGTTGTTCCAATCACAAAAATAATGAATGCAAAATGAAAGAAGTCGCTCTTGCAAGACAACACATAACATGGTTTCTACCAATACGTCTTTTAAATTAATTGTTGAATTGTCTCACAAAGCTGTGTGACTGCTTAGGAAAAATCTCCCAAACAAACAACAAAACAAAATGGTCTAATTTTAAAGAAAATGTACTGCTGCACTGGGCTGAAAAACTTGCAGACCTGTTTGTTTGGGTCTTTTTTAGTGAGACTAAGGAATAGGATATCCAGTTCCAGGGTTTGTTTGTTTATTTGTTTGTTTGTTTTAAAATAGCCTGTTTCTAAATACGGAACCAGGGTTTGACCTGTCCAAAATATATCCTCCTCTCTTCTCTTTCCCTTAATAAATTTGCTCACACAAATAGCAGTCAGCAGCCCAACTGCCTGTGTAATGAGACTTACATCTGCAAGTCAGATTTCTCACTCTCTGCACTTGAAGCCTATTGAAGAGAAATTCTGGTGCAAAATTAATACTGGCTGAAATCAAGAGCAGGTTAGAGGCTGAGCAGAATTAGCCCTCACTGTCTCCTGAGACCTCTAGAATATATTGGGTTCTAATTACTCTCTTAATGCTTAAATCAGAGAGTCCTCTGCCAGCAAGGTAGAGGTGCCTACCAGCCCAAACTGCTGGGCACAGCCAGTCACCGCTGGCATTATGGATTTGCCAGCTGGATATCTCCTTCCCACAGCTGACTATCCTGCCTTACAATAACTGTGAAGCCAGGTTTGGTGCCTTATGTTCTGTGCTTTGTCAGAGTAAATTGCTTTTTCTAATTTAAGAGGAGCTAAAAATTCACACTTAAATAAGAGCGCAAAATACCCTGGAGAGTTTCTTGTCTGTATGTTCCCATCCTCAGCCTCAACATTCAGCCAGCTAAGTGTGATTTCTTCTTGTTGGAAGGTCCACAGTATTTGTTACAAGGAGGTTTATGGGGGGAAAAATTATTTCTGAGGGGGAAAAAAGGGTTCAGAGACCTCTGAAATACCAGTAGGCAACCACAGAGTAAGGGAGGATTCCAATTAAAGTGATTATAGCCTGAATTTTGGCATAAGTGGAGCACCTTCTTAGCAATACTACCATTATGCAGCTTTAGAAGGATCTCAAGAAATTACGGTCAAGCTGACCCTGCTCCCAAAATAAGCATCCAAACATCCTCAGCATCACCACAGGAGACACCATCCCCTGTGGTAAAAGAGTATGTGCATTTCTTTGTCCAAATCTGGATTTCCTCTTCTGGGGAGCCAGATAGGCCTGAGCAAGCCAGGAATCTCAGAGGAGACATGGAAGGGAAAGGGGCTATTTAAAGCCTCAGAGAGGAGGACCTTGCTGCTCTGGGAGTGTCCTAAGTGACCTCTTTAATCCTGGGAGAAAGGCGCCCGCAGCTGTGGGGGATCACGTAGCCCTCAAACTGTACCCGGGGCAGCCAAGGGGCCTCCAGGGACAGGACACGTGGCCAGGCAACTTCTTGCTCCTATTCCCAAGCCTTGGAAACAAGTCCCTGGCCCTGGCCACCCCTCTGAGGCATGGCAAGCACCCCACTGAGCCAAGCGCCAGATGTTTCTTTTCCTACTGATGCTTCACATCACACCAAGCCCAAAGCAGAAATTATGGGGTTTATATCAGAAATACAGCAAAGACTCATTAAAAATGTCCCCCCCTCTGGCCAGCTGCAATGAGGTGGGTGGCTTTTTTCATGGCTTGCAATGACCTGAAGGTCTGGTTTTTTCTCACCTTTGTTTGCATTTGGGTGTGATAACCTGCAGCATCTTTTTCAGTAACACATCAGATCACAGCTGGGTGCTATGATTCCAACTCTTCAAAGTGGGTGGCAGCTCATCCAGATGAGCAGGAGTAGTGCCTCAAAGCAAACTTCTAACATGCAAATGGACAGGGCTTTGCTCCTATTCACTGAGCTTCAGGACTTCTTCTCAAAGGATACAGGCTACACTCTGCAGGACTGAACTGCTTCAAGGCCGAGATAGGAAAATTCCAAACTTACATCCTAATGTCTTCAAAACACTGAAGGTGTTGAGATGAAACAGCTTGGCTTAAGCTGATCTCTAGCCAAAATAACTTGGTGAATAACATGGTGAAAATCATCCGTGCCAAGGAATCTTACAAAATTTAATGCAATAAATTGCACTAACATAACATCTTGCATCAGAGGATCACAGACTTCTACATAAATATTAGCTAACACCTGCCCAATAGCATCCCTCATCAAGATCAGATTGTTTCTTATTTTCCTGGTGGGAAATATCACCCTGTGGTGAGAAATTCACTTAGTCAATACCTAAGAGGATATCTGGCAAAGCCAGGATAGCTATTACAACAAAATGAAGCAGAAACACTGTGTGCAGAGAAGTACTGTGGCCCTCAATCACACACTTACTTCCATCTATTTGTGAGGAGTTCAAAATTTTCCTCCCCTGACATCAGTCTTCTCCTCCCAACTTCCCAGAAGTAAATGCAGCAGAAAAATCTATCCTCTGCAAGAAGTATTGATGCTAGACTGGGAGAAGAAAGAGCGACTCTCCACCAGTGGGTCCCAGAGCTATTTGAAAAGAGATTCATCCTTGTGCCAAGGGATGAGGAGGATACTACATTTAATTAATCCATACAGGAATTAGGAAGCACATAGACCATGACCTGATCTTTTTCCAAAGGATGTATTACCTGCTGTGTCAAAAAGATTCAAAGGTGTTTCCCCTAACTTCAGAGCAAGGTTCTTCATCTCAGTGCCACGTTATTAATGTGTCACTCCAATAAAATATATTCACACCCAGATATCTGCAGGAATTATGCCCCGACAGACTGCAATATCTTGGATATTGTTGGCAAAGTAAACCACTTTTTTTTCTCTCTTTCTTTTTTCACTCCAAAGTTCTCTCAGTGTTCGCAAAGAAAAGCTTGTCCTTGTGCAGAAGTTCCTCCTGATACAAAGTTCCTTTGTGTCACTTGTTCTTCTCACTAATGCGCCTCTAATAGAGCAATTACTTTATTATGCAGAAACGGTGGTAAAACATTATTATATAACCCTCAAATGCTTCTGTCAAATTGGAAGTGTTAAAAGAATGAGGAAACTTTGAGATAAATCAAAACACGTGATACTCTGCAAAAGGCTTTTAGACTTTTTTTGAATATTTCTAATGTTCTTTCTGTAATTTCTACTGCAGATAAATTCTCCCAGGTTTTATCTCTTATTTCACAATAAGTTACCTATGACACCTAAAGGTTTTGACTGGATTTAATGTTATATTATTCTCTTTTTTGCTCTTTTTAATCTATTTTTATTTTAATGCCAAGATTATCTAGCATATGCCTTTCACACTCTCTTGTTAAATTTCTGTAAGGCATTAACCATTCTTGTACAATGAATTCTATATGCATGCCAGCACCTACTGTTTATTGGTGTTTCTTGGATTTTTTCCTATATTTTATATTATTTTTGCTGTTACAGAACCAATTTAAAATATTAATGTCTCATTCAAATGCCACTCTGTTACAGATATTTAACACAACTGCCACCCAAATTTAATAGGGAGGGATCTGTTTTCTCTGTTCAGTTTTAGTTTTTTTTTCTCCTACCAACGATGAAAAAACAGCATGAAACATGCTACTCTCTTTCTTTTTTGTGAGATTTGATGGGTGTCAGTCCAGAGAACACTTTGTCTTTCAAAGACGAAGCACATTTGGGAGTTGACAAACTTTTTTACAAGCAATGGCATTTCTCAAAGTACAGGGGAGTCTGGAAAATCTTGGAAAATTTCCAGATGTACTCGCTTTTTAATGAAACCACAGATTTTTGAATTCTATAGCAAGTGTGAGTATGTGCATGTGGAAATAAACAGCCATAATGAAGGTGCTGCTATCCTTGCCTTCTCTGGGATGTTCCTGCTTGGACCACACAAGATAAAGCCCAAGAATTCCTGGGTCTAATCTCAGTCTGCCCTGGCACTTGCCTGTGTTCAGTCCAGGCTTCTCTCTGTATTCCAGTGCAAACAATCCCACTTTTTGCACATTATTCTGACACTGATGTGTACAGGCTGAAGATGAGGATCACTATAAGGTACACTCTGGTTTAGAAAAACACCAGTCCTTTCTCTTGCCAAGACAAGTGTCCTTCTGTGTCAATCTACCCCACTCCCAAAAGCACCTTCTGGAACAGCCATGCAAATGCTTTTAATCAATCAGATTTAATAACAATGATTGAGGTATGGGCAGCAGAGACAAGCCACTAATAACTATTGTTAGCCACAGCTTATTTTCTTCAGAGATGGAACCTGAAAGTGAAAATTATGAACCTATTTTTGCCATCCAGTCTAAGTGAAAAATCAAACAACAAACGAAACTCGGCATCCATAATGAATAGCAAACTGTGCTTTGAAATTCTAATGATTTAAAGTAATATTACCAGTAATATAAAGCAGAACTTCAGTTTAACTGCATTACTGAGACCCATCTGTCTAGATTTAAACAGCAATCTCTCAACAGCAAAGCCTTCAGTTCTCTGAAAAGATTGCCAAGTTTTTAAGAGGCATGATAGGGGTATGTCATTTTCCATCCAGAAGGTAACAAAGATTTTTATCTCCTTTATCTTCAGTCTACACCCCATGCAAGATACCCAACAGCAGCAAGCCAATACCACCATGCCAAAACCAGGCATGTTTGGGGCTTTATTCCACCCTTGTTACTTCATCCAGCAGCTCAGAAGCACCTGCAAACTAAGTGCTGGTCAGTCAAGCTAAAAGGCATTTTATTAGCTCCATGAATGGGCCCGTGTCTGTGTTTGTGCTCCAGGAAAAGGGACAGGAATTATATTTAAAAACACCCAGCTCTACACATTCTCCTGGGATCCCCTGTGAAGCTCACCCAACCAAACCCCTTGGGCTCTCTCTCCTGAGACTCTCTCACATGGGAATGGGCTGAACATGCAATGGCACAGTGGGCTGATCTCTCAGAGAAAGGTGAATTCTTCAGTGAATACCCAGTAGGAAATTCGATCTATGTCAGAATCTACCACTGATGCCTGCATCCATTGCCAGCAGGGAGAGATCACCAAAAAGTTGTTGTTGTGTTAAACAAAACTTAAACAAAAGTTTTGTTTAAGCATGTTCCCAAGGAGACCCGTTGGTGTAATAGTGCTCTACAGGCTTTGCAGGACATAGCAGGGGACTCTCAGCTAGGGAGATTTCCAAATGTTTGATCACCCAGCCATGCAGACCTTTTAGACAAACCCTCCAGAGTTTTCAGTCAGTGAGGTACAGCTGCTGCTGCGAGAGCTTTTGAAATAAGCTGTTAATAATCATGGTTTCCATCTCAAAGAGAAGTCATTTTAATGCATCTCTGCATCCAGCTGTCCCCTTGAAGTCCCTGTGCATCGTGGGGAGATCAAATGACCTTAGCCATATGGGAAGAGAAATTGTCAAAGAAAACAGAGCCAGGCACACATTCTCTTTCTCCTTTGTCACCTCCAGCTCTCTCCCCGACTTGCAGAACTTTAACATGGAGCCAGAGGCTGTTCAAATTGCAGAAGATTGTCCCAAAGAGAAGGACAGTAATGCTGCTTTGTCCTAGCCTCTCCAGAAACTCTCTCCATATGGATGGTGCTGGTTTATTCCTGGAAGAATTGAGGGTTGAAAGAGGCAGTTCAGTTTGTTCCTCTGACTTCATCAGATCAGCATTTTAATCATAGGGAAAGGTCAGGTGGTCCATTCTCCCTCCTCCCCTCCTTTGAAGTGAGACAGGTGGGCATTCACCATGCCAAGTAAACTGCTTATGGGAGGATATCTCTCTCCCTGTCAATCTTCTGCTTGCCAGGTTAATCCTGAATAAAACGGAGGGCCAGCTTTATCTTCACTGTAAATCTGCTGCTTTGGCCTTTCATCAGGAATCCCATAAAAAAACCAGAGAAGATGGCTGAGGACGACAGGCACTGCACTGATTTGACCCAGGCTGCATGAGTGTCATCTGCTCAGGGAGTGAGTTGTTCCACCCTTTGATTTGGGAAACAATGTGAGCTAAGATTCCCTTTGCCCTAACTTGACAGATGAACCTTATCTCCATCTACTGTCCAAATGAAGAAAGCAGAAGGCACAGACATTGAAGGAGTTTGATGGGGTTTGTAACAGTTCTGAAATAAAGCCCAGCACTCCTGCTTTATCCATCAATACAACATCATTCCCTCCTTTGAAAGGAAAGGAATAGGTACCAGAGAGTGCACTGAGCTGATGGGCCATGGGGAGAAGAGTCTGTCTCAGTTTACAATGGAGATCAAATTCCCATTAGACCCAGTGGGAAAGCCTTTGCCTGTAAATTACACCAAAAATTAATGTGCATAAAAGGCTTCTCAGAAGTTGATTGCAGTAAAACACAATGCTGTGGTGTTTCCATGTCAGAAAAAAACCCCATATGTTTTGGTTTCAAAGCATCCCTTGTTGAAAGGCAGGGGGAAAAAAGCCAAGATTTCTTTGGTAGAGTAGTTATTTGTCCCGCAGGAATTCTGTGTCAGAATTACTCAATTTTCTAATAAGAATCATCATGAAAGTTTTGCAGTTCTCATTAATTCCACCTCAGCCTACACTACCTTTTGAAAGTAAGGCTGTGTTCTTCCACAAGAAGAGACCATGAGAAGAAAAACCCATCCTTGTTCTCTAAACCCCCAAAGGGAAGGAGATTCAGCTTTGCCCATGTAATTTCTTATCAAGCAAATGTTATCCTATTAATCAATAGTTGGTCTAAAACACTAATTCTCTTTTTTGTAGCTTAGTAATGCCTGTGGGCAGAAGCATCTCTACTATGTTATCTTTGTCCTCTCTTGAAGACATCTTATGAAATCAATGATGAATTCTTGATTTCTGAGACCTTGATTTCTGTATGGTGTGTTTGGTCCCCACTCAGTAAAACAAAAGTCATACCAGCACACAGATCAAAAGGAAATACTAAGTCATGGATATGAATGGGCTCTGTCTCCATCAGCCTCTGGAGGAGAATGACCAAGTTTCCCTTACTTTAAGAGATGATCTTCATCACATTAGACTTCCCTTCCCAAAACTGTACTAAGATAAATTGTTTTGCCTGTATGAAAAGGAAAAAGGTTATCTAGTTCTTGGAGATTTGAATCTCCACCCAAAGAATCCACCTAGATTATATTTAGGTCAACTTCTCATAAAATGAAACAATCAGGGGAATAAACCCAGATTTTTAATAACAGAAAATGTCTACAAGTATTTTATTGATTGGATTCACATTCTTGCTTCTTAGCCATCTAAAATTAAGCTGTATTTTTCTGAAATAAACTATCTCTTCTGAAGCAGCAACACAGTAATGCTCTCTATGGCACACAAAGCTTGCAGGATTGCAGGCACCAGTGTCAGCTGGGCTGGACAATGCATTTGTTCAAGAACCTACCACGTTGCTTACCCCTAACACTCACTCCTCACCTCCTGCAGCAATCCTGGTTTTGTCCAGGGGAGAAGGGAGGCTGGCTGGTGAGCTACTGCTCCTGGTCTCCTTGGAGAAGGTTGTTACACCCTCTCACAGAATGTCTCACCAATTCCCAGGAGCATTCTGACCTCACAGTTCCCTGGGGACCGAGATCAGCCCGGGAATCACAGCTCCCCATCCTTCCCTGCTGATGGATCAGCACCTCTGTCCTCGGGGCAAACAGGTGCAAATAGACTGTCCCTGAGACAAGTGCTTATTAAAAGAACAGGGGAAGGCAGGAGGGAATTATTTTCTGTGCTGGTCTGGTGAGAACAGCACAGTCACGAGACCAGAGTCCGGCAGAGCCCAGTGACACGCGTGGCACGTGTGGATTTGGGATTCTCGGAGCCTGAGGGTGCCAGGTGTGCACACACCAATCCAACAGACACAGGAAAGGGACACCTCTGCCCAGGATCACAACCACTTCCATGAGCAGCTGCTAGCAAACACTGCCTTGTTCTGCCTTCCCACTGACTGCTCCTGGAGCCCTGAGCAAGGAGGGGCTTTTACCTGCACTTCCAGAGGCTTAAATCCCCCCAGATTTCATTGCAGGGGTAATGATGGTACAAGTTGTGTTATCTATCCTGGCACAAACAGGAGTGATCACACAGAGGCAGCGTGTCTATGATAACAACAACTCCAGGATCAATTTCCAACCCTGCTATCCCAGACCAAGCGACACAAAAATCCCTTCCCATCTCTTAAACTCCCAGGATGTGTATGAAATTATTTTCTTTCTGTTAACACACATCAGTAAGATCTCTGCTGGTGCCAGTAGACACTGCTGGAGCCAACCATTATCAGCCCATATGTTTTTCAATACAAGCAACTTTTTGTGTGCACTTTGCTGAACATAATATAATAAACTTTAATTCAAAATGCCCATGAACACATTTTCTACTACAGAAATTTTTTTCCTATTATAGATAAAACCAAGAGGACTGGACCAATGCATCGAACAGAAAAATGTGTCTAAGCCATCACAACAAATGCAGCATAATATACTGAAAATAAGATTATGCTACACAAAGAAACACTAGCAAGACCTATTCAGGCAAACACCTCTCCGTATGAAAACATCTCTTCTTCTGTTTCAAAGAGGGAAATTATTGAAACCTGAGAAAAAGAGGGTGGAAATTTTCCATTGTCATAAAAATATTGATGTAATGTATAAGTACATCTGTAAGTATACAAAACAGCTAGGCAGGCTAGATAACTCCCAATAATTATCCTCAACTTACAAATAGATAAACAGATTTTTTTAAAATATATTTGCATACTGTATGTGAAAGATAAGTAGTTTAAACAAATCCATACACCTCTTTCCATAACGTGGTTTATTCTATCAATTTGCTTGAGTCTATAATGCAGTACCAAAATACACAATATTGAGTTGCATGGCATGGCATAATGTGCCATTATATTACATCCAAATAGTCTAAGTTAAACAGCTTGGCCATAAGCATAAAGTCAGCCCCTCAACAGCTAAAAAGCACCAGTTTTAAGGCATTCCTGATATTTCATTTGTTCCCCTGGAGTAACTGCATTTTTTAATTTCCACATGACAACTTGTTTTATTTCACAAAACCTCTGCTTCAGGATGAGCAGTGCCTGTTGCCTGGAAAATCACCCCATGCAGCAGTTTGTCCTCATCGTTTAGCATGTGGTTCTGTGCATTATTTATTGTGCAGGATCCAAGCCCAATTATTAATTTGCTTCTCCATTTTTTTTTTTTTACTGTGTTGTTACCAGAACTTCAGGGGGCTTTTTTCCCCACCATTCATCACCTGGTCTCTCAAACACTGATGTGAGGCATGGTGGGATTATTTGCCACGTTACACATGATTAACTCAGAAGCAGAGGTTTATAATCCATTTTTCCAGACTGGCATCCAACAGCAACATGGCTATCCTGTCATATTTGCATTGCTGCAGGAAGGGAGAAAGGGCTCTCCTCAAGCATGCATGACACAGCCTCATTTGTCCTCAAAGCACAAACCACCCTAGACAAGGGTGAGGGACAGCAGAAGACGAACAGAACTCTGCTTTCCTCATCTGACACAGAAAGTTCTGCTGAGGCTCAGACTGTGACACATTCTGGTGCTCAGCTCAGCCATCGCTGCTGCTGCTCCAATCAGTCTCTGGGTACATTTTGCACCCCGAGGTCCTGAATTCTCATTAATTCAGTCACAGAAAATTCTGGATAGCCCATCTGGAGGCATTTGCAGAGGAGCTGGCAGTGTGCTCAGAGAAACAGCTGTGGCCAGCCCAGGGACAGAGAGCAATTCTGGTCCCAGCTCAATCAGTGGAAGGATTTCAGCAGAGTCCAAGACTTGTCACAGCTTCCTTTGAAGGCTTTTAGTGCTCTGCACTGGTTCACAAGAGTGAAAAACCTCAATATTTCTCCTGTGGCCTGGCAGGAATTTGGGATTAATATATGGATGTTAGCCTCCTTTCTTCTTTGTTGCTTAGCAGTGCCCCATGGTGGTGAGCCAAGGGTTGTCGGGAAGAGCTCTGGGTTACCTTCAGGTTCTCCTTGGACAGGGAGGAGATGACAATGAAGGTGGGAAGGAAAAGCAGCGACCCTGAAAGCTGAGGTGGGGACCTACACTACCTCTATAGGATTGTTTATGGAGGATTATGCCTTTTCTTCCACAGTTAAAGCCAAAACCAGGCTCATGCAGCCCAAGTGGCACTGGCAGTAGAGACCTGAAAAAGTTGCAGCCTTTTCTCCTTGAACTCTACAAGCCAAGTGTTTCCCTGTCCTAACTGCACTTCTTCTGCTGTTCCAAAGCTAAAACAGTTTTTATAAGGAATAGCAGGAATAAGTCCACTGCTGCTCACTTTAAGTACAACAATCTCAGTAAAACTCAGTTAATGAACCACATTAAAATGGCCATCTGGTTTTGTGTTGATTTTTGTTCCCTCTAAGGCTATTCCACTAAACCCAGCCTGCCAGGCTGCCTCCCAAAACCACAGATCCAAACTTTGAGTTCCTCTATCCCCAGCCCAAATGCGTGGCCATTCTGCTACCTGAGCAGTTCCTGGGATTTTTTGCATCTATTTCTCCCAAAGCCAGGAATCTCAGCAGCTCTGCTGACAGAGTAAGTGCAAGGATGCAGAGCGGACAAAAGCATTTTGCAAAATGCATTTCTATTCATTGTCACTGGAGCAGCACAGATACCTTCCCACTTGTCCTCAGGATAACAATAGCTCTGCCTTGTCAGCCAGCCAGCACAACAGCTCGGAAGGGGCAGCACGAAGAGCTGAGAGCTCCAAGTAAGCAAACAGCAGATCCTGTGTCTGTTCTGCTGGACACTGCAGCCACTCACAGATAAATCTCTTTGCAGAAACAACATCTACCACGGACATCTTTTCCCTGTCAAACCATAGCATTTGGGAACCTGTGAAGTCCAACACAGTAAGACACAGTTTGAGCCAAAGATCTGCCAACGGCCCCAGGGGCTGCCAGCTTTGCAGAATATGTGAACGGCGACTGTGGCTTTGGGAAACATGTGAAAACCACACTGAGAGCCAACAGGAAATCTGGGATGCCTCAGGCAACACAATGTATCCTGCCATGGAATAAGATGTTCTCGGGTGTAGCCAAGGCATGGGCAGTGAGGAGGAGAGCAGGGAGAAGGAAAGGGAAGAATAAAAATGTTCCTCATTTGTCTAAATGATCAGAAGGTGGGGTGAGGTGAAGGCCAGGGCAACGAGGAGGAGGAACTAAAATACTCTACAGTCTCAAGGGATTCAATAGTCTGGGTCACAAGGCAAGATGTTGGCTCCAGTTTTCTATTGCTCTTCTTAGCAAGTACCAGCTGTTTTTAACTAACACCCAGATACCTCCTCCTGGCATTAAAATAACCAAGAGATCTAATCCCAAATCTCTTGGGATTTTGCATTGAGGAGGCTGCCCGTAAAATGAGACATCAGACTTTTTTGCCTGGTCAAAAACCATACATGGGGGGGTGTTTACTTCTGCCACACTGTGGCCAGGGACCAGGGTGAGAGTGGCAACCAGCCCAGCCTTGACTGAGGGACTGCATTGTCCGTGTGTGAAAGACAGAGCGGGGCTGGGTCAGGGCTGACAAGCTCGATGTCATGTAGTGAGAGATGGGAACAGAAACAGGCAACATTATCCAAGCCAGAGGGATAGGAGGTGATAATTGTAGGATCACACTGGAGAGGGAGAGTCAAGAAGAGAGAGCAAGGAAGAAGGTACCAGGGTTAGAAAGAAAATGAGAAATGACAGTAAAATGCTCAGAGCTCGGCTCTGCCATATTGACACAAAACCTGTGAGATGGGGAGAGGGTTTTCTTAAATCTGAATTTCCCATTTTTAAAGCCACACATTGTAAGCACTGAAGTACTTTTTACCTAGAGATCTGAAATGTCACGTCTTCCCTGCAGTGACATTTTGGTGACAAAATGCAGCTGCGCTTTGAAATGAGTTTTTGCTATTCACCTTGTCACTCTGCAGAACATCCATAGCACGTTGCACTTCCAGGGGTTTGAGCTGTCTTCGGAGGATCACGCTCCTTCATAGAACTGGGAACAGTTTTGAAGAACTCAAAAAATGTGTTTCTTTCCATGACTAGAGCAGTTGCTCAGTTACAAAGTGCACAGTGCTCTGGATTTGTTCTGCATGATACTGCCCTTACCAAAGCCAGGCTGTGAGTCTAGGAGTGAAAGTGTCTATGCCACTAGAGATGGGGGAGATCCCTCCATCAGCAGAAGGTGACAGACCCTATCTCAGGTCTGGACATTCCTCCAACTGGGAATAAAAATCTGTGCCAGTGCTTGGAAGGGAGGTAGAAATTTAGCCCTGTGTGAGTGACTGATGGAGAAAGGATGATTTTATTCTGTGTTTATAAAGACTGGCTGAATGTTCCCTCATTCTTCACCTGAAAGGTTTTTGCATTCAAAGCAATATTATGTGCTAACAGAAATGGAAAATGCCGAGCAATACCCTGCAGAATAGGCTGTTGTAAGCAGCAGATACGTTCTTCATGCCCAATAAAAGAATATGAACCAGCACTGACAATCCAGCAGGTCACAAAAACAAAGCAACCATGTTTTGGACAGCTGTTGCAGAAAATAACAAAGTGTGGAGATATGTTATCAGCAAAGGCAAACATCAACCAAAGTTATTATTTCCCAGGCCAATACTTTCCAACTGTGTCAAGTAAAGGTCTTTTTCATCACCTGTTTTTTTAGCAGAGATAGGTAATGGTATTAAAAAGTTATGCTGGTAATTTTTTGGCTGAAGGTGGAGGAAAGAGGTGAATCAGAACATGTATTTGTCATCATCCCCTTACTTTCTGCCCTTCAGCACTCAAGCCTCTGCATCAAATTGAAGATACAACAAGAAAGATTTTTGATGTCCTCCAAGTGAATATAGAATTTTTGGAAATAAGGGTCTTGTACCAAGGTGGGATTTTGTGTCACCAGGGATGAATGCTGTGCTACCATGTGGTTTTACCAATACCATGCCTGCAGTGCTCCTAACCATTTCAAGTTTAGACCTCCATGCAGCTTTGTCAGTGAACTGCATTTGTGATTTTAAACTATAAGTTCCAGTTTAGGTCTGGGTCTTGTCCAATTCTGTTCTTAGATTATGCAAAGAACACCAGGACTGTCATGTTGGAGAGCATAAGAAAAACAGATGTGCACTCAGCTATCAATTATCCAAAGAAAGAGGGAGAGTACTACAGCCTGGATATAGCACAAACATAATCTACTATAAAATATGAATTAAATAAGTTGTAACAACATTGGGCAAACAAGTTACATTGCCAAAACATAAAAGGACAGTGGGATCATTTTCTTCAGCATGCCAGTTTACCTGGAGAACCCACTGACACAAGGGGCTACGGAGGGCAAACCAGTGTTTGATATGAGAAGTAAAACTTGTTGACAGTTACATAAGCTTGGATAAATATGTCAAGGTTGATCAGCCCCCACAACTATAGTTTCAAAGCCAATTGCTATCATCGGGTTTTATAACCTCCTCTGCATGCTTGTAGCTGGTCACAGAGACCTCCTGAAACACAGGGCTGGGACACATGAATCCTTGGGCTGACCCAGGTGGGTCAGTCTTTTTCGCATACCCTCTCCCCCATTTTCTGTGTCTGCAATGTGTGAGGCTTTGGTGGCACATGCAGCAGTCAGAGGATGCTGCTGCCTCAGACATGGAACTCCTGTCCCCACAGGGCTCTGGCCTAGGTCAGCAGAGCTGCACACAAGGACTCAGGGCACCTGAGGAGTGCACACACGTGGCATTTCACCGTGATTGCCTAAAAGCTGCTTTATATGCAAGTAGCTTGTCTTAGCAAAGCAGCTCCCACCCATCCCTCATGACAAAACAAGGCTTATAAAAGCACTGGTTCCCTCCCAAAACACGTTCCCTGTTTCATAGGGTAGCTCATGCCACAACCTGGGCATCTTCTCCTGCCAGGAGGAACACATCCTTGCAGTGGGAAAACAGAGCCAGAGATTCCTCTCCTCCATCCCATAGCCAAGCTTGTCCATCAAGTATGATCCTCGACTGGGACACTTCCCTCTGGTCCTCGGGACCATTCAGGGAGCACACCCAACACCAGCACCTCACCAGTCTCAAGAGTTTTTGTCACTTCCCTGGAGTGCTTGAGGGTCCTGGACAGACAATTTGACAGGGAGGAACTTGCTCCTCGCAGGCAGATCTGTTTACTCGTGCCCCTCAGCCCTGGGCCACGCTGAGCCCAGACTGACAGCGCTGTCAGGTCCCATTCATTTCACAGCAGCCTCACACCTCCCTGCTGCCCTGCTGAGCACAGCGAGACCGCGGCAGCCTCTGCCCTCACACGGGGCCCAGGGATTGATGCATAGCAGTAATTGCCAGCACTCATCGCTGAGCAGTGAAACTCCAATTCATAAAGGCTTTTTAGGGTGGGAGGTGCAGGTCAGGGCTCCCGCACGCTGATGCTTTTAGAGCCAAGCCAGCCAGGAGCTCACACCAACAGCCTCAGCCCAACAGGTCACTGATGGGGAATTAAAGAGGAAAACAAGCCCAAGCGCCTCTCTTGTTAGTTCAGGCTGTTCTTACCTGGAGGGTGGAGAGAAGGACTTGCAAGCCACTGGCTTCTTGTTCTGCCATGCTGCTCCCCACTCACACTCCCTCCTTGTGTCAGCAGACACAAAGCAGCTCAAAAGCCAAGCTGCCAACTTGCCTTGCTGCTGCCCCTGCGTCGTTTAAGAAACGAAGAACTAAACACAGATCCCCAGACACACGCACACTGCTACCACCAATAATCACAGCAATGCAACTCTAGACCTCAGCAGGAGAGATAAATGTACGCCCTCCCTCCCAGCTCTCCCACTGTGACGAGACGATTAATTCCTATATAAAGAATCCCGGGGATTAAGTAAAGTGCCCAGGAAAGGTCTGGGTGCTTGATGTGTGGTAGGGGGAGTGTGGGGAGGGTGGCAATAGCAACAAGAAAGCAGAAGAGCTACAAACCTCAAAGAAAGCCAGGGAGAAGGGAGGGAGCAGCGCTGGCTGCCTGACAGGCATTCCCAGCTGACCTGCTGATCCGTTCCAGACCCCGGGTGGACTCGTCTCCGTTTGACTCCGTTCCAGTGAAACCGGAGACGTGGAGAAGGCAAAGCAGCGAGAGAGATGCCCTCGGTCTTAACGAGCGCTGACAACGAACGGAAGATACACCCGGCATGAGGGACAGGTGGAGCAAGGCTCGGGAGGGCTTTTGGCTTCCAAGCCCGATGATTGTCCCAAGTGGCAGCTGCTGTGGCCACAGGCAGTGCCCGGCAGGGCAGGGAGTGCCCGCAGAGGGGCATCTCCTGGCTGCACAGCAAGGAAAGCCACCTCTTCAAGGTGTGGTTTGGGGAAGAGTTTGCTCCAAGGGCCCCCACAGTGACCTACATGTACTTATGTCTGTCTATAAGTACAACAACTCGGAGCCTGGTTCACTCCCTGGTGCACAAGACACACTGTAGTACAGCTGTAGTTGTAGCTTGAATTCCTAGGAGGGCACAGAGTCCACTTTTAGCTTCGGCCGAGTGATAGCAAAGGGCTTGGTAAACAAGAAGGAGCAGATAAAGAAGTTGAGTAGAGGGTTAGATGAGGATTTTCCAGCAAAATATTTTCAATGTGAAAAGGTCAATTAGTCCCACAACAGGTATTTTTTTCAGCTTTCTCAACACCAGAATGGAATTTTTGGTCCTGAGAGACATCACTCCAGGATGGTTAGAAGGCTGTCAGTTGAGATAATTACTGGATACGAAGAAGACAAAGGTTAACTCTCGTCTTTCCAATTTGGGGACACTAATTTCAGTCTTTTACCTCTAGAATAACTTTATTCTAGTGTGGTTCTTTATAGTTTGTCCATTTTGAAAGAATAACTAAAGATTTTTTTGAGCAGTAATATGAACCTGAGTCTCTGGGCACAAGACAGATGCTTACAGAACTCAGTGCCACACAAAGAGATACCAGACTCTCAATGTGCACACACTTTCCTTTGCTGACATCAGTATAAAACCCTAATCTTCTAAGAAGCAGTCAAATGAAGAATAAAACGCTCCAGTCTTGGCTAAGGACTATTTTCACATGATGAACCTTCATTGATAAGTGCTTTATGCAAATGGTAAGACTAATCCTCCCTAACTCATCCCAGCAATGTGTGAACAAATGGCACAAGCATGACATTCCTCAGTTTATGTGTGTGCCAGCAGGGTCCCAGGATGTCACTACCAGGTTATAAAATAAAACAGATTAAAATGCCTTTGTCATAACTATGGAGACACATCAGTCCCTTCAGAAAGAGTGCTGTGAAGACCATTCATTAATGGACAAGATACTCTACAAACAGCTAGGCAGAACAAGACAAGAAATTTCCTTTCCTATGAAAATTCAGGTTTAAAGATTTTCATTTTCTTAAAAGCATGCTTTATTTCAATTTCAAAAATAAATCTCTCACTCTTCATGAAATGCCATATTTTAGATGTAGAGCTGGTGTTCAGCCATTAGAACACTGAATTTTTGGCCATTTTGGGTAAGCTTCTGGCAGCTTCCCACAGCAGTCACTCCTGTATCCTCCCACTACCAAAACTTTGCCACACAAACACAATACAGCTTTGGGGGTCCTTTCCCATTTGCAGGATTCAATAAAACCTGATAAGAGGCCACAAATAAGTGGGGGGAGAAAACCAAGGCAATGCAGGCAGTGTCCCCAAATGTGCTGGGTGGGAGGAAGGAGGGTACTGGGCTTGTGAGCAGTGCCAACACATATCTCTTTTGCAAATTATTACAGTGACAGAAAACTACTTCAGAGCTAATTAGAAGCTGTTTAAAGAAGCTCTTCCACATTGTCACTTCATTCTCTTTCTTGTGACAATTGTAGCTGTCAGCAGAGCTGTGTGGAACTATTAATTCCTGCTGTGTGGATTTTCAGAAGGCAGCGAGAGCTGATGGATGTAAGCAGGCAGTGGCTGCAGGCAGCCTGGATGCCCTGGTCCCCTACCTAAAACACAACTTTGGCCTCTGTTATAGAATTCTATAACAGATTCTCTAACTCACCAGTGGTCTGGTTCTTCCTCTCTGCGTGGGCTTTAGAAATAACAGCAAAAATTTCACTGCAAATACGCCAACCCAAGAGGAAAAGGACACCAACATAAAGGCTTGGGGGTGGGGGAAAATCTCTTAAGTTCCTTAAAATTTTGGGGTTCTTATCTTGGTTGTACTGAGAGAGTAAAAGAAAATATTGTGCACAGAAACCTCTGGAGCTCACATTTGATTTGAAAAAAAAGAGACAATTGAAAAGAGTGATTAAAGAATAAAATACTCATGAAAGACCCCAGCAGTGACAGTGATGTTTACATTGATGTATAGTGTACAGCAAAACCCCTTTGAAACCAAATTTTAAGCTATAAATCATGGAGACTTCTAATTATTCACCATTCCCAAGCCATTTCCTCCAGAATTTGTTGAATTTCTAATGTTGTTGCTTTCTAAGAATAGGAGGTCCCCCACCTCAACACACAAAGGCTGAATGAATTAGGAAACCTACACAGAGCTAAATGCCAGAATTACAGCATTCAGATTCCCCCATTCACATTACAATGCAAACTCAGTTTGAAGATTAGCTTGTTAGTTTCTATCGATGGCGTTGCTGTTTCCCCTGTGCCCTCCGGGTTATGTGATCCTTAAACAAAATGAAAATTAAACTCCTATCTCAACTTCCTGCTAGTGCCAGTGTTCTTGTGGGGAGGACAGAGGGGATTACAAACACAAGGACCTCTGAGCTCTCTGCAGGTGCTGCACATGGTCACAGCAGTAATTTCCTTCCCGTGTGCTCCAGGGCTCCGACACACAAACAAGCTGGAGATGTCATCTGATCTCCTGTAGGTATGTGTACATACATTTAGCCCATGGCAAAGGGAAAGTAATTCAAGATCGTTTTACCTACATTAAAACAGCACTCAGTCCAATTATTTCACATTTTATGAGCATATGCAGAAATCATTACCATGGATCAGCTGACATTAAGTAATACATTAAGCACAGAAGCTTGTTCTTGTGACTAAACTGATGTTTTCCCTACCTGTGAAAGCTTGTCGTTTTCCTCACGGAGATGTTTACGGCTAAAAAATTGGTAAGCTTTCATCCAGAAGCATTTTTTTCAGATAGTGCATTGCATTAGAGTGATACAAGGTCAGAAATCTTCCTGGATGAGATAATCTGGAAATTGATGAGAGGAAGACAGAAGTCCTCTGCCAGGTATCTGCAACCACAGTGTTATTGGTTTGGTATTTATTAAAAGTAGAAAAACCATACAAAGATATGTAACATATTTAAACAACATTTTACTCTGTTATTATCACTTTTCTACTTATTCCATCACCTCCAAAACAGAATTCAGGCTTATCCACCTGAACCCTGCAGAATCACATTTGAAAGTAATTTACAAGCTAAATCAAAATTAGCCTAAAGAAGTCTTAAACACTACAAAAGCAGCACCAGAATCAATACCAACAGAATAAAGTGACCAGCCACAGCCAAGCTTTACATTTCCTGTCCAGAGTCTATACCAAGGAACAGCAGAACTCATTCATTTTATTTTTTACATGAGCATTAAATGAAGTCCAAATACCAAAATCAGCTTGGAAACCTGCGATTAACCTGAGGATATTTTCCCTCCTCATTCTCAAAATATTGACACCACTTTTGCACTCACATTACACACCTGATTTCTAATAGGATTATTTCAATTTTGTTATTTATTATTTCAACCAGTGAGATAGATAAGAGAATGGCCAGGTTCTATTAAAATGGGAAGAAAAATATCTAATTTGATAAATTATTCATTCCGAAGCCAGCCTGAATTTTATGAAATGCAATTGAAATACCACTGTGTAAAATACACAGTTAACTGTCCATATTTCGTTTATATTAAATAGAGGATAGACTTTCCCTGTCAAAATTATGTGTAGCCAAGAAATATATATATTTTAATAAAGGGATATTACTTTTTCTATTTGGATGCTTTTCTCTCTAACAAACCCTTCATTTTCATTCTCTTTCATTCAAGCACAATGCTTATCGTAAGTGATTGCCAAAACAAATTTAATATATTTGAACGTGGAGGACTGATGATGTTCCATTTGTGCATGATGATGCAGAGGTTTACCCCTCTGAATAATGTCATGTTGCCCCCGCTCTCTTGAAGTAATTTACTCTTCTACACAAGGGAAAGGGTTAAAATCAAAATGAAAACACGAGTCATGACAGTGAAATTGATTTTCAGATTCTGCTGGCTCCTGTAGCCACTGGATGTGAAGGTAGCACCTTCTGGGTCAAAATCAGACCACTGGAAACTGGTGTTACTGGTTTAATGTGAGGCTGGGACTGTACAGAGCACCAGGGGCAGAGAGGGGAACAGGAAGGCTTAGTCAGGGCTTTGTTTCTCTGGGAACATCCCCATCCAACCTGCCTGCCATTTTGTCACTGACCAATGGATGGCCCGGGGAGGGGGTTTTGACAAGGGCTTGTAAGGATAGGACAACAGGTAGTGGCTTTAAACTGAAAAAGGGTGGGGTTAGGCTGGATATAAGGAAGAATTCTTCCCTGCGAGGGTGCTGAGACACTGGCACAGTTTGCCAGAGAAGTTGTGGCTGCCCCATCCCTGGAAGTGTTCAAGGCCAGGTCAGACAGGGCTTTGAGCAACCTGGTCTGGTGGAAGGTGTCCCTGCCCATGGCAGGGGGTGGGATGACCTTTAAGGTCCCTTGCAATTCTGCAATTTTATGGCTCTGTCATATCTTAAATAAACATACACAGCTCATCTTGAGAAAGGTGCATTTAATCACTTTACTGCTGTGAGATGTTGCAGCCGAGCTAGCTGCTAATAAAGTCCAGGGTGAAGAAGCAAGAGAGGCCTTTGCAGAGTATCCACAGATGTTTGATTCAGCCCTGCACTAGGATGTTCAGGGTCCAAGAGCCTCAGTTCATGGAGAGAGAGCAGGTTTTGTATCTGGAGAGGTAGGGCTGACCAAGGCCATGGGGGCAGTACAAAGCTGAGGGGCCAGTGGGGGAATAGGGAGGGAGTGGCTGAGTGACATAGGAGCAAGGGCAGGAGCCAAGGGGGTAACAGGGTATCTTCTGAGGGGAGCTTCTTGTGTCTCCCTAACCCAGGGAATGCCTCTCAGGCTCTCCACAGTCAGGTGTTCCCACTTTTTCCCCACAGAGCATCTTGCTGTGCCCTTCAATGCCTCGGATACAGCAGGTGGAAAATGCCTGCCCTTTTCCTGAATGCTGCAAGTGTGTTCCAGTCAGATGTACCCACGGGACTGCTGATTGCACCCCGTGCCCTGGCAGAGGAGACACCTGCTACTCCTGAATCTGTGACACTGAGGGAGGCAGAGCCCTTGCTGGGCTGCTGCTCTTCTGGCTGGTGATAGAGCCCTCACAGCACGAGGCTCCCTGTCCCACCCCTGGCCAAATAGCCCATAATGCCACCCCCGTGTTGAATGACAACAGTAAAGATGTACTAAAGAAGTAAAAGAGGAGGATGAAATTATAGAAAAATACTTAAATTAAGAGCTTTGATGCTTTAATCCTCTTTGGCAGATCCCTGGGCAGCAGTACAAGGCAAAGCCCTCTTTATCTGGATGCTCAGTAAATGTTTCTGGTGGACAAAACATCTTTTCCCACAGACATAACTGTATCAAGATTTCCTATTGCATATCAAAAAAAAATAAACAAAACCAAACAACAACACATTTTTTTCCTACCTTGACAGACCTTCTTTGTCACTTGTGTCATCATTATTTTTCTGCTAAAAATGTCTCTGTTCTAATTTAAAAATATCCAGAACTCCCATTGCAAAACTGAGCACAGACACATGCAAGAAGACAAAGATTCTGGTTTGTTGAATGTTTAAGGTAGTGGACTTTACATCATCCAGATGCAGCAGTAGACAAAGCTTTCCAATTAGCAGAAAAAATTGTGTTATATCTGTCCTTTGTGTTTGTCTCACATTTAGCATCTCTGACACACATTATGCAAAGGCATGAGAAAAAAAGGTGGCTTTGAAAGGGTAAGAAATAAAGAAAAAAGAGATAATTCAATCCAAATAATCCCACAGTAGCAGTTTAATGACCCCTGCAAGTGAAGTAGAAAAAAAAAAGTTAGGGTTATGGTTAGGGCTAGGGTTAGGGTTAAGGCTAGGGTTAGGGTCATATTGGGACTTAGAAAAGTAGCTCCAAAAGGGGTTCCCCACTGCAGTTTTTTAGTAGCACATCCTCCTTCTTGTCTTGCTTTGTGGTGTGATGAATATCAGTCATCTGTCTCATGAGTAAGCAATGACAAAAACAGTGATGATGGGAGAATCTCTATCCTGTTTCCTCTGGGTCCATCAAAACTGACTAAATCTGGATCTAGACTCTCCAAAACTGGAGGAGTCTCAGTACATACACTGAGATTTAGCTAAGGCTGAATTTGAATAATGGTTTGGGACCTAATAAATTTATCAGTGCTATGGAGGCCTTGGAAGGAGCTGTCATCATGAGAAACACCATTGGAACTGAGGATGGCCCATTATTTGCAATACTTCATCATTAAAATCCTCTCCATCCTGAATGATGAATTGTTCTCTATAGGAATACAGAACACAGCGAAATTTAAAATGCAGGGAAATTTATACTGTGGGGAAGGAAGTCATCTCAGAGACAGAGAAGCTGTAAGACTAAGGGACAGCATTTGTCTACATTTTGCTTTGACTGATTGAAAGCAGGCAGGGTTCCTGGAGACTTGGCTCTGGAAGCACCCAAGAGGATCTATTAGGAGATTAGGTCCTTCTAACTTTCCTCAGAAATACGTATTTACACTCTCAGCCCTTTGGATGTGCAGAGCAGTGGCTTTTTCCAAACACTCCAGGAAGGAAGCAGATCAGAAAAGCTGGCCCAGTTTCCCACATCCATGAACCCAGTGAAAACACACACTACTACATGCCCACAGATCCTATCACTGGTTCCAGCTTCTGCTTCCTCTCCCCATCCTGGGGCTTTTTCCCTACTCTGCCTCCCTGGAGCAACCCCTGCAGACCTGCTGAAGAAGATGGTTTGGTGCAATTTCAGAGGAGTTGTCTTGTCAAAGCACAGACCCTGTAGAAATCATCCTGGGCAAAAGCTATTTCTGGAAGCAATAGAGTTTCTGAAGCTAGGCTTCTTATTAAATGCAGTTACACAGCTGACCAGCTATGGCTGAGAGCACAAGCTTTCCAACTGAAGTGCTTGGGGCAATCTTTTCCACACTTTCCTGGTCCACAGAGCCTCCAGAGTGTACTAGAAAAGCCTTTTCCTCACCAGTGCTACCTTGCACATGTCTCCTTTATACCCAGACACCTATTTTTCCTAAAATCCAAGGAACTACATTATCTTTGGGATTTCTGCTTCTTCATAAAACTCATTTTGAAAAAGGCCAATGAGCTTGTAAATTTTTAGGGCAAGTGAACAAAATCAGAAAGGGAAGGATTTTCTCAATGATATTTCCAAATGAAACTAAATTAAAGAACAGCTGTTAGAATAATAATCATTCAATGGCATTTTCACATAATCTCTGAACACATCAATAATGTGACCCGCCAGTGCTGGTGTGTTCAGGCCCCTCCTGCTCAGACCTGTGGTGGTTGCTATGAACCTGACACAATTGCTAAAAACCCCAGGCTGCTCCTCTTGTTCAAGCTGTGGCAGATCATCCTTTTAGCAGTGGATGTGCCTGGTACATTCCCCAATGTGCCTATCAGTAGCTCTTGACACGTGCAAAATGCAGAAAATATTAATCCATCAAACCTCACAACCCCCTCTTGGGGAGTGAGCCAGTTTTTTTTCCAGCTTACACTTTGCAAAGCCAGGGAAGAGTCTCTCAAGGACACGTCCAGCATCGGTGGCTGAGGCAGGGGGACAGTACAGGTCACGCTGCCCCCAGTGCCACCATGGGAAACTCAAAGCAGTAATATCTGGGATAGAAAGGAAAAAATGTTGCCATCTACTCAGCTGTTGCATTTTTCTCCCAAAAGTCAAAGAGGCTGTGGCCAGGTGCACATTTGTCAGTGTTTCAAGCAGGCAGAGCTTATTACTGATGCCTGAGTGTTCATTTGAACATCTGCACCCTTTTGTCCTTTGGGCAGCATTTGGCGAGCCCTTGGTTTGTCCCAACAAGCTTCTGTGTGCATCTGCCTTGTTCTGGAGACAGGCTCAGTGAAATCATGAGGGTTTTGACTCATTTCTAATGAAAACTTGCCTCAGAGACCAGCTTCAATTAAGAGTGGCCACAAAGGTTCATACCTCCATCCTTCTCAACACAACGTGCAGCCAAGTGTTGATTATTCCAGGACGTGTCCCTGCAGGCTTCTGGTGGGACACTGCTGGCATTGATACAGACTTGGGCTCTCAGGTGGAAGTCAAAACCTTGTGAATTCAGGCTTATCCTGGTGGAGGTGGGGAAACAAACACAGAGCCAGGGAGAGCCACAGGAAACAAACTGCCTCACAGCTTCATTATCATAAGTGTTTCTTGTTCAGCTCATTATGTGAATCCAGTTCTCCATGTATTTCCTCCAAAATTTGTTAGGGGAGGGGAGCCCCGTGGCTTGATATATCCACTTCACCTCCCTCCTCCAACCAAAAACTCGTCAATCATTGCTGACTCTTTTTCAGTAAAACCTTCATTTCATTAAAATTTAATTATTGGTTTAATTAAAATAGGCAAGCAGCAGTGTGAGATGTGTACGGTTTTTTATGGCTGAAGGAGATTGTAAAGTCCTTATTCATTTCCCAAATGAGCTTCCTCTAAAAATTGGGCTGCCTTTTTATAGGCCAATTCTCAATGCTGCTTTCAAATGGATCCCACAGCCATTCATATAGATTAATTCGGGCAGTGAATCAGATCCTGCTTATTGGCTGTCTTTCAGAACACACTGATGATGCTCCAGGAGCCCTGGGAGCCCATGGGTCTCTCCAAATGATTAATTAATCCTCATCTAGGAATTTTTCAGTTCTGTCTTAATTTATTCACATGGCAAAACAAATTTAGTCTTGGTGAAATGGGCCAGATTGACAAGCCTTGTGTGACTGACAACCGCTCTGTTATTCCCACAGAAAGTGTGACGTGGGGAAGGTTCTATACTGGTGAAACTTGTCCTGTGACACAGAAGAAAACAATTTTTTTTTTAATACAAAAATACAGTGGTCCTTGTCTCTTCTCTCAATGGCTTCTCCAGCATCTCTGTCCCTTCACCCAGCATCTTGGGAACACATGTCTGTACACAGTGAGAAATCAACACAAAGCAGACAACACAGAAAAAATTGGCCTGGGTCACTGTACAAGGAGGTTTCCAGCTGTCCCATGGAAAAAGTGGGGAAGGGACAGTGACACACTGGAGGGTGTGGATGTATTTCTAGGGGTAGAGACAGAACCACACAAGGACTAGCAATGAGACATCCTAGTGCAGTCATGGCTTCCCGGAGAACCAAGTCCTTGAGTTGTTAATGATTTTCAAGTAATAAAAGTAGTTTTCACCTCACAATAAAGATGTGAATCTTTAGACTCTCTCGAATCCCCAAACCATCTGGTATTTGGATTTGCTTTAATCACTCTTCTCTTTGCACCAGTGAATTGGGTTTCAAAGAGCTGTGTAGCTCTTTGTAAATGCTGGTTGCAAAATAATCACAACAAAAAGAGGAATATTGAAACTTCCAAATAACTTAAGCTCGTGCTCCTAGGCAATGCTGGGCTGCCTTCCCAGGGCTTTGCAATCTTCAGATCTCTTTGGCCATAGTCCGTGAGGAAATGAGAGAAGCAACCTTTCATTTTGAAGCAACCCCCCCAGACACTTTTGCAAGTACCTGCAATGACCTTCAGTTACCCAACCCTCTCCAGCAACACTAGCCATGACAGCAAGTTAAGTACAGGGCTGGGAGCAGAGTGTGCTGTTTCAAAAAGCTTTTACATCTCTTTTGTACTCGCTCTAGTCTCATCATTTTTCATTTTAAATATCTTCCAACATATGCCTGAAGGGTCTGGATTTCTTTTTATAACAAAAAGTATGGGTCAATCTGCAGGTAGAGGTCTAATTTTCAGCATTGTCACTGAGTTCCTGGGGAGCCTGGAAGCACTTGAGAGAATCAGGTAGCAATGCTGGCACCCTATATCTTTTTCCTAAAGGTAAGAGCATTGTATGATGTGAAATGGAAGGACTTCTTTTCCACTTCACATAGCTTGACTGAGCTCATTCAGTCCTTGTTGTTGATGCTAAAATGATACTTGGCTTCATGGATCCTATTGGATCTTTGTGAATACATTAATAGGTTGTCACGGTTGCTGTTTGGAACAAATAAAACCACAGACTGGCAATAGGTTTGAAGAAAACTATACTTGGGGGATCAGAAAGTGTTTCACGCTGTCGTGCCCACAGGAGAAACAAGGCTGGGCTAGACAGGCTTTCATGTGAGACTGTAGATCCATAGGACATGGCTTTTGCTGTCATGTTCAGCCTGTTTGGGCTCTCTTGCCTTCTGCAATAGCATTAGATTCACATCACAAGGTCTTGTGAGGCTTTGCAGCTTTGAGCTCCTCAGCTGAAAGGAGCCGTGTAAGTGTGGACATAATTGTATCTTATTGAGGAATGCTGCTGTAATAAACAGCCTCTATTACCAACTGTCCAGCTGTAATATTTGTGTTTATGTCAGCACTTAAAAATCATTGATCTGCAATAAGCTCAGTGTGGGGAAAAAAATCTGATCCAGAGGTCAGAGAACAGAAATTCAATTTTTCCTTATCAGGCTGGAGAGCTCAGCCAGGGAATGTGGGATTGCTGCTGCTCCCTTCCCTGCTGCTAGAGCAGCGCTCAGGGAGATGACCCAAGATCAAAGCTCCTTGCAGCAGCACTCTGGTTCCAAGGCTAATCATCATTACTCTGCTTGGGCTGCCAGCTTGCAGGTGACCACCCACTGTGGTGTTTGCTGCTGTGCCAGAGCTGCACAGGCATTTCCCAAAGCCAGAGCCTCCCCACACCCCTGCGCGTGGCAGCAGCAGGGTGAGCTCTGTGGATATCTGCTAACAGGTTTTGCTCCTCACAGAGCCTTTGAACTAGGAGCTGCCTCACTTATTTTCTCTGGGAGCACGAGGGTTGCTGAAGAAGGGCTGTTATGGAGAGCAGTAGCCCAGGTGGAGCCTGCCCTAGGCACACACCAGTGAACACTCAGTAGTGTCAAATTCTGCTCTGCAGCACCTGCGTGCAGGATGTTGCACACTTTTATCCCCTGAGTGTGTGTCTCTCCCCAAAGCCAGACCCATTATCTTCAGGGAAAACTGAAAATCTCCTCCTCAAGCAGCTCCTGATGTGTTCTCTTGCTCATGAGTAGCAGTGACCATCCTGCCCTGTCCAAACAATTCTCCTATCTCCTGCAAGGCAGCTTCCCTGCTTGACTCCTCTTCCTTCGGTGAGGGACTCAGGAATCTGGTCCTTGGCTCCCCAGGCATCTCAACCATCCACTCAGGATCAGTGTCTGTGTCCTCCTATCCCAGAAAGGACCTGGGACCACCCATGCTATTCCCCACCTACCCTCTGTGTCCTTTTTTCCCCCTCACTTTCCCCATTCTTTTTCTTGGAGGCATTGAAGTTACCTGGAAGGGACACCATCTCCCAGTAACTAGGCATTTTGGAAAGGGGATTACTGGAGTACAGCCTTTTCCTCCCATCTGATCTCCCTGGTCCATGCCTTGCCACCTCCCTCCTCCACGGGCTGCAGGGAGTTTGCACCAGGCCTCAGATGGAGGGGAACAGAGCAGAAGGCAGGAACTCCCTCACTGGCTCTGTGGCAGCTTCAAGGTTGCTCAAGGATGAGCAAATCTGCACTCAGAGGTCAAGGGACCTGCAATTCCTCTCTGAGTCTCCACTGGCAGGTTAAATGGGATGAGAAGTTGGTCCTAGCTCATTACAGAGAAACTGCAGGGAAAAAATGAGAAATTAGACTGACCTTGCCCTTTCTAAGCACAGGGATGTGGGAGAAGAAGAGGTGATGCAAGGGCAGAGGGCTGGTGATGGGAAACAGGGCTCATGGAGGGTGCCAGGGCTGGCTTCTGTGCTAAACCACAGTAAAACAACACATCATCACCTGCCAGCTCCTTCCTTTAATCCTTCTGAGCCTACAATCCATGGCTGGGGACTTGTCTCTACCATCTAGAGCACCTGGCAGCCCACAGCTCGCCTCCCTAGAAGAGAGATTTGTGATCAGATTAAAGCCCATTTCATGTTCCCCTGCTCAGGTCCTTGTCGGCTCTCTGCTCCCCCTGATGTTTACACAGGATGCCTGACTCATTTCCACTTTAAGAGCTGACATTTCCCTCTCAAACCCAGCACAGGGGTCATGGGTTGCTGTGTTAAAGGGAAAAACTACAATGAAAAGATTTTTCTAATCACTGCATCAGATTACAAAGGAATGTAAATCACTGAGCAGTGTTTTTTGTTAGAAGCAGAGCAAGGTTACTTCAGGTAGTTCTCAAGAGCATTTTGATATCTCACATGATATGCCCACGTGCAGAAGCTCACACGAGTTCACACGAACTCGGCTGTCGCTGGAATCCTTAGGAGAAGTTAACCATGGCATGGGAAAGGAAGACGCTCTGATATTGAGGAGTGCCTCCACCCTGTGCTGCACCCCAGAGCTCCCCCTGCATCTCCACAGGGTCATTTTTTGCTCCGTGTCCTTCCCTGACATCTGATAAACTGGAGTAATGTCCACTCCTGGCGATGGACAAAATACAAAGTATGTTCAAAACACAGCAAGTAAGAGAAGGCACAGGAGGAGACAAGGCAGATATGGGACATACAACCATCAGCTGGGACCATTATCAGCATGTCTTATAATGTGGTTATTCAGAGAAATGTCACTACAGACTTGTAAAAACATCACCAGAGAAGCTGTGGCTGCCCCATCCCTGGAAGTGTTCAAGGCCAGGTTGGATGGAGCTCTGAGCAACCTGGTCTGGGGGAAGGTGTCCCTGCCCATGGCAGGAAGGTTGAAACTTTAACGTCCCTTCCAATCCAAACCATTCTGTTATTCTGTGATTTAACCTCAATTTTGTCCTCTCTCCCTAATGAAACTGAGGTGGTTCAGTTCAGGGGAGGAAACAAACCAATAAAAGGATATAGCAAAATTATTTCTCTTTTGTGACAAGTGTTGGAGATGGTGTAAAAGAGGGTAGAAGTTGTCCTGGCCTTAGAAGTGTCAGGCACTGCCTGCAATGCTTTTGCAATAAAGATTGTGAATATATTTTGCATTTCTCACTCTTTCCTGTGATTTTTGGAGAACCTTCTGTGAGCCACCTGCTAAAGCCCTGCTTCAGAAAAAGCATGATAAAAAATGGAGAGCAGTTAAATGTGACCTGAACCCCACTGAAATGCTCTGGAGGGGTCTCCACACAGCCCTGCTCCAGCCCTTTTTTGTCTTGAATGAAGAGACAGTGAAGAGAAGGGAAGGACAGATGGGAGCTGCCTCTCTGGCAGCCAGCAAACTGCCACCCAAATCAAGTAGCAGAGTCAAGGAAAAANGGCAGGAGCCCATAATCATTTTATGATTCTAATTTAACTTTTATGAACACGTTTTGAGCTCCCCTAGTCAGACTCTGGTATTGATCTTTTCAGTATTGTTAACTCATAACCAGACCATATTGGAAGACATAAACTTTAAGAGGGATAATAAAGAAGAGCCAGACTGCACCAGCTTTATTCTTCTCAGCACAGGGACTGGGAGCTGTAAATCCTGCTGGAATCAGTGAAATTATGCAAGTGGAGATCAACTCCTGGCTGTGTCAATTTTTTAGATATTGGGCACCAATGACATCAGTCTTTATTTCTACTTCAAAGTGGAACTGTCTTGGGATATAAAGCAATGGGAGAATAAGAAGCTAAACAATAGAAAAGAGCACTGACTTCTCTGTCTCTGTGTGCTTTTGAGAGATGGGCCAAATTGCATCATCTTGGCCCATCTATGGACCAGCTGCAGATTCTCCCAAAATTATTAATTTCTTAGATTCGGATCCTTCTTTCCAACTCCATTAAAGAGTTGAGCTAAGGAGGAACATTTAGATCTTGCAAATGCTTTTAGGGTGAGCTGCCCTGAGCACTAGCACAGGGTGATGGATCTCCTGGCTTTGCTGTACTGCATGTCTGCCTTGTGTTTTAGGTCAGGGACATTTGTGTAGCTTGCTCCCTGCTTCTGACTGATAACATAAAAAGCCTTAATAACAATATTAATGGGTTTTTTTCTCTCCATGGTAACAGTACAAGAAGGACAGTTTTCCAGCCTCTGTCTGCTTCTTGGAAAAAAAGGAACATGAAAATATGAGATAAAATAAACATATGACATATTTATTTTCTTTTTTAAATTAATCCCAGTCTAATGATGTGAGGGCAGGGTGGGGAAGGGCACTGCTTTCCACCCTGCTTATGCAAGATGTGAAAGGTGTTCTCAGTTTGAGTAGCAGGCTGAAAAACCTGGAGGTGTGACTTACACAATTCCTCTGAGCCCTAAAATGGTCTTCGAATTTAGAGTGCAGGCTGGCAAACAGGCAAGATTAAGTGTGAACCTGCAGATGCTAGCTGTCAGACTGAGTGGTCCTTGTGAGACCTTACCCAGCCACAAGCCACAGGGAACTGCACACTGAACCTCACAGGCTCAAGGTGATGCTGAAATCTCAGGAACTCAGCAATGCTTTTTGTTAAAAACGATCCACAGCTCTCTGTTTTCAGTTCCAAGCAATGCCCCAGAACAGGTGAGTTGTTATAACTTCAGGTCTTGTTGCTAACACTTGAAATAAAACAACTCTCTTCCTGCTCAGCATCTCCAATCCCCTCGACACCCTGCATCTCCCCAAGCTTGTCAAGGTTGGAACCCCACAGCCCTAATTCTGCGTTTTCCAGGACTCAGCATCTCCATGCTGTCTCATGCTAGCTGGAATTAAAACACAAAGGGGATCCTAAAAAAAATAAAATGCTGTGGGGCGTGTCCTGCCACAACTTGGAGGGAGCTCAGCGAAGAGCAGCTGGAATGATCAGGGTACTCCAAGGCAGTGACTTTGGAGGAAAGATTAACATTGCTAAAAATAGCCCTCAAGGGTAACCAATGACTAGCAGGGTCTGTGATAAAAGTCCCTGTGTATCAAGGGGTATAAATAATCAAGGATGGAATTAAAGTATTTAGAGGGCACAGAGGGCAACTACCCAAGTACACTGCTAGGAGGGATGATATTAAATAAGGAAAGTAGGGAAACAAAATAGGGACATCACCTTCTCTCTCCCTAAATGAACTCTGTTTAACCAAGTCTTGAACTAAAGTGTACTGCAGTCCCTGGAAATTTCCCTTCAGCACAGCAGTACCCCCTTCAAGAAGGTGACAATTCTAATTTACAATTATCTCATCAGGGTCTTCTTTAGAGGCACATAGAACCCAGGACACCAGACTGGGCATCCCTCTTTTTCTCTCAGTGGCCTGTCTGCCCTGCAAAACTGACAGTAACTGCATGGAGCCCTGGTCTCTTTATCCAGAAGCAGCAGCTCACTGCAGCTGGCAGAGCCAGCAGGGTTCACCAGGGAAGATAATTCTGACCCAGTGTGAGACACAAAGTCCTTCCATGCTGGTTCTGCTTCCTTGGGTAAGAGAGGCACAAATCACTGAACAGAGTGCACACTGCCTTTGCTGCTACTCTTGTCTCTGTGTGTCCTTAGAGTCACCATGGTAGTGACAGTACCAGAAGGACAAATCACTACTACAGGCTCTAGATTTGACTCACAGACTGGGAGAGACCTGCTTGTTCCTTCCTCATCATTTCTGCCCATCCCTTAGGCACCCCTTCTCTCTGTGGTGCACCCACACACCTCTGTGCCAGGAAATTCCCTTTTGCACTGGGATCCATTCTGCAGTTTTCTTTCACCATTGGAGTATTAGCAGAAAAGAACTGTGTATATATGTTGTATATGTCATATATGTTAAGAAAGTCATAGTAAGTTATTCTATCCTTCCAGAGACTCTGTACCTAAGCAAACACAGTAGCTAAGCTGTATTTTTACTTTCTAAGCTTTTAACTGTCATTGCTCATGACAAAGTAAAGAAACATACTCATATTTTTTGTGAAGAGCTGTTTGAAAAGCCATATCCAGAATAATAAATGGCTCATTGTTGGACTAGGAGGGTAGGTCTCATGGAGGATTTACATGGTGCCTCTTAATTCTGGTGCTGCTCAATATCTTCATTAATAACCTGAGTGATAAAATAGAAACAAAACTTATTAAATTTAGTCCCAACATTCTATTCAGAGGAAGTAAATTTACTTCAGAGGACAGCCTTAAAAGGCAGCAGAGATAAGCAGGGATGGTCAAAAATATAAGCACAAAGTGGCAATAAATGGTTAAATAACTGTATGGAAGGGGATCTAGAGTGACCACTAAGCAGAAAAAGAGGCAAAAATGTCACACTGCTGAGAAAGGGACAAACCCTGCTGGGATACAAACAGCAGTAAGGCCTGTGGGATGCACAAAACCAGCTTTTTTCTGACTTTAAGCTGGTGCAGACTCAGCTGAAACTGCAGCCTGTGACAGGCACTGCCTGGATCAGCCAGGGGAGAGCAGAGAAACAGCAGGACCTACAGGAAGCAGTGAAGGAGATGGGGCTGTTTGACTCACAGAGAAGATAAAAAGAGGAAGAAAAACTTACTGTCCTGCTCAGTACATAAACTGGGACATGAGCAAGGGGCTGGTGGTACTGAGTGTCCAGCTGGGGTTAAACCACAACAGAACCCTGCTTGTAGTGACCTTCATCTATGATTGAGACCTGCATCCTGACTCCTCTTCAGTTTATAGGGACGTGACATTGGAGCTCAATCAGGAATTTTTGGGATACTGTTTTGTTTTATTTTGTTTGGACTGAGGCAGTATTTATTTTATTTCATCTGACAGCTGTTTTAGACCATTTCACTCTGCTGGAAGCATGATCAGATCTGAAATGTGGGTTGTAAATAGCTGGGAAAACTGCACATTTAAGTCTCATTTTATGTGTAGCATCTTTTATTAATGTTACAACATTTACTGTGTATTTTAAGTCATCATTGATTTTTATTAAAAAAGATATTTTTATTATATGTGCATGCTGCCAGCAAAATAAAATATTATGTTCCCCCCTCCTCAGTATGAATTCTCATTAATCTTCTCTAAGAGCATAAGAAAGTAAGAAGATGAGTCTCTCAGTTCAAGGCAGCATCACTGCCTAAGCTCTGTGACTGAGACATTGTCATGTATTCATTACACCAGGATGCAGAAGAGCTGCTTAATTGCATCAACCAACATGTGCAAGGTGGGGGCCGAGGCAACAAAACACTCCCTTATGACTTATTACATCTGGGGCTGATTAGTGCTGTTAATATATCATTAAGATTCAGAGGAGAGGGATAAAACAGCCAGTAAGGACACAGAGTTTTCTGAGGTGTGTACAGGCAGCTGAGTAAAGCCAGGCACAGGAAAATTACTGCATTTTGCACTCAGTCTCCTGGTGCTTTCTTGAGTCAGGCTGTATTGAGTCTTAGCAATGACACAAAGGTTTTCCAGCAGTAGAGCAGTGCATGATGCAGAGAACATAGCCCTGAGAAGCCTCATTCTTTAGGAATTTTATTACCTAGAACAGGTAATGAGGACAATGGTTTTTGTTTGATTTTCAGTTAGATCAGGTAACGTTGCTTTGCATTAATTGAAGGCTTGACTTTGACTTTGCTTCAACTAACTATAAAATCTGGTTGCTTACTAGAGTAGAATGCTGGTAAACCAAACCTCAGACAGTTTTGGTTCTGGGCATTTTGATAAGACACCTGCAAGCATCAGCTTTAGTAATAATGAAGCCATGACAGTGGGGTTAATGCAAACATGGCACAAATTTGAACAAGTAAACATTATTGCAACTGAAAAGGGGGTATAAGAATATACATGATTAAGGAAATTTGTGTGTAAACTGGATACGGGGTGTATGAAAAAACATATAGAGGTGTCTACAACTCTTTTCTCTGAGACTCTAGCTTCAGCACTGGAGGACCACTGTGTCATGCCACACCAAGGAGCCTGTGAGCACATGAAAGGCAGAACTGCCTGCTGGCAGGTTTTGTGTGTTGGAGCATTGCTTTGATTTTAATGATAAAAAAGGGCTCCTTTTCCTCTCATTTATCTTTTACCATGCAGGTGTGCAAAAATCAAAGTGCTAATTTCAGGTACCTGTTCAGGCATGTGAGCCTGCACAGGGAGGCCACCTGGCCCAGATGCATCCAACCCTTTGCAGTCCCAACCACATCCCTCAGCATCACCTCACAGGGAGGGTGTCAGCCAAAGCTCCAGGATGGGGCTGCTTATGTGGGCCTAGATGAGAACACCAGATCTATGAGAAAACCACCTCCATTTCCCTCCCAGAAAAAACATCTTCAAAAAAGTAGCTAATTTCTGAGCTTACTTACCCAAACACATCTCAGCACTTAGGGAGCATCCATCAAGGAGGGAGAGATGCTGGTCCAGATGCCATCAAATGCTGCACAGAAGCAACACCCATCCTCCCTGAAAGTTTTAAGGCTTGGTGGCTTTTTAGCCTTTTTCTAGTCCTCACAATTAAGGCCCCCTAATCAGCTGTTCAATACCACAATCAGCCCCAGCAATCAGCCTCCTGCCTCTGCCACTGATGAATGCCTGGAAGGGACCTCAGAGTCAAGAGACTAATTGACCACTTCGTTAAAAAAAAAAACAACACAACAACAAGAGGAGAGGGTGGAAGTGTCTTTATTCCCCCAGATTTGGGGGGCCCAGGAAGGAGGCTGGTACTTTGCTGATGCCTTCACAGCTGGTCTGAATTTGCCAGCAGCTCTGTATTTGTTGTGAACAAAAGCTGCACGGGCTCAAGTCACCCAAGAGACTGATCTGATGTAGCTCTGCATGAGCCTGAAATCAGGAGCATGGTTATCATCATAGGTTATCACATGTGTTACTGGACTATATCGAAATCAGTATCAGAACTCGCTCTCAATTCAACATTTTTAGAGGAACCATCTCAAGCATTCCATCAATGGACAACACTTGCTTCCTCTCTGGTAGTTTAGGTAGAAATAAATCTAGGATTACTGAGCTCCTGTTAAATTATTTCTTGTAGGTATTTTCATGGTCCTTCAAGTCCAGTATGTGAACTGGGTCACTGCTTTGTATCCAAAAGAGAAAAGAACATGGAATGAAGACATTTTGCATATGAATCACACCAGCTTCCCCAATTTAGTCTTCATTTTACCTACTCTTAGCACACCCAGCTCAGTGCTTCTGATTTCTTTGCCCAAGGCTCCATGACAGAGGCAGATGAGAAGTGGCTCAGAGGCAGAGGGGCCATGCTCCTGCTGTATTTCATCCAGACCATGGCTGGAAATTGGCAGTGTTCCTGCCTGAGAAATCTCAACCTCAGAATGCACCTTTAAAAAGAAAAGATTTGTTCTTGTGTTTCAAATGCATCACTTGGTTTGTTTATTGACCCATTAATTATGGTCTGTGTCTTTCAGTGGTCAGGGCAGAGCAGCAAACTGGGATTACAGCTCCAGTGTGACTCTTAAGAGACAGAATTAGCAAAGCTATTCAGCCCAGTCACTGTAACAAGGTTATAATGTAAAGCACTAAACAATTAGCTGGGAGATTTACCTCACTGTCTTAAAAGCATTTTTATTACTTAATCAATCAAAAGCAATTTATAAACAAGCCTGAAATTTTACATGGAGCCATAAGCCTGTCTTACTTGCTTCCACAACAAAGCAGGAAAAACAGACTTGAAGTTTCAAAAGACATTTGATCAATTAAAAAAAAAAAAAAAGGCAAAACTACCTCAAAAGAAGATAAATGATTTTTCAAAGGGAGGAAGGACTACAGCAGAGGCTGGAGGTGAGAAAGTCCATCTCTCTGTCTATTTGCTAGCCTATAATACCACCCATAACAGTGGCTTGAAGTAGCAGTAGAGTTGTAAAGTGAAAATGGGAATTGTTTGGGGCAGAGATTTTGTTTGTCTGTGCATGCCCTCCTCAAGCTGGATTGCAACCACTAAGTGCAATTGCAGCACTGTGCAATTGCAAAATAAATGTATTAAGAGTGCTGAATCAGGAATATCACGTGTGCTCCAGGTGCCCTTTTTGCTTTCAGAGTTTCTGACTCAGTGCCAGGACAGGGTTGCATTAAGAACCTGTTAGGTAGAGACAAGATACTCGATGCCTCCGAGGAGAGCTTCTCCAAGCCACAGGAGTGCTCAGACTCTCCCCATTTTCTCTTTTGATTTGCCTTGTCCTTAGGATGGGTTACTGGCAGTAACTCACAGGCAGGATTTGTGCAGAGAGAAGCAGCTGACCATGGGCTGCACTACACACAAAGGTGCACAAAGATGCCCCAGTCTGAATCCTTCCTCAGCCACTGTGGCCAGGAGGCTGTTTTGCATCCTTACACCACAGCTCTCCAGCACAACTGGTTGGACCAGTTAGGTTTCCTTGCTGGGCCATTGGGATAGTTGCCTTGGTAGAGATGGAATCAGCACTTGCTGGCTGAGTGTGTTTTAGTTGGTTTGGCAGCAGTCCCAGCTCTGCCAGCCCTGTGGCTCTGACATTCAGTGCCTCAGCAATTCTGCTGACTTCTGCGAAACTGGGGCACCGACACACACATCAAAGTCCCTCTTTGGAGAGAGCTGCTGAGGAGCTCTGTGCTGCACTGCCTGCAAGAGCTACACTGGAGGCTAAATTCACCTTGGCTTGTGGTGATCTAATTCTCCCAGCATCAGCTTTTTGCTGGATTTGACTGCTCTGATCTTACAGCTCCCAGTCCTGATTCTTCTGCCATTTCCCACCCCACCTGTTGGCTCTTGATTTATGCCTTTCCAGAGCAGAAACACATTGATTTGATTCAGAGAAGTGTTACTTCCATATGTCCCTTACTTCTAACTACCCAAGATGCAGATGGATGGCAAAGCAACCAGCTTCTGATGGAGTGATTTTAGGGGAATAAATGTGAGTGGATGTGCTTGTGTTTGTGAGGGAAGTCCAAGGCAGGTTCACCTGGGAGAACGTACGGAGCTTCACCCAACCCCACTCCACCACATCTGCAGCTGAGGAGACACAGAAATCTGTGCTGCTCCCCATCCCAGGACAGCAACATGCTTCCTCTTCCCAAAGGCAGTGACAGGACCTTGAAATGTCCAGGCAGACACTCACTTGTGCCCTTTACTCCTTCAGGAGAACCCTGGAACCACCCACCCACCTAAGACCTTGCTTGTGTGGCTGGTGACAACATGAAGCAGCTCAGGGAGACACTTTGGACTTTATAGGTTTTCTCAAACTGTCTGTCCCATGTTTCAGGTTCATATCTACAGGAGGAAGCAGCAATTCTCTATAGCTCCACGGTGACAGGAGGGAAAGGCTGCCTAGATGAATAGCCCTGTTTCCAAGGTGTTTTTGACTGAGATTTCCTCTCCCTGAGCCAGGTGGGAGTCTCCTGCCCTGGGCAGACTCTTTGGGCAGTTGCAGCTCATCCAGGGCTGAGCCCCCAGGACCCCTGGGTGACAGCAGGGAGAGCTGCGTGGTGGCATCACAAGTGGGTCTCACATTTCAAGGCCTGGTAGGAACAAATGTGTCATCACATTGTTCAGTGATTTAACGGCTCTGAGTGTTTTTGACAAATAGGGTCTTCATTTCAATTCGTGCACTTTTCTTGCTGATACTGAAAGTCAGATGCTCACTAGTTTAGGACTCGCATAGCTGAATCCCAGCTTTTGCCCAGAGAGATGGGAAAAGTCAGTCAGAAACTCTCACCCCTGCATCTTTGGGTACAGATTCCTCCCCCATCCTGAGATGCAAGAACATATTTAACAAAAGAAACGTCTGTCGTAAGAATATTGCAAAAGATTTTAAATTTAAGAGGCGAGGAAGTGTTGTCCCGAATGATTCTTTCCACCACAGCAATCACAAATAATTTATGCACGTATTCCTTAGCATGGAATTATCACTGGATGGTTTAGTGTCCTGGCCCACCACACTTGCACAAAATAAATACTTCTAATTGGCAATGAAAATGCAGGTTAATTTTCATTGCATCTTGGCACTTATTATCAGCATTATTTATTATTGATCAAGTACTGATAAATGTTTTCTATGTTCTGCAGCCATAAGGAGATAAAGCCCCTGTCCCATTAAATGTACACACAGTGTTTAACCAAAGGCCACTGAGAATCCCACTGAAGTCAATACCCATTTATCTTCTCTGGGGAGTTTCCACAGACAGAATAATTTGGAACATGTGAAATTCTCTTGTTGAAGGCTAGATACAATGTGCTCTGAAGGAAACTGTCCCCAAAACTGTGCTCCATCACAGATTTTTTCCTCTAGGAGGGTATGCTGGGATTTAACACAGAGAGGCAGGGAAAAGCAGGTGGTATGTTGCAACATCCATGTTCTGATAAATAATCTGGCAGACCACAGGACCTTGGTATCCAAGCAATCTAAATAACATGTTTTATTGCTACAAAAAGCTCTGGCTGCCCATGCCAAAGAGAGAAATGTGGATATTGTTTCACTAGACTCACTGAAAAGCTTTGACCTATTCCTGTTCCAGAGCACCCAGTAACTGGTGGGTCCACAGCAGCAGTGGGAAAAGGTTTCCTTTCGAGTTTGTTCCAAATAAACATCAGCTAACTAGAAATTTTATTCATAGCCAACACAGATTATTTAATTTCTTTGTAACACAGAGCTGTTGGTGGTCTAAAAGCAGGCTTTCTAGTGAGATTCACAGGGAATGTTCAAATAGGTGCTAAAAAATACTGTAAGATCGAGCTATTATGGCATCTCAGCATTTGTGAGTGCAGTATTTCTGGAGACTGAAAGTGAACTTTACTTTGCTGAGTATATCACAATACCCAGGAAGATTTTAGGTGGATTTCATTGAAAATTCATGAACCTCTTTGAATTAGCCAACCCATTTCCTACACCACTGCTGCAAAGTCTGGCTGGATCAGCAGAGGTTTCAGGGGTGAATTTTACAATTGTGTGCTGCTTCCAGACTCAGAGATCTTCAACACCTCTTCAGCTTGCAGGGCTTGGGTTTCACTTCTGCAGATGTTTAAAATTGCATGCAGGATCTAAAAAGAAATATTCCGTTTATTTATGTGCACCTGCACTTTGACATTTCTGAATTGAATTCAGTGTGGAAGATTTAATATATTTCCACTTTTTTTATAGGATAAATGATATTTCATACTTCACCCTGTTTCTTAAGCCCAGACTGGCTTCAGTAGTGATGCATATCCATCCAGAGCCTTTCAAATGATGAAATTTAGATACATTTACTTCCCATCCCACTTCTGCCATTTTTCTGAGCTGGAGGCCATTGATTAATACAATAAGCCTCATCAACTGCAAATGCAGTACAGCAGTTATTGAGCTAATCTATCTTATTTCTAAGCAGTATTTTATCATGTAATTATTGTAATTACTTTAACAGACAAAAAACTTTAAGTACTGGGAGCTTTCTTCTCCACTCAAGCCAGAAATTAGCAAAAAGAGCTTTTCTCTTGTTTATTTAAGCAGCAGCAGAAGTACGGGATTTTCAAAAGGAAAAGAGGATATCACAAGTTTTACAGCTTCTGAACAAGCATTAGCTTTGAACTGTGGAAGAAGATGACAGAAACAAGGGTTAGTCAGAAGAGCAGTTGCTCCATCTAGGATGGAAATCTCATCTCCAACTTTTAAGTAGCAAATATGAGCAGTGAATTTTGTTCTCAACTTCCATGAACAAAATCAGAGTGTGTTTTGTGAGAGTGAGGATGAAATCCACTTCTATGAAAACTATTACATAATCATGGAATCACAGAATCAGTTAGGTTGGAAAAGAACTTTAAGATCATTGACTTCAACCTTTAACCCAGCACTGCCAAGCCCACCACTAAACCATGCCCCCCAGTGCCCCATCTTTGAAATATCTCCTTTGCAAACCATATTTTTACTCTTCAGAACATAGTTTCACTTATTTGATTTTTTTAAAATAAAAACTCTACATGAAACATTCCGTTTTAATATTATTCACTTTCTCTTTTCCCTCAGTTTCCTTTTTCTCATATATTTTTCTTCATGATTGCTTTTTTCCCCCCTGTTTATCACAGAAAAGGAGGCTCAAAATAGGAATAAACAATACATATGGAAAGACTTAATTGACCCAAATATTCACATATAGAAGAAAGAAAATTTAGTCAAGCTCAACAGATATTATCAAGAAAAAAATTCACTGTTTCTCTGGGAAGGGATTAAACATTGAATATAAATAATGTGCACCCTTGGCAAGTGTCTTCATACTTCTGGCCTTACCTCAAACACATCATAAACCAGCACAGCTGTGAAAAGCTCTCTGGGGACATTCAGTTTAATTGGCAAAGCTTTTCTCCTCAGTACGAGGTTTGCAAATGCTGCAAAATGCGTGCCTGAAACCTTTCTGTGCAGCACGAATTCACAGTGCTCAGTGTCAGCAGGTAGTGAACAACCTCTTGGCTATTTCCAGCTCTGTGGTTCTGGGACCCACAATAAAGATTTGGGCTCCACTTTCTGGGGGTGCTGGGGACGCTGGCAGGTGTGATGTGACAGGGCATTGCTCCTCCACCCTCAGCCCATCTGAGCACACAAATGCTCACCCTTGAGCTTACCCAGCAGCCAGGACAGAAGTTTGTCATTGCTAAGGGAAGGTGTCCCTGCCCACGGCAGGGGGGTTGGAAACAGAAGATTTTTGAGGTCTCTTCCAACCCAAACTATTCAATGATTTTATGACGATGATTCTGTACTCACTCTCTCCCCTGCAGCTGCTCGGCAAATCTTAAATCCCTTCCTAGCAGTTTGATCTTCAGTCAGCTTAATTTCTCTCTTTTTCACTGCTAGATTCTTCCCAGCTCTCTGGGCAAGGGCAGAGAGCAAAGCAAAGGAACCAGACACTACAGGATGAACAGCAGAAATACTCAGCAACTTGCTGCCCTCCCTGACACCTGCTCACTTGGAGGTGCATTTTACCCCATAAATCATCTCTAAATGGGACAGGCATAGTTGTGCCCACGTATTTCTGCCTTTCAATGCCCTCTGCACCTGTAGAAATCGTGCTTTTTATGCCATGGGCTAGTTAGCCCAGCTAGCCAGTGCATTGGGGAGGTCCTGGGTAAGCACACCCCAGGCTCATAAATTAGGTGCCAGCAACTTTGGAAATTGGCCCTTGTCACCTCCAAGCACGTTCCCTTCCACACCATTGCTGCAGAGCTGTTGTGGGATTCACTGGGGCAAGAAGCATTTCTAGGCACTGTCTGAGGCAGCACAAAATGCACATTGCTGTACCTTGCATAAAAATAGAACTTTCAGTGTGCAGGAGGAACTTGCTGTGCCAACTTTGTCAGAGGTGGTTTCTTCTCCCTGCACCCTGCTAGACTCTTTCCTTCAGAGCAGAAGATGTGATGTTTCTTAGGGAAGTTCCTGCCTCATCTTCTCCAGTTATTTTCAACATCCATTTTAAAATTAATTTCCTCTCTTCTCCTTGTATCTACCTCTTAATTTGGCTCATACACTGTTACGAGTTTTCTGACTGAAATTTATTCACCAGACAATGTCTTTATGACTGCTTTGCCTCATTTCATTCTAAAAAATACTCTGCAATCCAGTTTGTCTAGAAGCCTCCTTACAAAATAACTTTTTGTTTTATGTTATGGGTAAAATCTGCAAAGCTCTTAGATTGCTGCATGCAGGACATTAATTCCAGCTTGTGAACATGTTTTTTCTGGAATCCTGCAGCTCTATAAGTGGAATCACTTTGATGAGTAAACTGCTAAATCAACACTTGTCTCACTCTCTTTAAAAAATAATTAAATCAACCCTCCTTCACCTGCCACTGAAACAAACAAAAACCAGACAGATCCCTTGTTGTGACTCAACATTTTCAGCAGTTACCAAGTGCTGTCATGATTACATTTTTCTCTTCTGTGAATAGTTTTAAATTCACACTTTTTGGCAGAAGTAAGAGAGGTAATACTTCCATTTTCTTCCCACTTTTGTGTGTTTCTGAGACTTGAAAAGATTTCAGAAACCACAGAAATGGATGGATTAGCATTGCCAATGGGACAGAAGTGACAGATAAAGCTGGGTCAGGGCCTAGCCCCTGTCCACACAGATGGAATAGCACTGCTATCTGGTGGCTGCTCCATGACTCATGGAAAATGCCTTGGTTGTCTCAGGCCTCTATTTGGAGGCCAGGCATACATAGCACAGAGGTTTGCCATACAGCTGATCCCAGAAAAAAAGCCAAGGATTAGCCAGGCTGCCAAGCTTACACTCACTTTGACTGACAGGCCAAAAAGAAAAAAAAAAAAAAGGAAAAAAAAAAGCAAAGTGCTGTTGAGAGGGGTGAAATAGGGTGAATATATTTGCCAGATTGCTGGGGGACAGGGAAAGGTTTGCAAAAAGTTGTTTCCAACATGACAGTTTCCTGATTGTCATCAGATTTTATTCTACAAAAAATGAAACAGATAATATCAGCATGTCCCACTTGAAACAGTCATGGAATTGAAAGCTGTCATGTTGTTGCTCAAAACATGCTTTTGAAAAGAAAATGGATGTTTCTTTTGTTAAAAAAAATGTTGTTTTAAAGAGCTGACATCTGAACTAAATGTTTCAATCGCGTTGAAATGTTACACTTTGACCCAAGATCAATGGGGATGTGGGATGTGGAGAGGGTTCATTTAGTTCTATGATTCTGGTACAGTATTTCCAGTCTTTTCAGTCCTATCTGAGTCGGGTGACAAAAATCAGGCTAAAAAAAAAAAAAATTATTTTCAAGCAGAGCATCAGGATCCCAGCCAGATTTTGTCATGAAAGTAATTTGGAAGAAAATTGTTCAATTAGACACAATGCAGACCATCACTGCTGTTTAGGCTTGGGATGTACAGAAATGAGTCAGCCATGGGGTCTGGGTCCAGAGGCACGTCCACGAGTGGAGCTGCTCCCAGTAAAACAGCCTGCGGCCATCCAGCACCATCCATCCCAGCTGAGGATCTGCAATTCTGTTTTGATGAGCAAAAGATGTGCCACAGAGAGGTCTGGACCCAAGAGCTGGAGTTGTTAATTACAACAGACCCTGGCCTCACCTTGAGCTTGACCGCCAGAATAAACACTGGGATCGGCCAAGGCGAAATGAAGTGGCAAAATCCATCCTGCAGAGATTGTTCAGGGACTTTCAGGCCCATCTAAGGAAGCCTTGCTTTCTCCTTGGCAGTTTAAAGACCAGCCCTGAACAACTGGGGCTGTGACTTGCTGCTCTAAATATAGAATAACACAAATTATCACATGCTGACAGGTTTCAGTTCCAGGGATGAGTCTGCCAGCAAGGCCTTGAAAGCATCTCCACTCGGCCGCCTGCAAGGCCAGCAGATAAACTCACTGGGAATGGCATGGTCAAACCAGCAGTTTTCTTCTTCCAGCTCATCTCATGCTCTCCCCCATCCCTCTCAGGTTAAACTCAGCCTACATGAGCACCCTTCTCCTTCTCCTCACAGTGTACATGCTTTGTCATTGACATAACTTGCTGGGGGAGAATTACAACCCCGGGATTAGACAGCTCCCAATTTTTCTTATGGCAACAGTAATAAATCTGTGCCTGGCACTTTATCATGAATCTGGCCCTGCAGACCCCCAGCCAATGTCTTTTCCTACTTCTCACACAATTAAAGGTGCCAAAGCTTTTTTCCCTCTTAAGTCACACTTCTGACAATTTCATGAAAACAGTATTACAGAGGGAAAGAGTCAGCATCAGACCAGCAAGTTGTGAAATGTAACAATGTTTGGATGTTTGCATTCTGGCGTTTCCTGCAATTAACCTTCTTCATGCAAATTTATTACAGTTTTGAAATAAAAAACATGGTTGCGAATAAAAAAAGGAAAAAAATCATAGCAAGTGTTAGGAAAAAAACTTTCCGACCACTTAAATGCTATTCCTTAAAATACTAGTTGTGAGATTTGTAATACAATAATTTGTGGGATCTCTTTGTACAAATTTTACCCATTGTCTGGAATGTGCACTTTGTACTCAGCAAAGGCAGTGTGTACTCATCACCAAAAAGGACTGTCATTATGATTCAGGAACGAGTAGGCACATTTAGCCCTCAAAAACAGTAGAATTAATCCTTTTCCCCACTTTTCCTCCAAACCTAGCTGTAACTGAGATTAACCCTGAAGGAGCACTAGCACAAAAGCTGTGAAAAGTGGGGTCTTCATACTGGAAAACTCACCAAGCAGCAGAGATGAGCAACGAGTTTGTGTTGTCACAGCACTGGGGATGGCACCTGGCTGTGGGACCAGCTGGAAAAAAAAGAAGCTGAATTGTAGGTGGATGTAGGGGGCAAAAAGAGGTGGTGACATAAAGAAACTACATCTGCAAAGCAGACTCTCAGGACTCAGAAGGACTCTGACCAAACACGCTAGGAAAAGAGAGCAGACAAATGCAGGCAGGGTTTATCCTTCGGGGTGAATTTGTTTGTATTCTTCTCATAAAGCTACTAGGAGTGCCTGGGAAATCCTGGGCTGTTTGTTTTATTATCATGTGTCCCTGGAGATGTAACTGCAAACACCAAGCGAGCAATTCATACCACCAAAGTCTTATCACCTGTCCAGATAATCATGGAAAAGAGAAAGGGCACTTCAGCTTGCCTCGGATACAAATTTCCCTCCAGAAGTGCTTATCTGTCACCGCTGGTTTTGTGCAGAGCCTGGGGCCATCAGGGCAGAGAGAACTGAATCTCCCTGATCCCTGGGGACCGCAGGGTGGAGTCATGGCAAAGAACGAGACCTTAAGCCATGGGAGAGGAACTGGACCATGGGCTCTGTTTCTGGGATGGCAGAAGAGCCTCTGCCCAAACATGTGCCACAGCAGGGCACTCCCAAACCTGCCTCTCAGCCCATCATCCATCTCTTTGACTCACCATGGACTGACCTCTTCCAGTGTGAAATTACTCAGCCAGCAAACTCCCTCCAAGTGTCCCACACAGAACGTGGCAAGCCCCAGAGGTTTTTTTGTCTCCTCATGATGCTTCATCTCCTGAGAGAATCAGCACTGCAACAGGGAAAGGTTTGTTCCCTTGATCCTCTCCCTGCTGATGCCTCATCCCCTTTACTTCCATGGCTCCATTAATGTCTTGCTTAGAGCACATGAATGCAGGTATTTTGTGAGTCTCCTTCACTCTGGGGACTGGGATAACTTCTTATTCAGGATGGAAAAGGACATAAACAGAATATTTAACAAAATGACTGTAAGCACCAGTTATACCTGAACAAAGAACTGCAAATGGCCCTGCAATGTACTTTATACCTGCTTCTTCTCACAGATTGCACTACAGGCTATTTACAATTCACATTCTACATAGCCCTGCGTCTGAAATGTCTTTCTTTCTCACTTACTTGCTGATTAAGTGACAGAGTCTAATCTCAGCACAGCCTCCAAAGCCGCAGCAAACACAAATCTTCCCGGAGATAACTGAAACAGCGGATTTATTTATTTCCATTCTTTTGCAACTCGGTATTTGCATATTAGAGTGGTTATTGGGAGGAGAAAAGTCACAGATGCAAATCTGACATTCAGATGTCAGCTCCTCCATACATAAGGTCAACTGTGATGAGGACACTTGCAAGTCTCCAATTATAGGTCTCCTAATGCGTAAATAACGCTAATGAATGGCATCTGCCATGGAGCACAACTCATAAAGAAGATGTTAATCGAAGCCAACCCAGCTGAAATTTGCTCCTCTTGCTGTTTCACGGCCTTTTGATTCTCAAGAGATTAAGATGTTGACTTGAAAGTGGTTTGAATCACTCAGTGTACATAGCAGGGGTCTGCCCAGCCCTCCTGGATCAAAATGCGTCCCCTGTCACCTTCTCCCTTCGCCGGGCACCCTTCCCAGCCCAGAGCAGAGTGGCCTAATTTTACAAATTAGGGTGACTCCAGCTCAGGTTCCAGCCCAGGCGTAACCACCTGCAATTCAATCCCTGTGGAAAGAAGATCTTGGTCCTTCCCAAAGAGGACACTGGCCACTGCTGTGAGGACAAGTCCTCTCAGCCCATCTTCAGGAGCTGACAGGGTAGATGAGACTTCACCTTAGTGCCTCAAAGAGAGAGCTGTGACACAGGCATTGCGTGAGCCTGGCAGAAGTGCCAGCTCTTGACCTCTCGCTGTATTTTCTCAGGCAAATAACTCCCTGCAGGGCTGAATGCTTCCCATGGCACAGCACTTGTAGCCGGAGCTAATTGGTGACTCCTTTTTGTCACCTCTCCGGTATCATCTGGATAAACTGGCTCTATCACTCTGCAGCCCCAGAAACGTGAGTAGGGTAACAGGCTAAAGATGAGAACGCGGGGCTGGCTGCCAAATGCTTCTGGGACTTGTATTTCAGGCATCCCGGTTCCTCACTAATACTTTTATCCTCTCACCATAAATCTCTGTTTTCAGGTTGGTATTTTTTGCTTTTTTTTTAGAGCAGTGCCATGGCAGTTCCCACAGTTGGAAGCCCTGGTGCAACCTTCAAACAGAAAGTGAAAGGCTCGCAGGACCAGCGAGGCGACAGTGGCACAGGCAGCAGCACACACGGGATCTGCTGAAAGCCTGGCTTCTACACCTGCTTTCCCTTGGCTTCCAGGGGAACTTAAATAAGCTTTTTATGCCTCAGTTTTTCAGTAGCTGCTTGCAGCCATCTTTGTAAAGTACTTGAAAGCTTTGTGGATGGGAAATGCTCAGCATCAAGGACTCACTAAAATCAGGGCGAGATATTTTGTCTTTCTCAGATCAGGGCAATAAAGTACCGATGCAAAGAGAAAGGCAGCAATAGTTAACACTAGGAAAGAATTGACTTCCATCTGGTACAATAACCTCCTTTGGGCTTTTCTCCAGCTCTACCTCAATAATCTCCCTTTTATTACCCTTTATATGAGTTTCAAATTCCCTAGCTGCAGAGGCTGGCAGGGAGGGAGGTGGAGCTGCTCTTCTGAGACAGATCCCTTGGCTTTCTCCAGCCTGGTGACTGTAAGCTTGGAGCTCAGAGCAAAAGCTGTGATGAGAAATGTGGGCAAAGAGCAAGTCAAAAATGCCCACAGCTCTCCAACCTCCAGGTCACTCCATGTAGCAGCAACACGCACCCATAAGCCTGGAGTTAGCCCGGTGCACTTGTTGGGGCCACTCCGGGGTTGAAGAGGGAGATTAGCAAGTGGAGGGAAGGGGCTAAGAATAGAGAGCAAGACAAAGGCAGGAGCTACCTGCAGGAGACCTGCAAATGCTAAGCACTTGCAAAGCTTTGTTTATCGCAGCATGAAAAGAAAAAAAAGCTGTGGATCAAAGTCAGTCTTTGGAGTAGTGATAAGAGAGTGGCACCGCTGTGAAAGCCAGCGTTAACAGGAGCTTTTCAGCCTTTTCTCAGCCTCGTTAGTAAGGGGTTTATTTACAGTTTCCAAAGGAGAGAGAGCTGAAAGATGTCTGGGAGTGGTCACGGGAAAGGCAGAAATTTTCTCCCTCTTTAAGAGGCACCAGTGAGCTGTGAAGCCTGGAGCATCCGGCATCTTCTCCCTTCTCTATCACTGTAAGGGCTTCCCTCAGCACTCCAGCAAAGTGATCCCTGGGGGTGTCCCTCCTGCCTGGGGAGCATCTGTCCTTCCATGGAATAATACACGTTCAGTGTGCAAGTGAAGACAACACCAAACCTTGGTGAAGTCACTGCAACACCACCAAACCTTGGGTTACTCATGAAATTACTGCAAAAGTCTGGGAATTTGTTTTAAGACCTTTTTTCTTTTCAAGCTAGCAGCTAACTATTCAGGCAGGTCAATGATCTCAGTCTCTAAGACCTTTCTTCATTACTACATTTAATGAAAAATATTAAAAATCCTCACATCCATCAGCCTAAAACCAATAAAGAAGAACAGCTCACACTCAGGCAGCAAAGTCTGGCTCTGGGAGCTGCCTATGCCCTGATACTCTCTTGCCTTATACAGGGGATTTTCTTATTAATGGGAATTCACGAGCACAAAAGGAATTGCTAACAACTTTCAGATCACAAAGTTTCCCTTTTGTACTCAATGGAAATGGGGAAAAGCAGTCATACAATACAAAACTTGCTAATATACCATCATCTGCTCATATATTATAAGACTTGCTTATTGCTCTGGTGATTGATATATTTTTAGTATGCAAGAAGCTGAGCATCGTGTGCCTTCCAACTGCTTGAGCACAATTATTGTATTGATTTGATGTGACAGTAGCTCTGTGTTTAAGGTGGTTTATGTTTTTTAATTTGCAATTAAATAAAAGGATGTCTACTCTCCAAGATGGCTGACTGTTGTTTATACCCTGCAGTAGTTGATGAAGCAAACTTTTATTTGGCTTCATAAAACATAGTTGTTCTGTCACTCTGAAGCACATTAGCTAGAGTTCTCAGAGTGGTTTCCTACCCAGCAAAAGATAAAACTAAACTCCAATCTATTTTAAAGTAGGCAAGGTAACAACATCAATGTTGCAATGGGACTATAATGAAGTAAGTGAGCTGGCAATATTGTACTATTGATAAAAGTAATGGTGATAATATATTTCTATAGCACCTTTCATCTTGAAGTGCTTCGGGTATTCACATGTTCCTTTGCTCTGCCCCCTCCCTCCCTTCCTCTCTTTCACTGTATGCATATAAATACAGTCATATATACATATATTTTATTTAAGCCCTCCTCTTCTTTCATGGATTATATCTTCTCAGCTTTGCAGAAAGGAGGAATCTTGGCAGCTACTTAAAACCAGGTGCTGCACAAGAGTTACTGAGCTATGGATGAGATTGCTCCATGGTCCAGGACTGGAAGGGAATAACCCTGCTGTGTAAGATCCCCAGTGTCTCACCCAGAGGCAGGTAGCACTCATGCTGCCTGACTGCTTCATAAATCTGAGGTGCTGCACAAAAAATGGGAAGGCAACATCTCTCTGTAAATGTGCACTGCAGCTCTGTAGCTTACAGTCAGAGGAGGAGCCATAAATGTGAGCTGGGCACATCTCTGGGTCCATCTCTTCTCCACAGACCATGTGTGACAGTGGCAGAAGATGACTGATCTTCCTCCCACACACACCATAACCTCATCTCAATGTCCCACTCTTAAAGCTGGAACATTTCTCCACCAGGGCTGCTCAAGAAAGAGAAAAATCACTGAGTGCTCCCTTGAAAACTTGATGCATTATCTCTTGAAGTTCATAGAATATTTTCTACCATCTTCAGTAGCTTTGAATTGATCCCAGTTCAGTACAGAGGCACGGGTTATTTGCCAGCACCACATAGTTCAGCTTGGTGCCTGCCAAGCTAAAGAGTTAAATCAGCTGGGGGGACATTTAAAACCAATGCATGTTTCAAGGATAGATAAGGCCTGGTCTTGCTGACCTCCATCCAGCTGGCCTGTGCCCAGAGCTAAACCCTCCAAGAGATGCAACTGCCATCTCTCCATTACCTTCGTCATTCCCGAGATTCTTCCCCACACAAATGTGGCAGGCAGAAACACAAAACACCAGCAGGGTCAAGTGTTTCCAAATCTTGTGTAGCACATCTCTCCAACCTTGGGTGGGCCTCCAAAAATTCCACAGATTCTGGGCCATTCATCAAGCTCAATTGAGTTCTCGTGCTTGTCGTGCCACATGAAACATGTGTTGATTATCATATGATGTACTACAGCACATATATAGCTGAATTCCTGTGTCACCTTGTGCTTCTTCAGAAAAAATAACCTATAAATACCAAGTCCCACCCTGACAATGGATTTGTTTTGACTGCAGCAGTGCCACTCCTTCACGAATATTCCAGCAAGCAATTACAACAGGAATTAGCAGAGACTAATATTATCAAATACTCCCCTCAAGGAGAGTACTAGATGAGTCATCATGTCATCCTTTGCCATTATTCAGTCCAGAGATCTGCCATAAGGAGTTGGGTCCATCCAGTGTAGGAACCATCTTGGGCCATGTGATCTCATCTACCTCGAAAACCCAAAGTAAAAAGTTATGAAAATCAAGTACACCAAACACTGTTGGTGGCCAACATTTTTAAGCAGCTAAAGTGTGCATTCTCTTGTCTGATCAATTATTAGGGCAGACAGGACAATGACATCATCTAGCTATGAAACATGGGAGGCCATTATATCTCAGTTTATCATCTTTACATAACATGGCACAGACTGTCATTTTGGTGCAATGCATTGGTGCACCCACCCCAAACAAGTTTTAGTAGTAGTTGAAGGCACATGCAATGTGAGTTTATGACATATAGATGCATTTCTGGCAAGTTCTGCCATGAGTGAAAGTGAGATTAACACCAGATTGGCTCCACAAGGGCATGGAGAGGGACAGAAAGGGACATTTACACAACAAGATTAAAGGGGAATTCTCTAATGCATTAGTTATTGTGTGTGTAATTTCTGAACTTGATGCCTAATCCCAAATCTTCTAATTAAGTGGGGAGAAGAGGCAGCACATGAAGAATAAATATATAGCACATAACATATAGATAACCAGTATTGCAGAGTAAAAGAATTAAAAAACAATCTTTCTTTTACCAGATATAAAGCCTTTATTCCAAAATCTCTTTAACTTGACATATAATAACCTTTTATTTAACTACAGGTATGCTTCTAAGTGACTGGTTTTGGAGATATTAATTTTCCAACAATTTCATGTTGCTCACAGTTTAAAACACATTTAAAGAAACACTTTAGGGGTTTGTGTCATTTTAAAAGCATTCTCAAACAACCCAGCTTGTAAAAAAGATATAAATTTATTATTTCTTTCTTAACAGAATACAGGTTATCAGAACATTGTAATTTACATATTTTTCAAACTCCTTGGAGTAAAAAACCTCCATAATTAATGGATGAATATAGGACAACCAGAAGAAATATCTGGAAAACAAGGAAGCCCCACTAGAACAGACCCACTGAAACCTGGAGTGTCACACAGACCTCAAACAACCACAGCTTTTTCCCAGGATTTTTGATGCCACAAAGAAACGTATAAAAATAGGAAAGGCTAAGTAAAAAGAAAGATTTCTTTCATGCTATGCAGGTGTCTGAGAGAGATTTGTGATGTTGGGCTTAATAATGACACAGCTCTTGTGGTGTGAAGAAGTGACTGAGTTGGTGCCAATTCTCTCAACTCATGAAAACCTTGTGGCAAACCTTGCCATGACAAGGAAAGATTGAATGATGGGGACTTCGTGGTTTAAGGAACAGCAAATTTTCACCTTGCTTACTTAAGTCTGGACATTTTCCTTCTGTAGAAATGAATGTGGCAGTCTCAGACTATACCTGAAATACAGGTACAAGACCTGCCTCCAAACCTTCCCAGACCTCTGGGAAAAAAATCCTGGGGACTGCTCCCCACGTAGCTGCTGACAGGAACCACACAAACGTAGCTTCTGAGCACAGGTGTAGGTTAGGTATTAGGAAGAAATTCTTCCCAGTGAGGGTGGTGAGGCACTGGAACAGGTTGCCCAGAGAAGCTGTGGGTGCCCCATCCCTGGAAGTGTTCAAGACCAGGCTTGGATGGGGTTTAGCAACCTGGTCTAGTGGAAGGTGTCCCTGCACTAAGAATCATAGAATCAGAGAATAGTTTGGGTTGGAAGGGACCTCAAAGATGATTGACTTCCAATCCCCTGCCATGGCCCAGGATGCCTTCAATGAGACCAGATTCCTCAAAGTCCCATCCAACCTGGCCTTGAACCACAGCAGGGGGGTTGGAAGAGATGATCTCGAAAGTCCCTTCTGACCCAAATTCTACAATTCTGTGTTTATAAACTGCTTTGTGACACAAACCAGATTCAGATGTCCCTTTCTAGGAGCAGGGGATTCACAAAGCACATTAAACAACACTGTCTCTCCCCACAGGAGTTTAGGACTACAGCAAGGGCTTATGTAAACACAGCTTTTCACACACCACACCTCCCAAAAGTGCCAACAAGATCCCATCATCCTCCTGCTTTTCACACATTACTCCATTTCAGTGCTGAAAGCAGGGCCCAGGACTTGGAGCCTGTCCAGAACAAAGCCACCCTGATACTGTTATGTTTTGCTGCTCCAAAAAACAGACTCCAACTCAGCACCAGTGCAATGTTGTAATCGCACTGTGAGATGCAAGACCACAAACAACAGGCACAGGAAAAGTCTTTCCAATCCTGCAGAAAAATTTCCAGAACTACAAAGCCATTCTCATTCCATGCTGGAGGAAAAAACCCAAAAAGAAAAAAAAAAAAACAAAACAAAACAAAACAAACAAAAAAACCCACCAACAAAAACCAAAACAAAATTTTGAAGAGTTTTGATGGTACAAGAACTGTAATCCATATCTGATTCAGTGACTGGAATCTCAGGGTATTGCCTGTGCTGTACACTGCTTCTGAAATGAGAGGCAGCATATCCGTGTCAGTGTGATTCCCAAATTAATGACTGCTTTTTAAAGAGGACTATTCCTGGCCAAGGCAGGCATATGGAGCTGGGAAGCCCAGTGCTGTGCTGGGTACATGCACAGGCATATGTGGGTGCTAGGATGCCTCTGCTTCAGGCAGCACAGTGCACTAGCCATGATACATTTCCCACAAACCAGTTTAAAATCCAGGCCAGAACATGATTCACTGTTTTAAGGAGACTGCAATTATCTCTCCTGCTTTTTCTCTCTGTCCCTCTCAGAGATCTTGGACTCAAAATTGATGCTAACAAACCAGCTCTGAATGCCACAGTGAATATTCCTGTGAATACTTAAATTTCTTTCCACAGATAATCTATGCTGTGAACCTTCAATTTTTATTGTATCTTACAGCACCAAAAGTAGTCACCTAAGGCTGTGCAAAGAGAAAATCTCCATTGCAAGGAGCTGTATAACAAAATAGATCAGAGAAGCAATTTCCTTCTTGTTCACAGGAAAGCTCATTAATTGCACACAACCCTTTGGGCCGTGGGCACAGGCACTGTATTTACTGGAATTATTTCAGGGATTTAGCCCCAGAGAGGGACAGCTGAGCCCCTCCCAGACAGTCAGGAATGGCCAGTGAAGCCTTTGGCAGTACCACACATGGGGACCCTCCTGGGGCTGGTGACCATCCTGTGCCCACCCCCTCAGTGGCAGCCTTGAGCTCTGTGCTGCCCTCCCTTCACTCAAACACAGATTTCAGCAGCCAAGACTCACCTCCCATCTCTCCCTAGGACAGGGACAGGAACAGGAGTCACCATTGATAACCAAATGAATTCTGAGTATGAGTCCAGGGGCAAGAAGAGCAACAGAGAAATAGGAGATGTTTTCTGGGTGTGTCGTGCACTGAGTGCATCTCCAGACACACAGGCCCTGCAGCATGTGGACAGATTGCAGCCAGATTTTTCTGGCAGTTCCTTTGGGAGCAGAAGCTTCTATTTGTGAAGAGATCACAAAAGCTGGGAGTGATTTTAACCTAGAAAGGACACATATAAAAACATGAACCCGCTATCACTGCAGTAACTAGGTGCTTTATCTTTAATTTTAAAGAATTTGAAAGATTGTAAACTGAGAGCTTGGCAGCTAAAAAAGAAAATTAACTCTGTGGTGAATCCTGACCTAATGCTCCTCTTCTCTCCTCCTCCTAGAGTGATGGAGAATTTTTTGTTAAACTAAAAAGGCACGTAATTTGGAAGTCACAAGAAAGCTGTTTTGTTTTTTTTTTTAGCACACTGCAGACACCCTGTGGAATTAGCTATTGCAGCAGGTCAACAAGTCAAACAGTTTGTAAGGATTCAAACAGACTCAGATAGTATTATGAAAACAGACAATCACTGGAAAGAGCACAACATCCAGCTAAAGGAGACAGGGAGAAAATCAAGCTGCCTTCTTCGGACTCATCTTGTCAGCCAGTCTTACCCACAGAGAAGGCAAAGGAATGGCCACTAATGCAACAGCACAGGAGGAACAGCCTCAGAGAAGGATGAGGCATCCATTACAAAGTGCTGCTAAATCTCACCCACTGTGTTTTTTCTGCTCTCCCTCCTCGGGATGCTGAAATAACTCTCCCCATCAGCTCCTGCTCTCAGCCTCATGGGTTGACAGAGCTCTTTAGGAGAAAGAAATCTCAGCTGTGGGAAATATTTTCAGACACAAAAAAACCAAATCAAGTTACATTTGGAAGGACCAAATGAATTGTTTCCACACATCACATAAGGCTGCCTCTACATTAGCATTTTGCTTCAGAACAGGAGTGGGATTTTGAAGTAAATATCCCAGTCATCAATTTACCATGCATTGGCTCAATTTACAGAGCTGTTTTGATGCCCATGAACTAGATTCCTTTCAAAGAAAATTAAACCAGAAGCTCCAACCAAAATGTGCAGCAAATGTGCTCCAAACCCTGAGGCAGACGCAAAACATAATGACCAAATTGATATCTGGTCCTCCAGACAGCTTTGGATCCCAGGTACGATGGAGACATTTGGTCCATGGGACCAGGTTAGGTCTGGGCAGAAATAAAACTCCTAAACTTCATGTAGGACAGCAGAAGTGCCCCTGATACAAGCCATTCTTGCACCTCTATTCCCCTGGTTTGCTTGCTGATCCTATATAACCTACAAATCAGGGGTAGATCTACACACACTGCTTTCCCCATCTAGCCAAAAGAAGAAAAATCCAACCACACAGAAGGATTTCCCAGGATAAATAATGAAGGCAAATAGGGGCAATTTCTGCCTGGACAGGAAATGCCAGTCTATGTCCATCAAGAAGAGATGGGGTGAACCATGGGCATTTTCTGCAGGTCAAAGCCATGCCCAGACTCTGGTCCTTTGTGTTCTTTTCTGAAGGAAATCTCACAGAGCTGAGTCATAAACCCCATAAACATGCTACCACATAGCAAACATTCATGAGAGGCAGCTCCAGATACAAATTTAAGACACTTTATTTCAGCACTGCATGTAGAAGAGCTATGCCAACCCTGAACTCTCTCTTTGCTTTTTTGAAGAGAGAAGCCCAAGTCCATGAAAAAAATAAATCTACTTATTAACTAAAATATTTCTTATATCGGCTTGGTATATATAGGCCTTCATTCTTGCATTCCTTTGGGTTATTTCAAAACTTTAAAGACAAGACAAATGTTAAAAGTAAAAAGATATTTTTCATCTTTTAATATCCATCAGCCAACTAAATGTTAATCTAACATGTTTTTCTAGACTCAGGTCAAATCCATCATCTTTAATCCTTGGGGATCGTCATCCTCTGATTTTTTCACTCAGCTTCCAAATCTTTTTACTTAACAGAATTTAAACATTCCTTCAAAATAGTTTAAAAACATGTTGGTTTTTTTTTTCCCTTTTCTTCTTTTTTTTTTCTTCTTCTTCTATCAGGACTTGCCAGCAAGGGGGACCCCTGTTGCTTCTGCTTTCCTTATTTGCTGGAAATAGTGGCAATCTTATAGATGTTTGTAGGAAGGACAGAACTTTAATGGTTTTGATTAGTCAAATCAATTTAAAAGGTGCCAGGTGGTTTGTGGACCTGGTGTAACAGCACTTTCTTCAGCTACACTGTGGATAAATATTGAAGAAATGGGTATCTCCTGTTTGCTTACCTTTTCCTACCCAATAGTAACAATTCAAAAGTAAGCTGCATTTTGAAAGCAAGCCATGTCTTCACCCTGTTCTAGTCAAGGAAAAGATTTGCTGCTACCACTCCTGCTGTGAGTTTGAGGTCAATCCATGGCCTGTACAACAAATCCAGAGCAAAATTATGGAGGTGGTTGTCCAGCATCAGAGCCAAATTAAGCACTACATTCCTCTATCTCCAAAGCTTCAAAGCTGAGCTGGTCCAGTCTAGGTTTGGACCAGAACCCTGGGGAAAGGCTAATGTTCAGAACTCTGAGGTTTTCAGAACTGAGGTTCCAAACTCTGGCTCTTCTCTAATGAGAAACAGTTTGTGCATCTCTTCACTCACCAAGGGAATATTGCTCAGCTTGACCCCCCCTCCAACTTTATGATTGGAAGGAGTATGATACACAGGAAGCAAAATCTCCAGACTGAAGCACTGCCAGAAAATTCCCCCACTGAGTGTAAAAATGAGAGACAAAATTGGATCTCAACCAATTTAAAGTTTCAGGAAAAGAATAGATTGTGGCCTAGCATATCGGTGCAACATTATCTCACTGATTCACTCTGGCAGCTTGACCAGGCTGCTCTCATAAGCTCCAGCACAGCCATATAAAAATCTGAATATTGTCTCCAAGGCAAAAAAATAAGTCAATGGAGGGGAACAACTGTGTTTGCAAGAGATACTGACTGGTCTATAAAGTCATCACTGAGTGATGGATGGGTGCCACAACCCTTTCTTGCTTCTGAGGTGACCTTTCTATAGACAGCAGTGATACAACAATGTGAGATTGTCCCACCCCTGTCCATCCTTTGGGCAGTGCAGCTGCTGGCCATGACTTTCCAGTGCTGTCACTCATGCCCTCTTTTCCACTCTGGGTTGGCACCAGTGTCTCTTTCCTTTTGGGATGCTTGAATCCCACCAAACTGGGGTCCTTTAAGCAGTTCCACCCCTCATCAGTGAAAGCAGAGTCCTTTCCTCAGACTTGTCTCCCTCTCAGTTTCCCTCAGGACTGCAGAATGCCTGCACACAGCACCCAAGTGCATTTTAAATAGCCTGGGTGTGGGTTCCTCCTGCAGAGCTCTGAGCCCCTCTCTGCTTCAGAGGAAGCCTGCTGCACTGTAATGTGCTGCATTGAGTTGCCACTGTGGTTTTCTCTGAGAGATTAAGCAGAGATTTATTTCTCCACTTCAAGTGGTTTTTTTTTTTTATGTTGTCACCAAGCTTGGATTTCAAACTCGAGCTTGATTGGGCTTTAATGGATTTTCTACACAGCATGGCCATTGAGCACCTCCCGTGTACTTCTGGAGTGACTTTGCTGCACAGGGATATAAAGTGCTTAAATGGTAGATGGTGCTGTTACCCACTTAGCTACCAAGGCCTGGTTCTAAACCACATCACAAAATTCATCCAGCATTGCTCTCCCTGATAGCACAGCTTGCAGGAGCTGGCATCCATCTTTTCAGCTCAGGTTAATCAGCACCAGAAAATGTTGTACCTTAGACAGTATTTATTCATTTGTTACAGGGCTCAAGCAGGGAGCAGCTCAGGCTGTCAGGCTGCCTACCAAGAGTGCCTGCTTTGGACTGGAAGTCAGTAGAAATACAAAGAAAATCAGCCCTTGGTGAATCTCCACCCAAGGAAGAGCTTTGCAATCTTTTCTCCAGAGAAATGAGAAATGGGAAAGAGAACCCACAGGAAAACTCAGCAGACAGTGATGCAGTAGTGGGAGAAAGGCAGGAGCTTGCACAATATCCTGGATATCTGGACTCAAACCTGGGTTCTAAAAGCTGATTTTGGCTTAATGAGAGATCCACAAGAGGATCAGCTTAGTCTGACTGTCAGCAACAATTCTGGTATGGGAGAACAACAGGGCTGGTCAAGAGGAGTCTGCGACTGAGGAGTGTCACCAGCTGACTCGACACAGCCACCAGATGAGGGGACTGAGGTGGCATCAGCCATGATGGGGCTTCAGAGCTCTGGGGCATTAGTGCTGTGGGTCAGAGCTGCGTGCTGGGCTGACCCAGGGCTGGCACAGCCTCTGCTTTCCACTCTGAATCAACAAGTAACTCCCCAGTCCGCAATCTGCCCTTTGCAGGTAACCTGTACATGACAGCAAAACACATGGGAACTAGAAGCTTACAGTTTTTTTCCCCCTAAAAGAAGAATCTAAACAGTTCCTATGGATATTTTGATTATCTCAGGTCTTCCAGAGCTGTGAAGAAATTGAAATTTCCCCTTTAGTGTTTGCCCATTGCCTCTTCAATAGACACAAGCTTCACCAAGCACCCACACTAAATCTGCCAACACTTATTTTCCACCATCTGCATAGTAATTGCACTAGGAGCTGAGTTTAATATCCTTAAATTTCCATTTTGACATGCTGGAGAGCTCCTGGTGTACAAGGTGCAAGGGGATATTTAGTCTCAGATTATTGACCTGGAATGAAGAAATCCAAGCACCAGCTTTCCTCTCATTCTTCTCTCACCTCAGTGGCTTCATCAATTAAATGTTCCCTATCTCTTCAGCAGAGACAGCTTTCCTATCACCCTATTCTTATTTGCTTAGAGGGTCTCCTTCCAGCTGTATCCTACTGAGTTTGTTGCATGATGATCTGTAGTGGTTGTTTTCCCTCTTCCTTCACTTTGCCCCAAACTGTGTTTATCTGACATATTCCTGTGTTTTCAGGCAGGCTCCCTGTGATCCCCTACACAAAGCTACCAGGGAGCTGCTGCTCTGGGAGATGAACTTCTCAGCTGCCTCGAAGGAGCCCAAGGCCTCAGTCTGACTATGCCCCCAGCAATCTGAATGAAACTGCAATTTTTGCAGCTCAAACCTATTCTAGCTGTACTTAAAAAGTGGACTGTTTTCTCAGAGCAACCCTCCTTCTGCTTCCACCCAAAGAAAGCACTCTTGGAGGCTGTGAAATAGGCTGATTTTGCCTGTGGAGGTGGGGAGCCCTGCTGCAGATCACTGACTGGTGAAGACCTTGTTCCTTCATTCCTGTGAGCTGTCTATTAAAAAATGATGTTACCTAGCCTTATGTCACCTAGGACTGAATGTAAAACTCATCTCTTTGACTTTGCACTCCTAAAATACCCTACCAATGCCCACACAGCCCCTAAGACACACCTCTGTCCCCATGGAGCTCCCTCAGACCTCCCTTTCTGTAACTCCTGGTAGCTTAGGATCAGATGTCCTGATCTCAGGTTTATCCTGCCATCCCTACTCATTCACTCAGAAATTCAAAACCTTCAACAACACAAAAAACACCCCACCCTGGAATACCCTGAGATAAAATCTTATTGTATGAGAGGATAAAAAGTCCAGGGGTGCTGTTAAGTCAGGGAACTGATCCAGCCCCATCACCTCAGTGCATCTTGTTAAGCTTTGCAGGGCAGGTGTGTCTGAGCCTGCCCTGCACTGCTGGCCAGCAGCTGCTGGGGGAACTCTGACACAGTTCTTTCCATCCAGCAAACACAAGAGCATAAACTTGCAGGCAGCAATCTGGATGACAGTGAAGCATTGCCAGCTCCCCCATGTCCATACCATGACTCCTCCTTGCTGAGGGTGGAGCAGAGCTCTGTTCATTGCTTGAAAGCTCATTTTTAGAGTCAGGTGAGGCTGCCTCAACACAAGTGTGTGTGCAAACACATGGGTGTTATAAAAATACCTGCTTGAATAGGTCTCAGGTAGGGTTTGGCTCTGTTTTAAACTATGGAAAAGCAAGCTGCTGATCAATGTATTCCTCAGCCTTCCCCAGTGGAAATGGTGCAGCTCAGACACAACAGAGAAAATTATTCCTTAGTGTTGGATCTTCCTTGAAGACTCCTTAGTGTTGGATATTCCTTCCTAGAGCTGGGCTGGAATGGGGGATCACAGCCACAAAAGGCTCCAGCCATGTCACATGGGGAAGAAGCTCCACCAGCAGAAGGATGCTCCCACAGCCAGTGTCCTCCAGCACCAGCAGGGGAACCACAGACCTTTGCTGGGTTTCCTACAGACCTTTGCTGGGTTTGCTTTCTGTGGCTGTCAGCAGATATCCCTCAGGGAGCCACACATGTGGAAAAAACCCTTCCAGGTGAAAACTACAGGCTCAATCAGACAGGAGAAATTTGGCCTTGGACAGGAGAAGAGATGGAAAGCTGCCCTGCTCTTCAAAGCTGAGGTCAACACAAGACTTTTCGAAATGCATCCTTTCTCCTAAAGTGAGAAGTTTTTTTTTCTTTTCTGAGCATGGTGAATGCATCTTTAGTGCAGACATCAAACCTCGCAGCACTGAGAACAAAGGAGCCTGTACTATGTAGCACAGTTGCTTTTTATGATTTTATTTTTAGTAGCATGCAATGACACAAGAGCATTTAGTTAAAATAAAACAGTATTTAGTGTGAAAATAAGCCATGAAATACACTACAGGATTATATTTTGTTTAAGATTTACTAAATATATGGGAAAGACAAAAGCTTTGGAGGATTTTCCATTAATACAAAATGTTATTTGCTCTTTGTCAAGAGAGAACTCTCACTTAGTGTTTTAAAACACAACATTACCCATAAAAAGCATGAAAACTTCCTAGATTTTTTGAAAGTTTAATAGCTAGTGACATGTTATTAAAAATAGCAAGCCTCCCACTTTACAAATTCTGCTGTAACTTTTAATATGAGGAATGAGATAAACATGATACCCATAGAAGAAAATTCGAATCTAGTTTGGAGAACCAATTGCCAGAAGCAATGAGGAGCAGATACCAAAACTGACATGAAACAGAAACTGAAACAGGTTTCTCAAGTGCCTGAGCTGACACAAGCACATAAGTATAGAAATATGGTGAAAAAAAGAGAGAAAAGTGGTTTAAAATTATTTTGGTTCCCTTAACATTGAAAATTATCATTAATTTAAGCTACATATTTTTGTCTACCTATCAAGTTGTGCAGTGGCTACGAATAGTAAATGTGTAGAAACGTTGTCATTTTGGGGTAAGAGGAGACCTTACTAACTTTAAGTTTATCCCACTGAAAAATTATTGCAATTCCTAGCCTGCCTAAATCAGAATTAACTTTCCAAATTCACACAAACCCTGGAATCCACTTTTACGATCCAATCCTCAGAAGTCCCCTTTTGCTTTTGCAAATGTAAGATTTTAATGTAAGATTTTTCAGAGATGTAATGAAAGCACATCCAGAGGAACAGCTGAACATCCAGGCTCTCATCTTCCCTACACTTTTGCCCTCTCTATCAAGTTATGGAGGTACTTGGGTGCACATATAACCCTGTGGCAGAAATAAATGCTGCTCCTGCCTTTACACAAATTGGAGATGAAGTGCCCCCGACTAACGCCTCTGCTGCTGCTCTAGGGAGAGACAGGAACGGATTATTCAGAGGTTTCCTCTTTTCCTCATCTGTATGCATGTTGCATAATATGTAGTACTTTAACATCAGGACCAAAATTTTTATTATGCAAACTTATTGTGACTATCAAGTCCTCATTGAGCATTAACAAGCTCTGAAAGATACTATTAAATGTGTCACTTTAACTTCAAATTGAAGCCTATGTATTTTTAATTAATAAGTAGAAGCGTGTGAGTGTAGCAGATGCTGCTATTAACCATCTTATCAGGTTAGGGGATGGCAAGGGTTCTTCCCCAGCATTGGCTGGGAGAGCATATGCTCCTTTTATAAACTTGGAAGCCATTGTACAAGCATGTGCATCACAAAACCCGTGCTGCAGCTCCAGAGCAGAGGGCACACGTAATTAGACCTTTTGTTTCATCTGTGTCTCTGATCTCCACCTCCTCACTACCACGATTTTGCCCTTTTCCTCTCTCATTCCCATCTGCAGCTGGAATCAAAGGGTGTGTGTAGGAGGGGTGATGTGGGCAGGACTTCAAGGGGATGGTAAGATGCTTCAGCTGGCTGATACATGGGAACAAATCAGCCACTGGAAGGCTCCCAAAGCCTGCAGAGCATGGCCAGAACGTGGACAGGAACTGGGGGAAGAAGCATTCTCCCACTGGCTGCTGCTTTCCACCCTCTGAGCCAGTCCCTCACCAATTACACATGGGAGCAGGCCTGCCTGAGGTGAAGGAGAACACTTACAGGAGGCACAGATTCAGTTTCTAACCTCACATCCTCTGAAAATACACCTTCCTTCCCATGGTAATTTGTTTTAGCTAGAGCTGGCTCTGACACGGATTCTTGTCATCCCTCAATTCTGTAAAAAGGGATGGGATATTCAGGACCCTTCTTCATGGAAATCCTGAATCCCTTAAAACCCTCCTGGCTTTGGTCAAAAATTGCCAGGGGTAGGAATGGCTCAGGCACTATACCCAGCACCTGGACTTCCTCAGCTCTTTAAAGAGCAGGAAGGGGGCCTGAAGAGAAGCAAAGTGATGGTTATCTTTAATAACAAGCTGTTGCTGAAAGGTGGAATAAGCTGATTACAGTGCAGCCTGGGTATAATTTTAAATAATTGACATGGCACTCAGAACTCATATCAGGATGCTTTTTCACTGTTCATGCATCAAAAGGAATTAAATACATTAAATAAACGTATTGGAGGGGTGAAGTATATCAAGCTGGTAAATGGATACAATCTGATATTATGCAAATTCAGATCAAGTAGCAGGAGATGATTTTGCTTGCATTGCCTCTAGCTAAAAAGAACTGTGGAAGGATGTTGTACCTACTCCTTCCTGCCTTTGCTATTGGGCTTTGTTATCTGTATTTCAGAGCCTGCTGCCCTTCAGACCTAGACCAGCACCCAAAATGAGGGGGGAATTTGCTCTTTGCTCTGATCCCAGTAACCCTTGCACCTGGTTGTTCAAGGTCATGTGTGCTTCTTTTAAATAGGTTCCTGGGTGCCATTTGATCTATGTCAGATATAAAACCAGGAAAGAGGAAGATCCCGAGAGCCTGAACTGAAAACAGAAAGTATCACTGTCTAAACTCCTGCAGATTGCAGACCACTGAATTCAACCCTGGTATTTCTGCTGAGTATAAGAATTGCTGCCTGTCAAAGCTGTCCAAGCATCTGGTCTGGGAACTGGAGAGATTTTCAGGTGAAGAAACTACATATTCCCTTGTTAATTTGTTCCAGTGGCTAATATTCCTCATTATCAAATCATATGTAGGTAACATTTCTGCCAACTTTAGCCTTTAACAATTTGTATGACAACACTTCATATGCTCTTGTGCTGCTCTGTTTGTATTTGTGTGTCTGTTGTCTCTTCCCATTTTTAAAGCTATTTAAGAAAAAAAATCTTAGGTGAGACACTGGTTGAGAGATGAAGTTATCTCCCTAAGTTTAATGTAGAAAGGGAAATCTAACCCAGAGGGGGACCTCAGAACTTCAATTGTCTTAAATGCCCATTCTGGAAAAGCTAGTAAATTTTAAGGGTATCTTTTCCCTAGCAGGAAGAGCAGGAATTGAAATCTGTCTCTTATGGTCCCATTGGTTTAAGCATCCATATCTTGTGGATGTTAGCAAAGCCAAACTGTTCTGCTGAGTTTTTATAATCTGCCAGACCACTCCAACATAGCCATGGTCCATTGCTCTAATCTAACATGTCACCAATTTCACCAGCTGGCAAACCCAGCAACAGTGCTTTTGTCTGCTTTATAGATAACGAGCATCTTAATAGGCAACAATTAAATATTCATTTAGGAACTGATGGAAATCAAGTCACTGGGGATTCTGCCTTCTAAAAAGCTCTATTCCACCAATAATTGCCTCACCCATGTAAAAAGTTTGTGTCTCCAAATTAAGGCTCTAATCCTGGTTGCCTCAACAGCTGGTAGAATTTCTGCCTCTATATTTCTCTCTTCCTTCCTCTCCCTGTCCAGGGTTATTCACAGTAGGAGATGGAAAGGAGAGCACCAGAAGTTCACTCTGTCCAGCCATAAAGGAAAACACTGATTGACAGCCAAAGAGGGGAAGAAAAACACAAATCAAAAAAGGACTGAAGCAAATGGACACTTGGGGGACATGAGGGGGCATTCTCTTACAATGAATTTCCTTTACTCCAGCTATAGTAATAAAATTCCCAAATGCACTGTCACTTCATCTCCAGTTCATCAAATTCTCCTCTGATGGGCAGTTAGTTGCAAAGGATCTCTTTCATGGCACGAGGTGGGTGAGAAAGAGCTTCTTTGTCTTCAGAAAGAAACCATCTCTGCTTTTGAACTACTTCCTTCAACTCTGATAAAAAAGGCCTTTCATGCTCCTTTCAGTGCATCCATTTTAAGCTGGAGTCAGTCAGCTTTTCAAAGTTAGCACAACTTGATCAAAACTGAGTTTGCCTTGGAAACTGCACATTAACTAGAATGTGATGTTCGATTAAGGAAGCAGAGGAAAAGTACAGCGAGAAAAGTTCTCTGACTCTTTAAATATCTCCTGTAGGAAGCATTCAGGCACTACCTCATCTTTTCTGCAACTCAAACAGGAGGCAAAGACAATAGAGTGTAGCTCTTATTTAATAACCTGGCAGGGATATGCCAACTCAGATGCTCTTCTACAAGAAGTCTGACTGATTTTCTGAGTTCTTCATGGGAGTATAATTAGTGCTGGAAGCTGCTGGAGGAAACTAAGGATGCAAGAATTCTGCTTATCCTGCACCTCTGTGGTAAAAGCACATTTTCCTCGTGGCACTTTTACCCTCCAGCCTGACTAAAGGCATTGTGGCACAAAATACACCTAAGCTAAAGGACTAGGAAATTAATTTGGCTATTGTATCTGAGCAGGTGTTGGCTTGTCAATTCAGCTTAGTAAGGTAAAGGCATATGGATGCAAATATGGATGATCTGTGGAGAAGCAGCCCAACTCATAGAAAATAATCATTTTGGGAGACCAAACTATTTACATGTAGATCACCAAACAGTAAATAATTTTTGGATGCTTCAATTTTTGGCTATAAGAATTCTCTGGCAACATTTTAAAATAATTCAACCACTGAGACAATCTGTAGAGCCAAAATTATCATGAGAGAAAAAGCAAGTTCATAACATATTTTTTCTATTACATTCTGGAATTGATGTCCTGAAACATCTCACCCCATTACACTGAACAACTAGCAAAATTTATCATGGCCTCTGCCTCTTCTTCAGAGTATTTCATTGTAGACACTGAAAAAATACTAGAGATAGAATAGAAATTCTGACTTTCAGTAACACAAGTGACTGCAATCCCGTGTTGCAGTATCAAATTATAATAGCATGGGCATTTCAACTCATAAATCAATTTCTTGATAATCCAGAGAATCTGTAGCTAAATTATGTCCCATAAGTTCTCTTAGAGGGGTTGGTAATACTGCTGCTGCAGGAGTTCATGTGTTTCGGACCTTAGTGACTCTTTTTAGCCCTGCTGCCCATGATGTGCTTCTTAAGACAAATATTCCACAGAAGGAGCTAAACCAATTTCCTGTACTTTAAAGGCAATTTACTAAACCTTTCTTTAAGAGCAGTTAGAGCATATTTTTAGTGATAAGGAAATCTCTTCAGTACCCAAGCTATAATTTTATTGAATATTCCACTGTAGGTTATACACATTTACGAGAATGAAAATAATCATGTAATTAAACTTGCTGCCTAAATTATCATGTGTTTTTCTTATTTATGTGGCCAATTCCTCCAGTGGAAAGTGATTCTAAAATCACAGTCTACAGGGAAATGCTGAAATCACAATTTCTGCACTACTAGATCTAAAATGCTCTATCTCAGAAATGCTTGAATGTTCTTTAACCCAACCAGGGGTTTCCAAGCATTGCAGCTTAAGGTAACTGCAGTGGTTCAGGGCATTCTTGCCAGGAGGGGCCAGTCTGACAGCTGGAGTGAGCAGAGGTACCTACATCAGCTCCCTTTACTTGGGAGAATTGTCCTAGAAGCTAAAATATGCACAGTGAGAAGGGGAGAGAAATCTCCCTCTCCACAGAGAGGCTCTGGTGTCATCTCTGTTTCGGGGGAAAATGCAGATATTCGAGATATGTCTGTGCTGAAAAGAGAGGCAGCTCCCCAGGAGACTCCCCATGGCAAACCGGTACAGCCTTTCCATCCTCCTGGCTCCTTTTGGGTGCCACAGTGTGAGGAGGCATTAAAGCTGTTGGGGAGTGCCAGAGGAGGTGGTGGAGGATCTGCAGGGGAAGCAGCTGCGGGCACTGGAGGAGAGGAGAGTGAGGGCAGAGCTCCGATCTCTGCTCTGTGTGACCAGCCACAGGACCCGAGGGAACGCTGGAGCTGGGTCAGGGCAGGCTTAGGATGGATGTTGGGAAAAGGTTCTTCACCCAGAGGGTGGTGAGCTCTGGAACAGGCTGCCCAGAGAAGCGGTCACAGCACCGAGCCTGACAGAGCTCAAGATGTATTTGGACAGCGCTGTCGGGCATCTGGTGGGATTTTGGGGTGTTCCTGAGCAGGGCTGGACTCCATGCTCCTGTGTCGCTCGAAGCTGAGGGTGTGCTGGGACTCTGTCTCCGCGGGGCTGCGCGCCCGGGAGCCGAGCCCTGCCAGCACACGGGGATGCGCTGGCGGCGAGTGCCATCTTGTGGGGACTGAGCCATGGAGCGGGGACACGGACAGCCCGAGGTGGCCACGGGGCCAGCGGGATGCTGCGAGCGTCAGAAACGCCGCTCCTGCCATTCCAGCACCAGCCGCTAAATTCCCCATCCTCAGAGGCTGAGCCTCTGACTTTCTCCCATTCTGTCAGCTATCCAGAGCGCAGGGATTGAAACAGACAGGTGACAGCCCGCCGGGAGTTCAGGCAGGTGAAGGTGTTGTGTGTCTTTTAGATAAAGGTACCTCATCTCCCAGAACATGTGAGCACGTTGCATCAGCTGCTCCTTGGAGTTCAGCCTGTATCAAGGTCTTGTGCCAGCACATTTCAAGACAATCCTTAATGTGGAGTGTAAAATCTTCATCCTGCAAAAAAAAAAAAAGGTATTAATATTTTAGATTTACACACAGTTAGAGAAGTAAATTCTAAATCTTGGCATGACTGGGGCTAAGGAAGACCAGCCTGCTATTATTTTTCTTTTCTGCTAGCTGTCACACTTCAGTGGCTTCAGCAAGTAAAGGTGGGAGAAATCATTTAGTGGCACATTTCAAGTACATTTTGCTCATTTTTTCTCCCAGCTGCAATTGTCTGTGCTCTGTGGTTTGCAAAACCCTCCATGCACAGTGTCCAAGGAATTCTTAGAGCAATTTCCTAATGTAAGACAGGCCAACATGAATAAGCAGAGATGAGTAAATCACAGCATGGAAAACTTAAGTGACATTCCAAAAATCATGAAATGAATCATTGGAACAGCTGACACAAAGCAGGTCACTGTCATAATCATACAATGTGTTCCTGTCTACCATCCGTAACATCTCAAACAAATTCTGCCATCACAGATATCAGAGAAACCTCATGGATGTAAATTGGGACAGAATTTGGCCAGCTCACACTCTATAGCATTTGTAGATCTCATTTCATAGACTATTTAGCTGCAATTATCCTTCAGTGCTGAGCCAAATGCACATCTGATAAAAGCCACTCTGGGTAACATCCATAAACATGACAGAAAGGGATCAACTTTAACATCTTTTTAATAGATGCAGGTCATCTTCCAGCAACACTCATACCAGGGTACCAGCTCCTGAGGCCTGTTCTTTCTTTCAGGCTCTTCCCCACTTCAGTTTCAATAAGCTGAGGTACTCTTCCCTTTGCAGAAGTTTTTTTCAAGCCCTCAAGAGCTCAGTAAACCACATTTCTACTGTGTCTCTCTTGCTGTAACCCACCTCCCCAGTAAACATCCACTCTAACTCCTTCACCTCCCAGCAACTCCTCAGCCTTCATCTCCTCTTAATGTCACTCTTGGCCAGCTTGAGCTCCTTAATCAGCGGCTTCAGCCTAGTTAGAAATAAGAAGCATTGGTCTGGCTTCTGGTAAGGCTAAATTTGGCCTTGTATCCCTTAGCCAGCCACATTTAGAGCCCTCCTACTTCCCACATGGTTCTGGGGAAATCCCAATCCTGCCATTAGCCTAAACCTCCAAAGAAGTGGGTTTCATCCCTGTTCTAAGGGTTTTGATGTAATTTGCCAGCACTGGGGGGTCCATTCTCCTGGCTAGACCCGTCAATCTCATCGCTATCTACTTTGAGTTCTACCCAAGAGCACCAGGAGACAATGGAGACAGCTTGCAAGCCTGCTCCATTTTTAATTGAAACCATTTTAATTCCTCCTTCCTCTCATCCTTTTGGAAGGCATTGGTCCCACGCCACTGGTGCTTTAGGGTGTTTGTGGTTTCCTCTGAAGGGCTGTTGTGCTGAACAAGCCCACTATGTTCTTTCTATAGGTGCTCTGCTGCTTTCCCAGCAGACAGACATTCACTGGAGCAATTCTTCCATTCACACCAGCTATGAGCCAGTTTGCCTTTCTCTGTGGGGAAAATAAGACATTGCAAAATCAGAGAGAAAGGAGTCTAAGAACCTCATTCTCCCTGCAGCTTCTTCCCAGTAGGGAAAGTTATCCTGGGAACGCACCAAACGTAATGGAGAAATAAAATGCTTTCTAATGCATGACTGGAATAAAGCAGCATGACACGGTTAGCTGGGCGTTGCATCCTGATCAGTCAGACAGCAAAACATCATGCTTCACTTAGCCCCAAAGCACCCACTGTGTGACAAGTATGAAAAGATGTGTTGGAGGGAGAGGAAGAGAAGGCTGCTTTGGGTCCAAAAGACCCTTTTGCCCCCACTGCACTCACAAAAGGGGTCCTGAATAGGAACCCAAATGAGCCCCGGGAATATTCATACGATCTTAATTTACCATGACTGCTGCCTACCAGCTCCAGATAAGTTGGATTAATAAACTGCCTTTCACTTGTGACACCTTGGCATGAATTTTGCATTAGACTCAATTCAGTAAACTTCACAACTGACATGCTTGCTTTTATGACAATCCTTTTCAATTGTTTTTTGCACTGGGATGTCATAAAGATGTTTGAGCTCTTTTTTTATTTTTTTTTCTGGTGAGGAACTGTCTTTTATCCTAAAAAAGGGTTTTTATAACCCACTCATGCCGATAGCACTCTTGAATTAAGCTGGAAGGCAAAGCCCCTAGTCCATTTATACTATTAACAAGACAGGGTTTTTCAGTGTCAATGAAAGCAGTGACGTGCTTGCTTCAGAGCTGGGCTTGTCACAGCAAAAAATTTCAATGCAATGGGGGTGGGGATGATTAAAACACAAAGAGCACACAATGTGTGATAAGATCAGCAGAACCTTTTGGAATTAATGCAAGGCGAGTGGATCATGCCCACCAATTAGAGCTTACATGGTAGTTGTTAAATTTATCAGACCATGAATCTGTTCTTCCTTAATTGATAAGCAGGTGGCATGGCTGATCTGCATCCAGATTCGAGGAGGAGAGATAAAAGTGGATGGATGGATGGATGGATGGATGGATGGATGGATGGATGGATGGATGGATGGATGGATGGATGGATGGATGGAAGGAAGGACAAATGGATAAATGGATGATAGGTTTATGAGATGTTTTTATCTCAATGATGCACCCTAGTTTGATATTGCCTCTCTCAGCAGCAGCTACTCAGGTCAGGGATCCTTCCTTCCAACAGAGATCCAATAGATGGATCTCTATTAGAGCTGCATGAAAATAAGGGGTATAGGTTTGGGAACTATTTGGGAGAGAATTTGACTGCAGCCTGACAAAGTAACAGAAATTAAAGTTGTCTGGAAGATTTCATTCCTGATCTGAAGTGCTGGCATTATATAGAACTCAGCCCTGCAAAACCTTACAGAACCCAGCTAAAGTCAGTTCCTGAACAGTTTCATCTGTGAAACAGGGAAAATATTACCATAATACTTTTTTCCCTTACCCTTTGTCTTTTGGGCCCCTTCATATAACATGTCTTTCAGAGAAGGAAATGTTCCTTACTATGCACAGAGTTCTGATCTCACTTGGGGTATCACACATACTCAAAAACATCTGGATGGATTGCAAAGTCAGAGCAGCCTTATGTGCACAAAGACCAATTATCCACCTGCTCTCTGTAGAGAGATCTCCCATTTACTCCTGGGCTGCATGAAAGGGAACTTGGTGCCATGCTTCAATCCCAAATGCACTCTAGTTCCTTTTTTTTTTTTTCACTCTGAGCATGAGTGGAGGCAGATTTAAGGCTTGCTGTGTGGAAGGGAAATATATTTCTAGACAGCAGGTTCAAAGTGGCTATGCAGATACTTCCCTTCCTCCATGAAATTCTCTAAAATAGGAATCTTAATTGTGAAATTATTGAAATACCTGATGATCCTGAAACATCTTAGCTTAAATATAAGGAAGGCAACCTGGAAAGAGTAATCTGGTTCCATCCATGTGTACTTTGGATGACTGCTCCTTTGTGTTTCATAGCTCCAGTTTGATAAACCACAGACTGGTTCAGGGGCTTATCCAAAATAAGCCATCAAAACCTACGTATTTCCTCAAAATTGGCCTGTAAAAGTGATTCTTCAGTTACATAAAATGTTTTGCAATTACTTTTATTGCTATGCTGACAAAGCCAGGGGTCTTAGCTGTTGCTGCATTCAGAGAAGGAGGAAAAGCAGCACATATAAAAATGGCTTAACCAGCTCTTTGCATAACCAAGGCAGGACTTCAGGGATATCTACACAGATTAGTCTGACTCTGCCCCCTTGCAAAGGGTTGAGCCTCCTATTTTTCACCAGGGACAGAGCTCTAGTTTCTTACTTCTCAGTGTTCAACTGTAATACCATGATTTTACTTGTTCAGAGCAGATTCTTGGCTGTTTGGGCTGTGAATTAGGGAACATTTCAAGGGGAAGACAAGATTATTTGATCTACTAAAGAACTGGGGTTTCTCACAGGGCTCAGAGGAGAGGATTGATGCAGTCAGGAATTATCAACCATACGAAGGAAAAGGACACAGGAACACAGGAGACTTTCCCAGGCTCTGGTAACTTTACAAAAACACAATTCTGCAGACCCTTGTCCCTTCAAATCAGCCACGGATCTTTCTGCTACAAGCAGCTCCTTCCCTCCCTCCCCTAGAAACACCATCCCCTGCTTGATGTGCTGTTTCCATAGCAACATTTAATTAATATAAACCCCCTGGCTGCTGCACAGCACAGGTAGTATCTGTAAGCAGCATTAAACATGAAATAAAAGCAGGAAGTTCAGCCAGCAAAAGGCCTGGCTCCAATCTCAAGTGTGGTTACAACAGTGGAGTGGAGCCTGTGCACTGAGGAGGGGAAGAGTTGCTCTGGCTTTTAATTACACGAGATGTGCATAGCAGTTAATTAACATGGAGCAAAATCTGGAGATGCCTGAGCTTCCAACCCTCTCATCAGCACCTCAGATCACACATGTGGGATGCAGCAGCTCCATACTCGATGCAGCATCCTCTGAACACCTCCACATCTCCCTGGGAACCCCCCAATGCACAGTGATTTGGGGACAAGGACCAGGGCTCTCTCTCCACCTGCCACCAGAGCTGTCCCCCCCCCAGTCCCCCTTTCCCCAGTGTCTGGGAGGTCAGGGTCAGGTATTACTGATTAACACCCCACACACCCTCTCTCCCCTCCTCCAGGAGCCACTTTAGCATCTCCTGATGGAAAGCAGGGGGGTTGCAACTACAATGAGGCAGCAGAAACAAACTGGTTTTATGGTTTATAGGAATTTCAGATGTGTGGACTTGTTTCCACCAATAAATTCTGGGCTGTAAATTGATCAGGCGTGTGATGCTGTGGTTTCTAAAGATGACAAAGCTTCTGTTTTTGCTTTTCCTGGCAAAGCACCTCCAGACCACAGTGCTTTCAGGGAGTTAAGGACGGGTGAGAAGATCTGTAGACATAGAGGAGAAGGCACAATGCTCCCTCTGAGCCACCAAACCCCTCTTCTGATTGCTTTGGTTTCACTGCTTGTCCAATTTAATATGAAAGCATTTAATAAATCACTGGAATAACGACCTCGTGAGCAAGGCCTGTTATATGATCTTGCATAATCCCTGGGATCACAGAGATTTTGGGAGCAAATAACCCTAATTTAAAGACACCATCCAGGTAGACACCACATAATAAGGCCTCCTCTCTGCTTCCATTTTAATGATCTAATCCTTGTGTTTTGCTCATGTAAAACTTCTGTGGGTGGCAGTGGGATTCCTTGCATTTGGAAAAGTCCTTAATTTGGTGGTCTGAACGAAACATGGAGAGTCAAAATTAAACAGGCAGCAAGGATCAGTGTTCAGATACCCCTGAAGGAAGGTGCTTGGACCCTGCTCTAAAAGCCAGGCATTTTCCAACTGCCTCTAAAAACTCATTATAAATGACACAGAACATCGGTCTCCCCTTTGTGTGTGAAATGGGTTTTAATTCCCATCCCTCAGGTTTTCTGGTGTCTTGTGGGAAAAGAAGGGAAGCCTGAAGCTTGAGGAAATAAGCAATACTGTTCACCTTATATCCAGCACTCAGAGAAGCAGGTTCCAGTCTCTCTGTCCCTGGGGTGTGGAAGGGATTTGCTCTGGGTGTCAGTACTTTGATTTCGTCCTGGAATTCAGAATTTCCACCTCGCTTTTCTAAAAAAAAAATTTGTTATCCTAGAGCTTCTCATTAAATCTAATTGTTCTGGCATGTCAGTTACCTGGTATCTGAGTCAGTTTCTTTCCTGAAACTTAATCTTTATAGACATAAAGAAAAAGAAATTATTCCAGTTAGAATTTTACAGCAAACAATTTTTGGATGGAAGAGGGTTTTACAGTGAAAAAAAAATAAAATACATGTAACAGTTTTTGTTTATCTTCCATTTTAAAAGATTGAAACGTTAACTACACAAAAAATAAATAATGGAATTTGGAGTCAGTAGCTGAAAATTCAGTTGTCACTAAAATTCAGCAGAAGGTAAAGATTTGCATGAATATGGTACTTTATTTTTTTTGATTTTCACTGGCATGGAGAAAACGGGGAGGAGAACAAAAGGAAACTTTCCCACTTGGATGCAATGATATCTGCTCTCCCAGGGCCTTGGCAATGGTCTGTTTGCTAATCCCCTTGTGAAAAGCACTTTGAAAGTGCTTTGAAACTCTCCTTTGGGACACTGAAAAATCAACAGCTAAACAACAGACCCCAGGGGCTCATTTCTGTAGCTGCAACAACACTCTAAATCTCTGTTACTTCAGACTTATGAAACCCTTATTATTTACTAGTACATAGTATTATTGATTTGGACATGAGGGGGTATAAGAACTAATGCAGGCAGGCAGGACTGATACGGGGCTGGCAGCTCAGTTTAAGTTTCCAGTGAGCTCTTCTGAAATCAGCCTAATTAACAGTGACACCAGCAAGCATCTGGACCCTGCTGAGGGTTTGGCAGAGATAAGTTTAAAGCTTTACTTCTCAGCAGAAGTGTTCAAGGAGGTGTCTGTGCTTACTGGGGGGACGTCAGGCCTGAAGAAAAATAATTAAAGTAAATCAGTGGGAACGGACCTGTAAATTCAAACACATACCAAGTACTGCAGCTTTCAGCTAGAAAAGCTTCACTACTACAGCACAGAGTCTGGCTGCACAGAAAGATGAAACATTATGTGACTTATTTGAATATGTATCACATGCAAGGGCCAGAAAGGTGGAGGAATCTCCAGCCTGAGAGACAGTCAAAGCTCAGCTCAACAAGCCCCTGCACAAGCTGGTCTAGCTGGGTTTGTGCTGGGTGTTGAGCCAAATGAGTGCCTGTGATCCGCTCCAGCCCAAATTATTATGTGACCTTAGGACCATATTATTCCTATGTGTTGGTTCAAATACAGGGAAAATATTTTTTTTAATTAGTTTTAAAAATTCTTAAAGCTTTCGTCCTCTGAATTGCATGTTAACATGGGCGAAGCAGCATTTTAAGTGGCAGCATCCTCCAGTCTGCTTATAATTTTATGATCCTTTTTTTCATGGTATTTTTGATGCTTCTTAAATTACACAGCCTGTCAATGACTAGCAGGTTGTCTTCAGCAGGTGTTAATACAGCTATTCCAATGCAGAAGCTGGAGCTCAAAGGGCAGTATTGGCAGGTGATTATTCACAGGGAGAAGAAAAAAGACCCTTAGGAAAGAAAAAGTGTCCAATTATTTGGTTGCAGCATGTAAGACTATATGTAGTAATAAAGTCTTAAATCTTTGTAAGTTTTCTTCCTTGGTTATGAAGCAGAAATTGGAACACATTTGAGAAGACCCAGGCCTGAAGAAGAGAGGCAAGAATAGACATGAGGAAGGGGAGTTCCTTCCAAGGGCTGTGATCACAGCAGGCAACAGCCTTTTTCTCCTCTATCACATATTCAAATTGCTGCAAATACCATTTGACTCAGGATTTTGCACAAGGCCATGTCTTTTGACGGATAGAGCCCAGAGACAGAAACAAAACAGGCTTGGGACAACGTGGGAGGAAGGGGGCAAAAAAGGATAATGTGAAGAATACTTTAAATTATTTTTGAAATTGCAACTAAACTCAGCTTCTCACCTCAACCCACTGCTGTGGCTGCTGGAGACTGAGATGGCCTGTGCTATTCAGCACAATAATGCTCTACCATCCAGTTTTTACCTGGATTTTAAAATGGTAAGGGTTTTGGTATGCATGTGGCAACAATTCAATTCTGCAGGCCCTCTCTATTCAGTCATTTCTCTCAGCAGCAGCAAAAACAGAAGCAGTCTAGGAAAAAAACCTGAGCAGGCAAAATGTGTAATTTTTTTAAGCCTATAGTGTTTCAAATCACCCATCTGGAGGAATATCCAGCCTTGGATGGGAGATGTTACTTGGAAGGGAGAAGATTTTTTTGTTTAATTTTGGATCATTGCCTTTGACACTGTTCATAAATGGTTAAAATAGTCTGGAATTTGGCCACTGACATTTTTTTGTATACACAGTTTTATGTAAATAGAAAATAAACAGAAATGGGAGGTTGAGTTCATTTGGGTGCACACTTGGGCCGTTTGTGAAATGAATGTTCACCACTAGAGGACTCTACAGCAATAGCTAATTGTCTTTTTTTTTTCCTTCTTTCCCCATCCCCCCCCTTTTTTTTTCTCTTCACTTCATGCTCCCTCTGGTAATCCTTTCTCTGAAGACAAGAAATCCTGCTCCAGGAGCCCCAGGTGCCCCAGATTTTGAAACAAGTTCTCAGACAAGGTCAGTTTGAAGTCACTGAGCTTCCTGCCCTGTTTAACATGGAGAATAAATGATCCCATTTTCAAGAAAACAATTCACATGCTATCCTGCAGGGGTGTGCTAGGGGCCTCCTGGGATCACCTTTTCATTTCCTGCACTGGCCCCTGCCAAAACAAAGGAGTTTGGGTTCATGGAGGTGGACAGCCCAGGGACACAGAATCCTAGGAATGAGTAGGAGGCAGTGACACAGGGCTGGAGCTGAGTCACAGCAAGGCTGGCTGTCCTCTCTTTCCTCCTAACACGATGCTGTCAGGACCCCTTCCCAGCTGGAGCCACTTGCTGCTTCCTCTGGAGTCCCTTGGCTCCCCTCAATACGCCCCAAGCCAAAGAGGGCAGCCAAAAACTCCTTGTGCTCCCTGGTCACACTTCCTCTCTGCCTTTCTCAGATTCAAGGCATTGCAGAAAACTGGCCATTGATGGATAAATTAGAGTTTTAGAAGCACTTCTGGGCTTTTCTTTTCCCTCTGAAACGTCTCAGAAGGAAGTCTGGGTCTAAAACACAGACATTTAAACTCCAGGCAACTGGCCAAAATCTGTGTCTTCTCTACCCTGAACACTGGGAAGCTTCACATTGGGTCAGCAGCAGCCCTGCTTGGAGCCCCATGTGCTGATACATGAGGATGAGCTGGAACCAGCTCTCCAGCTGTCCTTAGAAAGCTGAGACCTTGTGACACTTGCCATTTGTCATGTCCTTGAGCTTCAACACGCTGGAGTCAGCTGAGTCCAAGGCTTGTGCTGGCAGGATGGCCCTGTTTATCTCAATCTCATGGTGTGAGGACATTTCTCCTTCAACCAGGCTGCTGGGTCTCCCAGTCCTACCAGTCCACAGGGCAAAGAACTGCAGGAGGATGGCAGCTCTGGCACCTTAGACATTTCATCCTTCACCACAGGAAGGTAATGCCAGAGAATGTTTCCTTAGACCACCTCTAAGGAAAATGAGGACACCCATCCATCCCCCTGCATTGCACAGAAGACCTGACTCATGCAGCTCACTGCTAAGAGCTTGCTTTGTGCCATCTCCAGGAGAGAGCAACACCTCTGCACTTGGCCCACCCTGATTTCTGTGACTGTGGACACCTGCAATGGGTGCCTTCCTCCAAAATCTGCTCCCAGTGCCTCCCCCACCACACACCATGGAGATGCAGTGCTTAGGAGCAGGCCAGCTGCAGGTCAGCATGTACAAGGGCACAGCCACCACTTGCACCACTGGAGAAGTGGAAATAAATCTGCTGTCAGTAAGCTACAGAGAGTCAGCAAATCTCCAAGGTTTCTCTCAAAGAGACATGATGGGGTCATGGTGTTTAATGGGATACAGAGCACACTCACAGCAAATGGGAGGCTATTCAGAGCCAGACAGCCAAGCCTGGGGATCAAAACTGTGGTGGGGGTGGGTGGGGCACAGCAATCCCTGGAATAAGTGATGAGGGCCTACAGCTTCATCATCTGCAGCTATGTCCTTTGTCAGGAGAAACATTTTTACTTCTGGTTGCCCAAAAGTCTGTGCCAGATCAGGACTGACATCCCTCTGAAGCAGAATGGTGCTGAAGGCAGAAGTGGTTTAGGATACTCTTATGTTTCTCTTCACCACTCTGGAGTTGCTGAAAGTTGCCTCAGTGCCAAGAAAACTCTTCCTTTTACTGCAGCTCTAAGTCAGTTGCTCCAAAATTCCTTTAATCCCCAGTGATTTTTTGGCAATGTTTGGAGAGCATTGTTTGGAATCAGCAATGATCCCTGTTAATTAACATTTTTTAGGTGTAAGGGATGTGGGTGTTGTTTAACCCATGTGGAATGTTCCCAGAGCTATTGGAAGTAGGACGTGCAACCAACAAAATGGGGATCCCTGTTGGCACTGCCTATGAGGTCCACATTGTCCCAGGCACCTGGAGGGGTATGGAGTGCCCAGGTGCACAGAGCAGCTCCAGGCACTAAGCTAGGACAAAGAATCATGGAATAGCTTGGCTTGGAAGAGACTTTTAAAGACCACCCAGTCCAGCACACCCTGCCATGAGCAGGAACATCTTCCACTAGACCAGGCTGGTCAGATAAGCTGCTTTGAACCAGGCTGGGGAGAAAGAGGACATTAAAACAAGATGGGGGCTTGAAAGCCAAGCTTCAGCACAATGGGGATCTCTGCAGTGATGGCACAATTGGCAGCTAGGGCCAGTCTCTTGGTGAAACACTTGGCAGTGTCGTTTCACAAACAGCTCTGCGGGCTCCAGATTGAAGGGGTGCTTTGATACTCCAAAAAGAAGACACTGAAATAAGGACAAAGAGCTCTGCCTGGCTGCCTACACCTCTGGAGGAAGCTGGCAGGGCTGAAGGAGGGAAGGAGGGACAATGTCCTTACATGCACAGGCACTGCACATCATGGGGCTCCTTTTGTGCTTGAACACCCAGCTGGAATGAACTGGTGGACATTTTCTACCATCCTCCTCTTTACTATAGAGGGATCAGTCATCCTGGGCAAGGTGTGTGTGTTTTTGATCTTTCTAGTTCTTCTATTCCCATTTGCAGTACTTGCTATAAGATCTCAGCTACCCTTTAATCTTGCCACACCTCAGCGAGTTAGAGAGCTGCCAGGGTAGGATCTGATTCCAGTGTTAGGCTGGAATGATTTGCTTTGAAACTGAAAAGAAAATCACTGATCACTTGCAAACAAAATAAAACAAGTCTTTGACAACTACATTTTTATTTTGAGTGGCTTGGATGGATTTCAGCACAGGGAAAGTCTCTGGGATACCCTGTCACATTATGTGCCAAATTTGGACTTGGTCCAGTGAGGATTTTTGATGATTTTGTAACTTCTTCCCTGTATTTTTCAGGATCATATACACATGGCCATTGTCCTGGGGATGGGACACGGTTCCCTCTGAATGCCTAATTAAGTCCCGATTAGCATTTCTTCTAGGAGCAGATGCAGCTTTTCCAGCCCAGCACACAATGCCATCTGTTGTTCCCTGGCTGGAAGTTCCATCCCAAAGTGTGCTCTGCTTCTATATTTAATTGTGAAGCTTCCTGCTGCCAAAAAAGTAGGGTTGTTTAAATTTGGCATCAGGAGGAAAAGACAGAGAGGGAGGGAGATTGGATTTATATTGTTACTGCAGGGAATGCTAAATTGGCTTAGTCTGACTAGCAGCTCTGCAGCTTGCCCCTCTGTGCAGGACAAGCCAAAGGGTGAAACCTTCCATCAAGACTCCCACGGCCACTTTGCACCCTCTACTTGATGTCAGGGCTGCCTCTGCAGGGAATCTTCAGCAGCTTTTCCCACCTTTGCTACAGCCAGTTCCCTGGAGAGCTGAATTCGAGGTGACAGAAAGGTCCCCAGGCACTGGCACTCAGCATTGTGTTGTGACCTTCTCTAGAGACTTTTGGCACTCCCAAGAGAGGGAAGTGTTTGCAACCAACCTTGTCTCTGTTCCTGGCCCCAGGGAAATGGTGAATTTGCATGGCTTTGACCAACCTGCCCTGACTGCCAATGAGGAAGCCAACTGGAGAACTGATTTTTGGGCATCTGTCAACTGGCTTCTGGCTGGAGATCCACTAAACTAATTTGGCACAGACCACTTAGCAGCCATTAGCTGGTTGTGGCATGACCTGTGATGGACTGCAGTGACCTAGAGAAAAAAACACTAATTTTATTATTTAACCCAGTGGAGAACAGGGTGTTGTTGGATGGGAATGTTCAGGCAAAAACAGAAATAGATGCAAGGAAGTCAACGTGGTTTATGGGTTAGATTTTATCCCTCCTACTTCGATGAACATCACCTACTTAGTCAGCTACATCAGGAGATCCAGCTCCATGATTTAAATGGGTAAAGCCAGCTAGTGAATTCTGGCTAGGGTAAATCTTTTGACTCTCCATTTTTGGGAAAGTGAGGATTTAATGGGAACCAGGCAATTAGTGCTGATTTCTATAACAAACAGAATAGTTTTCTGTAGTCAAATCAAATGCTTAACTTTGCAAATGTTTACATTTTCCATCATAATGAATTTTAAGCTAAACAAAGATAGCCAAAGGGTAAATGCTATTATTTAAAACTTCGGGTTTGGGGTTTTTTTCCCCAAATGTAAAAAAAAAATTAACTCTGATGGTTCATGATGAAGGAAGGGATCTCAGTCAGCAGTTTTCCCACTTATTCTCGAAAAGCCAAGAAGTTACAGAATCCTGTCTCCCCAGCTGGCTGACATCAACTATGCATCATGTACATCAAACCATAGGCCAACGCAGGGCATGATTTGTTTAATAATGCAAGACAGTTTCCCCTATACACTGAAATCATAACCACAGCACTAGTCCCTCAAAAGCCCTCAGGGATGCTTGAGGCCAGTACCATATGTAAGGAGCTGGTATTAACATTCATCATAAATTAAGCTTCTTTCCCCTACATACGCCTCATTCTTAAATCCTCTTTAAGAAGAGATCTAAAAACATTTTAAAATGTCTGCCATTTTTATTTTTTCCTTTTCTGTTAAGCATTCCTTTTGTGCTGCCCCTGCCTTCTCAGATGTCTGGCTCTGCATCTCCTTCACGGCGAGGAGCAGGTTGCCAGTCTGTGTGTCTGGTGTGCCCATCACTGCCATATCTGGCCTTCTGCTGCTGACTCAGAACAAAAGCAAAGATCCTAATCCCATCAGCCTGAGCATCTTAACACCAGATGTGTGCACAGCCCAGGATGTTTCCTGCAGTTTCCTGGGACTGCCACCTGTTTAGCTCTGCCCCAGACAGAGTAGTGAGAGTTACAGCTCAGAAGCTGGTGGGTGGAGATTAGTGATAGACATCATGGTTTTGAAGTGTCTTTTCAGGTAGAGTTTTGCAGGGAGCTCTCCTGAGCTTTGTGTGCCCCCAGGACAGGCAGCTGCCAGAATTCTGCCTGCCAGGTTGCAGACAACAGTCTGGGTTCAGCTTGCTGGGACAGCATTTGGATTTTGTAGTAACACTCTGAAACTGGTTTGGAATTAAGAAATGTGACCTCGCTTTTCTCCCCAGCTCCTTCATACTCGGGAACGGCTGGGTAGAACATAGCAGGAATAGGGAAAATCAATTGTCTTTTATGTTTTTGTTGTTTTACAGATGTGTTCAGGATGCCACCACACCCACCTATTGCACAATTCCCTGTTGTCCTCTTGAGCAGCTCATTAAAGTCATTAGCAGGCTCCCAGACAATTTTCAGCCTCTTCAAGAGTAGCTGGGCTTGTGGCTGGGAAGGCAGCAGCACCCTAAGAGTTAAACTGCAATGACCTGGAACAACACACATCAAAAAAGCCAGGAATTCGATACAGTTCAACATCTTCAGTGTACTTTGTTATTTACCACGCACAGTTTGTGCCAGCTGTAGCCGACCTTCTGTCTCAAGCTGTGAAGAAAGGACTGTATTTTGTGCTTATGGGAACTTTCGTTTCAATATATCCCCACTGCAGCACCCTTCCAACCTCCTCTCACGCCCACACCGTGTAAAATTGGTCAGGCAGGCAGCACTTCAGTGGAGTCACCACTGCTCGGCACCGGGACAAGCAGTGGTAGTAACTTCAGTGGGGAAACTGGGGGAGATTTCCTTTACTGGGGTGGAAGGAGCAGCCCTCAAACAGTGCATCCCTGAGTGTATGGCAGTTTCAGCACACTTTGAGTTATTCCCATCCAGCCATTATCCGGGGAGATACACTTAACAGGGCTGTTAGTTTTTCACTTGACTCTTATTACTGAACATTTGTGACTGTGTATAGGGAGTAGGGCCCTGGAGAAATGGGGTCGTGGGACAAGATAGTGCGCAGCTCTTCCCTGCCTCCTCTGTGCATTTACAATTTGTGAAACCAAAGAAAGCTTCCAGCTTTTTTTTTTTTTTAATTTTTTTTTCCTGGTAGATGAAGCGTTCCACAAACCCCAGGGAAGGCACAGCCACTCACAGTGAAATTATTCACAGGGCAGGTCCGTGGTTACCTGCTGTGCCTCACTCCAGAGCAGAGGCTGGAAAACACGGGTGGGATCAGAGGCACTGCTGCTTCCAGCTGCCCTTGTGTGACGCGAAAATGTTATTGCTTTGAAAAATGTTACTGTTTCTAAATGAGCGGGGATTTTTCCCAGCTTCGGCCCACACTGCTGCTGAAGGCAGCACTGCCACGTCCCCCCTGCTCCTTCCCGATGACGGCACCGACCCGCGGGTGGTCCCCACGCAGGGGCACGGCCCCGGCCGGTTCTGTCCGCTCGCAGGCTCCCTGCAGCTCCGCGCTGGCCCCGCGGGTGGCCCTGCTGACCTTCACATCCCCCACGCACCGAAATTCTGCTGACGCCGACGATTTCACACATCTGCCCGGATTTTAGCCTGCTTTTGCTGACTTTCCCTGTCCCGCCAAAGGCGCGGGCGTGCGGCGGGTGAGCGAGTGACACGCGGGGCCACCACTCCGCGGGGTGCCCGTCCTGCGGGACCCGCGGGGGCACGGCCGGCCGGGCTGACTGCGGGGGCAAAAGGCGGGGCAGAGGGGGACGGGTTGGTGCCAGGGCTGGCTCCACAGGGTGCCGAAGCGCAGCGCGGGCCGCTCCCCGGGGCAGCCCCGCAGCGACCGGCGCGGGGCCCGCACCGAGCGGGCGCAGCTCGGCACGGCCGGCCCGGCGGAAGGCGGCCCTCGGCCCCGCCCACAAACCGCCCTCTCGCCCACAAACGGCTCTCCCGNNNNAAAAAAAAAAAATTAAACCCTAGCTATTAATCTCATGGATGTGAAAGCCAAGTGGCATTGCTTTTTGCTTTTTTTTTTTTCCTATTTTGTTCCTATATATATATATATATATCTCAAAAGTGTGCTCCAAGGGACACAACTTCCATGGTCTCTGATGAAATCAGTTCGAACAAGCCTGTCTAGAGGAGTGAGCAGGTTTGTGTGAGTGACTGAGCTGAGCTGACAGAGGAGAAAATAGTTCTTCCTCCTTCTCCTGTCCTCACAGGCCCGATTGCATTTAAAAAATTCGGGTGCCTATTTGATAGTTGGGTTTTCTAAATTTTTTGTCTTTATTTTCTTTATCTCTCCACTTGTAATTGTTGGGGTAGGGGGCTTAGACCAGCCAGACCTGTGCTTGCAAAATCTGCCCTCAGCTTTGCATAAGCAGACAGCTGAATGTTTCATACTATTCCAGTGGAGAGTCCAAATGTCATGACTGCTCTGTTTTCCTTTCCTGGCAATCTCTGCCTGTGTTCTCTTGTGATCTGCTGGAGTGATTTCCTCAGCCAGGGTGCTGTGGGCTTTTGTAGCCTTCCTCCAAACGTACATCTTCCTCTCCAGGACAGATCCAGAGCCACAAGAAAAACACAAGCAGCTCCGTAACCTTTATACTTTGACAACTTCCCTTGTTTGTCCTTCTTCCTTCCTGCATCTTGTGACACTTGTTTTTATTGAAGTTACCTTAGGAGCAACCCGAGATGTGTAACACAGCCCATGTTTCCTGGTGGTGGCCAGCTGCTGCTGTTGGCTCAGCTGCTCTGGTGACAGTCTCTTTCCAGAGTTCTGAGCTCTCCTCTACTTTCTTGTCTCTGCTCCTGAGCCCTCCTCTGTGTTCTGCTCTCTGTCCATCTCTCAAAGAGTCTGACGCCTTAATGCTATAGGACCCTTTCTGGGGCCTCTCTGTTTTCCTGGTCCTGTTTTCTGCTGCAAATCAAATCTTATCTGAAAACATATTTTGTCTCTTTTGTGTCTTTAACCCCAGCCATCTGCTCTGGCTTATCTTTGTGATAAGCCCAAGTAAAGCACTTGGGGAGGAGGCATAGGTGGAAGTCTGCTCTGCAACAGGAAGGTGTGAGGCAGCACAAGATTCTCAGAATCTGAAGCAGAGTGAAAATTGGTGCAGAATTACACATAATGTGGAAATGGGAGACTGTAAGCAGCTTCAGCACTGAAGAACTTAAATTTCCTATTCCTTTCTTGTTCATTTTCTCAAGTATTTGAGGATTGTTATCTGAAGTCCTCCTGCCTCAGCATGTGTGCAGAGTGTGGTATCCTCTCGTGCTGTGTTTGGGGCAGGCTCAAGTAACTCAGGAAGAGAGGCTGGTGTCTCAGATGTGCTTTTGCAGAGGAGTTAAGGCCAGTTGAAAATGGTTTGACTGAAGGAACAAGCCAAAAGAAACTTGTGAAGGTGACAGCTTGGGGACAGATGAGAAGATATTGCATAACACATATTCCAAATGTGTGAAAATGAGCATGAGTCTAATCCATAAGATGGTTCTTCTGGCTCTGGAGGGAGTGCTGGACATGGTCTGGTATGGAGATAAGGAGGGTGTGCATATCTGTGTACATATGCACATGTGAAGTATGATAGCATTTTTGTCCCTGTGGTGGTGACCAACCGTCCCCAAAGCCTGCAGGAGTTCAGGTCCTTCTTAGCAGTCAGGGGAGGTTTTAGGCAATGTTTAGGAGGTGGATGAGTGAAACAGGAAGGGCAGGATGTGGCCATCTGTGGAGGTGGAAGAGGACAGGCAGAGTTGCGAGGTGGGGATGGAAATGGCAGCATTACAAAAGAGTGTTGAGCAGTGCCTTGGCCTGGGCGTGAGTAGGTGGAGCAGGACAGGCAGAGCTGGCCCAGGGTGTCTGTGGCAGCCATGGCCACTCACTGTGCTCAGGGACTGTGGAAGGGGCAGGTTTGGCAGCACTTGAACTGAGGGCTAGATTTATTCCCCACTTTCACAGACCGTAGTTGAATTGCAGTGAGCGTAGCTGGCATTGCTGAAAACAGTGCCTGCAGGGATGCTGGCTGGGAAGCATTTAGCTGTAACAAGCAACCCCAAGCCCCCTGGCCTGACCTTTAACCACCATCACATCGCTCTGTCTTTGCTTATCAGCTTTATATCCCCGCAGTGACTATTAGTATCACTCCAGCCAGAACAGACAGCTCTGTCTTTCCCCCATTGCTTGAGCCTGGGAATGGTGCATGTCCCATAACCGCTGTCTGCTTGCTGACCATTAGGCTTTGCAAAGGCTACCAGATTTATATGATAGCCTGTCACATTGTGGCAAGGCAAATTTATTACTGTACCACACTGGCAATCACTCTGGTTTGCTTGCAGTGTGTGCAGGATGCCCAGGACAGCCTGGGCTGCTGCAGGGATGCCACAGTGGCACAGAATTTGCAAGCTGAGTGTGGGGTTTGATGCTGCGAGTACCAAAAAGGAAAAATCAGAGGTTTTTTTGTTCCTTCTGTCCAGAGCCAGAGGGCAATAAGCAGTGCTCTGTCTTGCAGCCCCAGACCCTTCAATATATATCAGTGCTTTACAATCCAGTTGGGAATGGATGTCCCCCATGCCCAGCAGCATGAGGGGCTAATCCGTTCAGGAGGCGTGAGGGCCTCCCATCTCCACGGCTCTGAACTCCAGCCAGAATTGCAAATGAGCAAACCAAACCTGGCAGTTGTACCATGATCTCCTGCCCGGCAGGGGAGTGGGGAAGGCAAAACAAAACCCCAGCTTAACTGGCCAGGCCCAAAATTGAAATCCTGCCCTGACAGCAGGCAGGCAGACAGACCTGTTTGGTGTGAGCATCCGTGACAGGGCTTTTGGTCAGCCTGGCCACCAGAGCAGTCAGCTCTGCCAGCCTCAGAGCTGGGAGAGTGGGAGGATCTGAATAAGATCTCTGGAGTCAGCAGCTGCTGTGGTTATTCTGGCATTAATTTGACGTATACCACATCTCATCTCCTAAACTCTCCCTGGGAAGTGGCATGTGGTTCCTCTGTGTTTGAAGTACCAAAGGGCTTTTGCCTTTGCAACACATTAGCAAGTTTGGCTTGCTTGAAAAGGAGTTTATCCTGCCCAGATGGAGCTGGGGTAGGTGCTGCAATCAAGTAGACTGTTCCCATTCTGGAGCCTTTTTGGGTATAATTTGGAAGAGGGGATTGTGAACTCGCTTGCCTCCTCTGCAGCCCCCCATTCATTTTGCAAAGCGCCTGTGATTGGTCTGGCAGAATGGGATGTATTCACAAGCAGAGCTGGAGGGCAGCAGGAAGGACAAAACCCCACCACAGGCTCTGAAATGAATCACGGGCTCTGAAAAGATCCTCTGGGGTTAAGGCGTAGCAGTGAAAAGCTATTGTCTGGAGCCTGGACTGTGGCTAAAAGCATTATTTATCCCAGTTTGGGTAGTGGTTGTAGGAGGGCGTGGTATTCCCAGGAACAGCAAAGCCAGTGTGCTTAGTGGTGAACATGAACTTTATTTGATTGTGTCACAGGTAGCTCAAGAAGCTTTTTGGAGTATCTCAGCTGCAGAGTAGCAAGTCCAATACTTGATTTGCGACTAGAACCGCATGGGTTGCATGCAAGGAGGATTTCCTACAGGTATTTTTATTGTGGTTGGAGCATGGTTGCCTTTGACTCAGATGAGTGCATGTCATAGATTTGAGGCACTACAGCCCCTTTTACCAGTGCTTTTGTGAGACAAAACAAGATTCTCGCTAATTGGTTCAGCTTGGCGATAATGTTCTGATTTTCTATCAAGTAAGTGGCATTTAGTACATTCTTGTGGTGGCTGTAGGCTCAGAGTGGAGCATGGGTTTAAAGGGAAGAGTACTACTGGGAATGGGATATGAGAATATGAGTGGGATATGAAACTCAGACTGAGTTTCAAAATGTTCAGATATGTACCCGGATCTTCTCCAGACAATCTGATTCCTGGAGCCTACAGAATTGGGCTTGGAAAACCTCCCAGTTTCTGTCTGAGCCAACAGAAGGAGCCTTTCACATGGTCTCTCTGTTTTCTGTCTAGGATGTACAGGCTAGACTAGGAAGTGAGAAAATGAGAAGAAATGATAAGGATGCCTCCCATTCTCAAAGGCTGGGGCAGGATCAGAAATTCTGCACTGGGGGGATGGAGTCAGCTGCCTTTCCTTTGTTTGCCTATTTGCAAATCTGGTGAAACATCAAGAGTTTGTCAGGAAGGGCAAATCCAGAGTGATACCCTCTGATTCACAGCAGTTATGTTGTCTGAATTCCAGCCTGCAAAATCACAGTTGCATCTTTGCTGTGTTAGTCATCCTGAAGAGAACAGGAACAAATTTGGCTGACATAGGCAAACCACTAAATTCACTGGGATTGCTGGAGATGAACCCAACCTGTTAGAGAGCAAAGTCTGCATGCAGGCACACAGTGTGGACAGAGCAGAGGGCATGCTTGGGAGATGATGTAGTGAAGGTCCTGTGCTGCCCACCTGGCAGCAGCCCACACTCAACAAGTGTGGTGCTGCACTAAATGCCAGGTGCAATTTTAGTTCATTTCATCTCAAGCACTCTTGACAGAAGAGCATTATTAGTATGGAGCATTTCAAGCAGCTCCAAGCTGTGTACCTGACGGTCCACTGTGTTATGCAAGGACAGGAAAGTCATCTGAAAACGTCTTCACATTTGTTCCTTCCCCTTTCTTGTTTTTTATGTCTCTCCCCCACCATCCTTTCCTGGTTTCTGTTGGCTTTTTTCTGCTTTTGAAGCTCAAGCTGCCTCTGAGTATGTGAATGCCTGCGTGTAACAGATCCCCTTTCTCAAACCTTTTGATGGTCTCCAGTGCTGGGAAATTGCATCTGAAGCACAGCTGTATCTGGCTCTGCATTTGACAGTGTGTTGCCTCACTGCTCTTTCTCCTAAGCAGTTTTGCAAGGAGCTCTTCCCTGTGAAGACAACACAGTAGGTGACGTTTATATTTCTACTTTGCTACTCTCTACAATAAAAAGGGACAAATTGGTTCTATAGCAGTAATTTTGGCCTGGGATAATACTGCTGGCCTAAGCACCAGGTGGTGGAGTCCATGAGAGCATTGGATACAGATATTTGGGATGAGAGAGCAGGCACATTATTAATTAATAGACAATTGATCCCACCGCTTCCAGGGAGAAGTTAAACTTTGACTGAATCCGAGACAGTGTTTCACCCCACAGGGTTGATACTGTGAGATGGGGAGAAAATAAAGGTGAATCTTCTGCCTGCTGTCACTGGCCATTCCAGGTGGGTCTGCTCTGATTTGGAAGGAGTGTCTGTATGTTGTAGTGCAGCCCGTGCATGGTTTCTTGGGAATGAAACTCTGCTGCAGTGTGAGCAGCTTCATCCAGGTCTTCTAAGCTGAGCCAGAAAGGAACCTTACTGCTGATTTATTTACTTATTTACAGCTTTAAATAGTTCATGGTTGAGTGGGGCAAAAAGAAACATGTTCTGCTTGCTGCTTCTCTCATGGGCAAAACAGAAAGTGCCAGCTTCGGATCATGGGACTTGGGGTCTTCGTTGGTGTTTAGCCAACATTTATGATCTTGGGAGAACATTAATAAACCCTGTAGTTTTGCTCTTCTTAAGCAGAAATGATTCTTGATCCCCTGAAGTCCCACTGGGGAGCATATTAATCACTCTCAAATCTTGTCCTCTTGAAAGCAAGCCAGGATCTCAGCTGGTGATTCCCTGCAGGTAGTGAATGAAATTGGAGATTTGTGGAGAGCCTGCTGGTTTGAGATGGAGGGGGAACCCCAAGCCTGGCTAAATATAGTTCACGTATCAATAGCCTTTCTGAGCTGTCCTCTCATATGCAGTTCTTTTGTGACTGGGGACAGGGCCTGATACAGCTTCAAAGTATCTAAGAGGCACTTGGATTTTTCAAGAGGTGGTAGAGTGTCTCCTGAGGTTCTCCTAAAGGACCATTTCAGCAGGGCTCTGGAAAGGTGCCTGGGAGGGAAAGTCTTCTGCTGGGGTGTGGTTTGTAGGAAGCAAAAGGCCCTCGGACAGGGGAGCTGTGGTTCTTCGTGTGGGGAGTTTGGCCAGCTCGGTGCTTTCGTTTTTCCCCTTGTTCTCTTTGCAAGCTTTGTCCTGTCCAGAGAGACTGCTGGGGAGTTTTCTTCATGAGCTGAGATTTGAGGGGTCTTTTTTTCTTGAGCCAACTCCTTCCCTCTTTCAGGATTGCTGTCTGCCCTGTCTGGATGAGTGGAAGGATTTTCAAAGCAACCTTATCTTGCTCTGCTGGAAAAAACCTGTCTTTCCCATCGTGGCTGTACAAAGGCTGCAGACAGCCAGGGGAATACTACAGCCAGCAGACAGCATTGGATAGCTGTCAAAAAGCTGATGCCCCTCTGCCCTCATCCATATGGAAGAAGGATTATTATCTGCCTCTGCGTGCAGTAAGGTCCCTTTAAAAGGTTATGCAGTAGATATTTATTTTTTCAATAACTGCCTTTCGAAGGAAAAGACGTGAATGCAGTGTGGAGAAATTCAAGCCCCAGTTTGTTCAGGTCATGCCTTCTGCTGTTCCCATTGACATGGCTGTTCCATAACAGCTTCCTGCATGATGGAAGATGCAGCTGGGAGCTCTGATAACCCCCGGGCTCTGACAGAGCAGGTGGGAGCTTGGCAGGGGCCACTGACAGGTTGCTTTGTGTAAAATACTCCTCATTCAGAGTGGTTCTGCTTTTTCTCTTCAGCTCAGTGGTTGGGTAAGGGAGCAAGGGGTGTGGTAAAGGCCAAATTTTGGCTCTGCATGCATCTGCTTCAGAGAAGTGCAAATGTCACAGGTCCAGCCTGCTCATGGCTGCAGTTAAACGTGGCTTAAATTGAAGCACTCCTGTGCACATCATGAAATTGTAGAAGACGCTTTGCCTACAGGCTTCTGAGGTTTGTCAGCAGCTACATTTTGGAAGAAAGCTGCCAGATGAAGTAGCTGCTGCCTGCAGTTTCTGTTTGTCTGATATGCGTGAGATGATGCCAAGGTCTCTGGTAGACTGAGGCATGCAGTGAGGGGAGTTTGTGAGTGGAAGGATTAGTGCCTGCCACTTTTCTGCTTGTACCCAGCTATGGCAGGATCCAAGATGCCCTCAGAAAAAGCTGTTTGAGGGGTGCTGAAAACCACAAGCAAGGCTTTCTGCTGAGATGGCTGCACCCCAGAGTTCAGGGGCTACTTTAGATTCAGTTTAATGGTCTGTCTAGCCCTGCTTGTCTGTGACCAGTGACATTCAGTGTCATAACCCCACTCTAGGAGAGGCCAAGTAAAGGGGCTGTGACTGTGGGCTCTTTAGCTTTCAGAATTCCAGCTGTGCTGGGGGTCAATTAGTGCCTGTAGTGAACATGATAGAAAGAGCAGTGCTAAGAACTGGACCGCAACCTACCAATTTATTCCCTGGATATTTTTCAATACATATAGGATAGAAATATCATTTGCCTCCAAGTTCCCTGGGATAGATATTTGATGCTGGAAGCCTGAGATTTGAAATATGTGTGTGTGTGTACACATATGTGATATATGTATGTGTTTTTATGTGTATGTATTTTTTAAAAATGGCTTTGCTGCAGCTTTTATATAGACATTTTAATTTCTAAATGACCTGCTCCTTCCACTCTGAGTAGTTGCTTTTAATCTTAGTGTCAGAAAAATCATTGCTGCTTTCCTGCAGTCTCTGTGTTTGTTTCCATAGCTGTCCTATATAAATGGCTTATTTTTTTGTGTATAAGCAAATCAAAGGTTAACCCTGAATAGATGACCTGAGCTGTGAGCAAAGAAAGCAGTAGCAGTGGCAGGGTGGTTTTTCTGAGGCTGTAGGAATAGGAACCTAAATCAATAGCTTTTAGCAGACTCATAAATGTTTCATTTGTATTCCTCGCTTCGGTGTTGACATGGGAATCCAAATAACCCCTTAAATTGGTGTTGTTCCTGAGCTGGGTGTAGATGTTGGAAACATTTCCTTCAGATGCACTTCAAAGTGCTGTTCCATAATGGCATTTTCCTTCCTGTTTTGGAGCCTTGGTTCTGCACAGCCTCCAATCACAAGTGAAATGAGCTTGTCAGCCTCTATCCCAGGCTGCAGGAGTTTGGGCCATGGACATGGACGTATCCCACCCGATTACCCAGATCAGTGTTCCTGCCCCTGACTTGGAGGCCGAGTAGGACTTGGGGCTGCTTGGACAAGCTGTTGTTTCTGCATGGAGAAGCACAGAGACTTTTCCCTGGACTGTGACACAGCCCTGAGGAATGACTCAGGCCTTAAGAAGACCAACCTCAATAACTCTTGGCAGCGGGTGGGGAAGGAGCAACATGCCCACAACTGTTTGTCTAATTCAGACTCTTTTGGAGGCACTGGAGAAGCAGGGGCAGGAAGCTCATGAGCAGAGCCTGAGTCAGGCAACTTATCTGTCCATCTGCCTCCTCCTGAGGTCATCCACCCATGGAGTGTGGGAGGGTTGAGCAGCTCCAGGTCACTGCCAGGTCAAGGCTGTGACCTGCCGGCAGCCTGGGAGCGCTGCGTCCGCTCTCTCAGCATTTTGTGGTTTCTTCCAAGACCCCAGTGCTGCCTGGGGAGGACAGGGCTCATCTGCAGCTCTTGTGTTTGCAGGCTGGAAAGATCCTTGAGAAATCCCAGCCTGTGAAGAACAAGTTATAAAAAACCCATCCAACCAACATTAACAAAAAGAACCCATCTAAAAACCCTTCTCCAACTGTCTTGTCTAAACAATGCAGTGACTGGAGTGAAGGTTGACCCCATCTTGATTTTTTCAGGTTCATTTTTCAAACCTCAGGATGACTTCTGTATTAACTTTCTCCTGTAAGAGAGGGCTGTGTGTGTGTATCTGTCTGCTTTAGTTACATGGGAAGCAAATATACAGCTGGCTAAAGTATTTGGGAGTAAATGACTTGGATTTTATCATCTAGGTAGTATTAATTTGATTAGTCTAAAGGGGTTTTCTTCTACAGGTGAGGATTGGTATCAGGTAGCACTTAAATGAAATAGTAGCTAATAAAAGCCTTGTGTTTGATTCTGCCTGTCTGGTAAAAAACATAATTTAAGTCTTTCTTTTTTCTTATTCTGAATAGAATCTGTCCTGAAAAATGTTTGAGTCACATGAGGTGTCTGGTGAGTTTTATAATCAAAAAGTGCAACAAATGGGTTTGGTAAAATCGGTTCAAACTTTTGGCTTCTGCTGGAAATTAAATATTTTGTAAATGAAACCTGTAGCCGTTGCTTTTCCTAAACCTGCAGTAATCTACATGAAAATCAGAAGCCAAACTTGATTTCTGCTGAGCCAAGAACAGACCAGTGCCCTTTATCCTGGATAGTCTGCTCTCTCTATGCTGTTTTCTAAGAAAAAAATAACTCTTCTACGGTTTGCCAAATACCCTCTGGGGGCTGTTGAAACAATCTACCACCAAGTTTTTGATTGCCTCACTCTGTTGCTCCTTTACTGAAACCAAAGCAGAATTTCCCCCTTCACCCCACTCTGCCTTCCTGCCCTGCTCAGCCTGAGTTAAATTTTTTGGAGGATGTGAAGGGTGCAGGAGGAGTGGGCTGTGCAAGCCTGGGTGCAGGAACCACAGGGATGTCAGCTGGTGCTTTGGGATCCACTGGCAGTGTACCAGGGCTGGATAACTAATGCATATGTTCTCCATGCCTTCTATCAGTAAGGACAAGGGAATAATGGTTTTTCCCTGTTTGTCTCTCTGCAGGGAAGAGCTCTGCCACCATGTCCGTCAGCGTCCACGAGAACCGGAAATCCCGCACCAGCACCGGCTCCATGAACATCTTGCTCTTCCACAAGGCCTCCCACCCGGACTGTGTCTTGTCCCACCTGAACACGCTGCGGAAGCACTGCATGTTCACCGATGTCACCCTCTGGGCAGGGAACAGGTCCTTCCCGTGCCATCGGGCAGTGCTGGCTGCCTCCAGCAGGTACTTCGAGGCCATGTTTAGCAACGGCCTCCGGGAGAGCCTGGATGATGAGGTGAACTTCCATGACAGCCTCCACCCGGAGGTGCTGGAGCTACTGCTGGACTTCGCTTACTCCTCTCGGATCATTATCAACGAGGAGAACGCTGAGTCCCTCCTGGAGGCTGGGGACATGCTGCAGTTCCATGATGTCCGAGATGCAGCGGCTGAGTTCCTGGAGAAGAACCTCTACCCTTCCAACTGCCTGGGCATGATGCTGCTCTCGGATGCTCACCAGTGCCGGCGGCTCTATGAGCTCTCCTGGAGGATGTGCCTGGTCAATTTTGAGACTGTTCACAAGAGTGAGGACTTCAACAACCTTTCCAAGGACACTTTGCTGGACCTCATCTCAAGTGATGAGCTGGAAATCGAGGATGAAGAAAAGGTCTTTAAGGCTGTCATGCAGTGGGTGAAATACGATCTGGATGAGCGGAAGGCTTATCTCCCAGAACTTCTGAGGAATGTTCGTCTGGCTTTGCTTCCTTCTGAATGCCTCAAGGAAGCCTTGGCTTGCGAGGACTTGATCATGGTGGATGAAAGGAACAAGCTTGTCCTGGATGAAGCTATTCAGTGCAAGAAGAAGATCCTCCAGAATGATGGGGTGGTCACCAGCCTCTGTGCCAGGCCTCGCAAAGCTGGGCACACCTTGCTGATCCTGGGAGGACAAACCTTCATGTGTGATAAGATCTACCAAGTGGATCACAAAGCAAAGGAAATTATTCCCAAAGCAGACCTGCCGAGTCCACGGAAGGAGTTTAGTGCCTGTGCCATTGGCTGCAAAGTGTACATCACTGGAGGCAGGGGCTCAGAGAACGGGGTCTCCAAAGATGTTTGGGTTTATGACACCGTGCACGAGGAATGGTCTAAGGCTGCCCCGATGTTAATTGCTCGGTTTGGGCATGGCTCAGCCGAATTGGAAAACTGCCTGTATGTGGTTGGTGGACACACTGCGGTAGCTGGAGTCTTCCCTGCATCTCCTTCTGTTTCCTTGAAGCAAGTAGAGAAGTACGACCCCATATCCAACAAGTGGATGATGGTGGCTCCGTTGAGGGATGGAGTGAGCAACGCTGCGGTGGTGAGCGCCAGGCTGAAGCTCTTTGTCTTCGGTGGGACCAGCATCCACCGAGACATGGTGTCCAAAGTCCAGTGCTACGATCCAGCTGAGAACCGATGGATGATCAAAGCCGAGTGCCCGCAGCCCTGGCGCTACACGGCGGCCGCTGTCCTGGGCAGCCAGATTTTCATCATGGGAGGCGACACGGAGTTCACGGCAGCCTCCGCCTACCGCTTCGACTGCGAGACCAACCAGTGGACGCGCATCGGGGACATGACGGCCAAGCGCATGTCCTGCCACGCCCTGGCCTCGGGGAATAAACTCTATGTGGTAGGAGGGTACTTTGGCACTCAGAGGTGCAAAACGCTGGACTGCTATGACCCTATGTCAGACACATGGAACTGTATCACCACGGTGCCTTACTCGCTCATCCCCACAGCTTTTGTCAGCACCTGGAAGCACTTGCCCTCATGATGAGGGGCAGGGCTTGGGGGCTTGTTTCCAGGAGGTCAATGAAGGTAAGGGTCTCCTCCTCTTAAATTAAAAATTACTGTCTTGCCCCAGTTGTATCTCCACACACCATGCTGAAGCCACAGGTTCCAAGTTCCTCATGAGGTTATTTTATGGGAAGGGAACATTTAAAAATAGGATGCAGAGCCAGGAAAGAATAACCAGCTCTGCAGTGGTCTAGTGGAAGTCTAGATAGTTCCAGGGGTGCTCTTATTTCCAGATGATCCTCCCAGTATCTTAAGAGATACATCTACATAGATGGTTGGGGCTCTTCTCCCTCTGCTCCAAGGTAGCTGGATGTGCCAGCATCACCCTTCTGTGGTGGGTGGGTGGGCAGATGTGTCCGCAGCTGCTCTCACCATGGAATACATCCTGTTCCCATGCAGTTGAGGGAGTTAAGGTTCCTAAGAACACTTGTATGTGAGTCCTGGGAGATACCAGGGCAACAAGTGCTTTGGAATGTCTCAGTAGTTTGATACTTCTGCTGATTTTCAGGGTGATGTATTCAGAACCGATAAATATGTAGGCAAGTGACCCTTGGAATGCCAGCAAATCCTGGTTCTGTTTTTATGCTCTGTATTTACATTTCAGTGGGTAGCAGAAGCAAAAGCGCAGAAGCCATGGTGCATTTGATGGTCTTGGTGTTTATTTATCATCCAAACAGTTGCTTGTTAAATCAGAACTTCTGAGACTTCTGTGTCAGACCTGAGTGGGAGGGAAGGGGTTTTGTAACCAGAAGAAGAATGTGTTTATCAGTGTTTTGGGTTGTGTGAGAATAAGAAAGTTGGTGGAAACCCATGATGTTGTGTCTCATTCTGGCGCTCTGGTTTTCTCTTGCTCAGGGAAGGTGCTACTGCAGTGCCCTTGGGACAGGGTTTCTGGTTCCTCCTCTCTCCTCCCCAGTGGGGTGTTTGGTTGCCATTCTGGTTGTCATTGTGGCTCCACAGGGCTTTGCATGTCCTCACCAACCTGTGCTGAGATGCAAAGTCCAAAATCTCTTCTCAGCTTGCATTGTGAAAGCAGATAGTGATACAGGCAACACTTGGATAGCATCCCCTTCCCAGGAAGTCAGTAACAGGTCTGCTAGCTCAGTGTGCAGGTTTCTCACAGCCCTGCTTTGGTGGTTGCAGCCTACATCCCAGCCAGCTGAAGGAGCTGGGAAACCTTCACGTATGGGTGTGGGATTGACAAGCTTCACTTACAGTTTTATTTGGAAAGTGGGGACTGCGGGAAGGGAAATTCTTCCACAGAGTCATCAAAATCCACTTCACTTAATACAGGGAAGAAAGAATGCTGCCCAAACCCTCTAACACCCTCTCACTTCCCTGCTTTCCACTTGGTGTGGTGCCCCTGGGAATTGCCCAGTGGGTGAAATTACTGGCAGCTCCCAGTGATCATCTTTTTTGATGCCAGATGGGAACCAAGGAGGAGTTCCTGGCACCTCAGCCAGGCATTAGGCCAGTGTGACCACCTGCTTTTCTCAGGTGGGAAAAAAATCACCCAGGGCATTATGCTGGCCTTTGCAAACACCTGGTTTTAACATGGGTTGGACCACCATGAGGGCAGGGCAAGTGTGGAAAGGGTTAAAATGAGACCTTAAAGTGTTCCCAACACTGGAAGATAATGGCCTTCCCAAATTCTCCTCCTCAGGCGTTGCCTAGCATCTGTCACAGTGGCTCAGTAATCTAATTAACTGTCACTTGGCCGTTAAATATTGCAGCAAAGGCTGTGAGGACTCCATCATTTTCAGCTCAGGTCAATGGGGCCTCCCTTTAAGAGCCATCCTAGAGCTGACAATTAATTTTCTCTGGTAGCAGATGTGTCTGAATATTAAACCTTAACACCAGCCACATGACTGGGAGTAGGAATAGGGAGTACTTTGAGATGGGAGTCGATTCCTCAGCCACTGAATAAAAAACAGTCTTCAAAGTCACAGTAATGTTATTTTCCTCTCTTACCTTTTTTCCTCTGTACTGTATTTGGGTTGTTCAGACCTAATAAATAGCTTTGTGGGGGTTGTATTGATACTTCTTTCCCCCCTGTAATTGGGAGCCTGACACAAGCACAGAAAACTAGGAACTGCAAATAAAACTGGTGAAAAGTCACTGTGTGAGGGTTTTATGTGCTTTTTTGGCTCTGCCTCCAGTCTTTGGTTAAAAGAACTATTTAAAATACACGCAAGCTCTTGCCAGAAAGAACGTCTGTCCACGTGATTTTTCTAGAGTGTTTTTTTTTTTTTTTTAGTAAGTTTTTTTTCATTTAGTGAGTGAATGTCCCTGATGTGCACATGCTGCCCATGCTGCAGCAGCCATGTCCCACATGCCTGCCTTGGCTGTCCTGGCTGTGCAAAAACTGGGCTTGGGAACTGGGGTAACTGACTGTAGGATCCTATGACTATGATCCAGTTCACCCCATTGTCCTATTGCAGGTCTGGCCAAGGGGTTTTGTGGTTTGCAGCTCCCACCATGGAAGGTCTCTGCTCAAACACCTGATTTGGTCCTTATGGGATTCTTCTTCAAATAGAGATGCCCAGAAGGCAGGCTGGCCAGCACCTGCCCAGTTTCCTGTGGAACTCCCTCCCCTCACCTGGAAAAACTCAGGAGTGATCACCCCTCAGAGCAGAGCAAGGTGGGCTGCTGGGGAAAGGCCTGGGCAATCACATGGCAAGAGACAGTACTTTGTACTCATGGAAGAAACAACCTCCCGCCCATTAACTGGTCCCTGAAAACCAAATAGTCTGTCCTTGACAAATGTTGGTCATAAATCACCCAGCCTGCTTTTCATATAAAGCATAAAACTGATCAGCTGGAAATACTTCCTCCAGGGCATGGCCTTTACCCTTCCCAGACAGAGTGGGGACACGTTTCAGCGGAGGTCCGAGCACTGCTGCCAAGGAGGCCATGTGACATTAATTTAATGCTTATTACCCACAGTTAATTCCAGGGATCAAGTGTGATTAGCAATATGAAAGATGGAAACCTCATTCTCTCCCACCCGAAGTGGTGAAGCCCTAGGGAGGCAAAATTCAGCTAATAAAGACTCTGTGTTGATAAAGACAAGTACAGTCCAGCCTGGTGGTGGGTGGTTTGTCACAGTCCTGTGCAGAGACAGTTGATGGGGACAACTCAACCCCTCCGCAGAGGTGACTTCAGGCAGCACCAGGAACAGGTTCTCCAAGCTGCCTGTCTCCACATTGAAGTGACTTCTCCAGACTATCTGTCCTGTGTGACACTCTCATTTTCATGGGGCAGAGTCACAGATGAGGGTGGGATGGTCACTTCAGATTTCATGGTTCAGCTAGGGAAGGTGAATTGGAAAGGGAAGTCATTGCATCCCTCTGTGCTGCCTCCTGAGCCTCAAATGCTCTTCTGGGGTGGAGATGTTGGAATTCCCATCTCCAAACAGACAGGACAACCCAAACCCTGTAGCATCAAGGAGCCAGGGATTCCCTTGCCCAGAGGTTCCTAATCAGGTGCTTTTTAGCTCCTACAAGACCCTCTTCAGTGTCTTTGCTATAGGGAGCAAAGGCTGGTGGCTGGGCACTGCTCAGGCACTGATTCCTGGGACACATCCAGAAGCTCCGAGTTCATTTTGTGGCTTCCACTGGAGCTCTTTGGTGCTGTTAGCTCCCGTGAGGGCTGCAGGTGGCACAGGCAGCTGGTGCCTGCCTTTGGGTGGGCACTGAGTGACTGAGGCTGAAGGGTTTTGAGGCTGTTCTGGCACCTGAAATCTGAACTTTGGCCCCAGAGCTCCTGCAAAGATTTAGGCTGTGTGCCAGGCCCTGAGCTGTATTTTGATACCGCACTCACGCTAGGAATTGGGTCAGTTCCATGGCTTTTCCTGGTTATTATATTACAGCTTAGACAACAAGGCTTTTGCAAAGACACTTCTACAGCTGCCTGGTGTGGCTCCCTCCTACGTGGAGCAGTGCTTTCACCTTGCAGAGTGCATCATTCCCAGCTCCATCCATAGAGCCCTGCTCACAGAAAGGCACCTTCCCATGCCAAGACCTGTGTACCTGCAAAGAGCAGCCCAAAAGAACCTCAGGATAATCTCCTGGCTCCTAGAGGCTGCTGCTCACCTGCATGCTGCTGGGGTGGGTGGTTGCTTGCAACCTGCTGCAATTCCTGGAACAGAGTCACAGCTGGTTTCTCCCAGTGGCTCCTAGGGAAATCCATTTGCATGTGTATAATAGCGAGGCCGGATAAACAGGGATTGCAGTTTTTCTGCTGCTGCTGCTCTTTCCAAGTGGCTGGTTGTCTCTGAAGCCAGTTTATCAGGCAGTGTTGGAAGGGAGTGGTTGGCCTGGGGAGGAAAGTCGATGAAAATCAGGCTTTTCCTAACCCTGGGCAGATGGAAACATGTGCAGTCTGAGCTTGGCCCCAGACTGTATTAATCAACCCCTTGGAAATGTCAGTGATACGGATGTTTTTGGAGGAACCTGTGGAAAAAGAGAAAAAGGGTCTTTTTGTTTTGTCTGTTTCAGTTTTTGGGCCCTCCTCCCTGCCCTAAAAAAAAAAAAGAGAGTGAAAACTTCTCCCTCAATTTTTCATTCCCTTATCATGTCCACAAAAGTTTGCTACCTGGCTCTGAGTCCTCCCCATCTGAAGACCCTCTCTCCTGTCCTGCACAAGCAAAGGACACCCCAGCTCCTAAAGAAACCAGCTGTTTTCCACCTCCACCCACCTCAGGGAGTCAGGGTGGGGGTTACCCCAGTGAGTGCCCTGTGTGGGCTGAGCTGAGGATCACACCAGTTAATGAGCTTTCTCTTTCCTTCCCCAGATGCCAGAGTCACATCCATGTCCCCTCTCTTGCGGCTGGAGCCAACACAGTGACCGGGAGCCTCCTGTCCTCCCGCACAGGACTCCAAGGCAACTTCCACATCCCTTCCTGACACCAGGAGTGGGAGGCACAGCTGGGGCCACGGCCAGCACCATGCCAGGGGGTCACCAAGGGCTACCCAGCCCCACCACTGGTCACTGGCCACCGTGAAGAGATGGAGCCAAGAGCACTGCCTTGCCGGGCTGGGCACAGGGGGCACAGGGGTGGCTTGTGGGCTCCTCTGGACCAGCAGGGGTGGGGAGATGGAGGCTGCATCCCTCAGCAAACATGGCTGGGTAGCCCTTTTTGTTACTCAGTTGAGGGGATTAAGAGATATTAATATGTTTTTCTCTAAGTCAGTGAACTTGCCATTGGCAGTGCTTGCTGCTTGGGTGACTTGGAAGTGTTTGTTAAAGGGAACAAGGTGAGAGCACCTGGCTCTCCCCATCCTCTGGCCATTTCACGGAGGCAATGGCTATTGAACTATTAAAACATAGGAGCTTGGGATGGCTGCCAGCAGCACCAGGTACTGTGACAAAACAGGGCAGATGCCTTTTGGTTTGTACTTTGGCCCTTTTACATTTCCCCCCCGCTTTCCTCACTGCTGTGATTTGGTCAGAGGCCGGGTAGCTCCCCACACACAGCTGCTGGGAAGAGCACAGGGCTCTGTTAGTGTGCCAAGGCAGCAGCACCACTGCCGAGATATTCCCCAGCATGCCCACAGCATGCTCAGAGCCAGTCTGCTGAGCTTCCCTGCACGTGGGTGAGGCTCTCATTAGCAAAGGAGCAGAAAAAGGGGTGCAGTGGGGAATGCTCGTGCCTTGGGAAGGGGCACCTTGGCTCCAGCAAGGCCTCGGAGGGAGAGCAAGAGGATTAGGGGAGCATTGCAGGGTGGGCTGAGGAGGGATCCTCTTCCTTCCTGCTGTACCCCACATCCTGGCTTCCCCTTGGAGAGATGTGAGCATTTCTGACTGCGTGCTGCCTGCCAGCAGTTGGGCTGAGGCTGCCCCAGGTTATCCACGCACGTGGGCTGCCAACTGTGTTTGGGATTATGAATCCAAGAGCTGTCAGCCCGAGCCATTCCTCATTTTGCTGTGGAGGGCACGTGGATTTCAGCTGTCAGTACAAGGATGCAGCTCCTGACTGGCCTCTCTGGGACTGGCCACTGCCGAGGACTGGTCCTGCACTGCCCCAGCATCCTGCTTCCCTGCACAGCAGATCCCCAGATTCTCCAGGCTCGCCTCTGTCCCCTGGATGAGGCTGGGCTGTAGCCTGGCCAACTGAATGATGCAATGCCATGAAAAGCCTTGACACAGCTTCAAACAGCAGAGGTCTTTTCGGAGCAGCGGGTGCCCGTCGCTGCCGGGAAGAGCACACGTTCCACACAGCCAGTCTGCGATGTGCTGGATGACGTTTATTTACATCTTCTAGTCTTTTTTTTTTTTTTTCCCCTTCAGCTGCTTGTGAACTTTAATAAAAATGATGATCTGGGAAACTGTTTGTGTGTTTTTCACAGGAGTCTTCATTCTTAAGTTGGATTTAGGTCTAATAACAGGGCCGAGGACTAATAACAGGGTTGGCACAATGGGGTGGTTCACAAACAGCCTCCAAAGCAACCAGCCCAGCTGTAATTATTATTGCTTCAGTGCTTGGGAAACTGAGGCACAATGTCAAGTGTCTTGCCCAAGATTAAATGGTAGATCTGGGAATAAAGTCCAGGGCTCCTCATGTCCTGAGGACATCGTGTGGCTCTGTTCCACAGCTGCTCTCGCTCAGCTTGTCTGTGCCATGGTTTCAGGAGAACTTGCAAGTCTGCAGTGCTAATAACACCTGCCAAATAGGTTGAGGGGCCCAGCACAGACACAGCCATACTCCTGCAGGGAATGCCAGTAATTTCTAGGGAAGACAAGAAGAATTCATGCTTCTGTTTTCCTTATTTGCTTTCTCTTGGCTGCTGCAGCTCCCAAGAAAGGGGCCTTTTGACAGGAGAAATGCTCTTTCCAGCTGGAGCTCCTTTCCACTCTAGTCTTCCATGTGCATCTCTCCCCGTCCCAGAGGAGCAGGCAGAGGTGCAGGGAGATCCAGTCCTGCTCTGGGAACACTCTGGGAGGGTTTTCCCTCCCTACAAGACCAGCAGCTCCAGCTGTGCTCAGGGCTGGGACTCTGGGAGCACTGCTCAGAGCAGCAAATTGGCAGCAGGCAAATTTGTATTTGCCTTCTCCTCTTGTAGCAGGGGCTATTGGGCTTGGGAAGCAAAACTTCCTATAGATATTATACAGGGTCTCAAAGGGATTTGGAGCCTGAATTTCTGAGCTGCAAAGGAGACAGGGAACCTGTCCCCTTGCCTGCAGGAGCTGGGTGGGCAGCAGCATTAGCTGACGTGAGCTGGGTAGATATGAGTGTAAGGCTCCATAGAAAAAGCTCATTAAAGACCCCTTTGGGAAACCAATTCAGGGTAGAAATTACTGTTTGATGAGCACGAGAGGGAGAAAAGAGGAGGGGGGGGATGTGAATGAAATCCCCTATAGTTTTGTTGATTCAGGTTTTATATGCGACTCTGGGGCTTTAAATAGCAGCTGGGCAGGCTTTGCAATAGGCTTGCTTTGATATGAGCCATGCAGAGACCTGCTCTTTTGTATTTATTCTGGAGCTTGCCTGAGAGACAATTCAAAAGCAATCAGCAGCTGCTGTGACAGCAGCGACCTGTTGCTATGGAATTAGAAGTAATGAGAAATACAAAGGTTTCTTGGTTAGCAGCAACAGAATAAGAGGGGAGCAGGAGGTAGAAGTGGATGTAACAGAAAAAAGCTACAGCCAGAGACGGGCTGGCATTTAAATGGGAGGTACAGGGGTAGAAATGTAAATGTGATTTGTTTTCCTTTTTAAAAGAGCTTTTTCACCATCTCAGCAGGTCAGGCTCAGCTTTGTCTGGGAGTGAGCACTTGGGAAAGAGTCTCGTCTGCTGGTGGTACTGGAGTTGTGTGTTCCCAGGCTCCCAGGAAACAAGCCCACACTCTATAGCCAGTCCTCACTGTGGGGTGTCAGGAGCTCAGACATCTTCCCCATGAAATGCCAGGAGCCCAGCATGAAGATCCCTGGAGGAGCAGGGGGGCTCATCCCACACCTCCCTTGTTTTACAGAGCCAAATCCTACGGGAGAGCTGGGGCAGGATACAGCTCCTTCCCACCCACCCTCTGGCCCTGGCTGGAGCCTGCCCATGCATGAGCTCTCTCCACCTCAGTTCCCCAGGTCAGTAACAGGCTGCTTCTCACTCCAGAAAACACTTGGGAGGAGAGGGCAGGGAGATGCTCGGAGGAGGAACCAGGCAGGCAGCTGGCATGATCACACTTCCATCCCCATGGCCTGAGCATGCTGAACGTCCCTGGATGCAAAAGGCTGGTACTCCTATGTCTTCTTTAAATGAAACTCATAGTGCCTTATTGGCTTTTAAATATGCATTTTCCCAGCCTGACCCCAGCTGCCCTTGAAATAATACTGCTTTGCAGTGAAGCCCTGCAGGGAATTATCATCTGAGCCCACTCCCTTTGTCATGAGAGTCAATTAAAAGCAGAGTAGCCAGTGATTTAATAGCTCTGGTGTCTGAGGGAGCCCCACATCCATCTAGAGGCCAACTCTGGCATTTAAACACATAATTGGAGAAGAGGAACACTTTTTTCCAGCTATCCAACATGTTTTCAAATTCACCCATGTCCATACAGAGCACTAACTCCTCATGTCCATGGCTTGTCATCTTCTCCTGCACATTAATTAATGCCCCAGCACTGCATATTCTCCTTGCAATATATCCCACGTGAAATTGTTTTCCTGTTTCCCCATGCACCTTTTCCTTTGGGGTAAACCAAACAGGTTTTAATCTCTGAAGACGGTCCAGGCTCACGAAATGCCATGCATGGAAATGCTGCTCCGTAAGCAGTGTTTGAGCTAATCTCGCAAGAGCAGGAGAAACCTTTGCCCGCAGCTCCCCACAACCAACTGGGAATTTAAACGGGCCCAATCCCTCTTGCTCCAGTGCAGAGCAGGAGCCCAGTGTCCTCCAGGCACAGGCAGCAGCGGTGAGGGCCCCAAGGTGGGAGCTAGCAGCAGGGATTCCCAGTGGGAATGAATAGCCAAGGCTGAGCTCATTTATTCTTCCTTCCTCACAGTCTCTCTTTTCTTCCCATTTCACCACCTCCTTATTTAACATCCTTGGCTGTTGTGCAGAACCATCACCCTGTTTTGCAGCACTGTGACCTACTTTGGCGCAACGTCCCAACTTCCCCACTGAAATTGCGAGCTCGGAGCCCACCCAATCCTTTCAGTGTTTCTCAGCTGAATAACAGATGCAATTAGGTGGAAAAAGCCTGGCTTTCATGCTGTCAGTGCCTGCACATCTCACTTCCCGCTCCCAGCACACGCTGCACCACTGAGGGCCGCGGCTCACAGACAGGGCCCCTCTGTGTTTGTGTGTTCCCCGCCAAATGAAATTGTGGGAAGGGTTCAAGAAGACTGATCCTGTCTACTCAACCTGTCCTTTTATTCTTCCTGACAGTCTCTGAGGACTACAGAGCTCAGGAATCAAGTGATTTGTGGGTTTTCAGTTCTGTCTCTCTTGGGAAGCCCTCCTTTCCCAGCGAAGGCTGGAGAGAAGTCCATGACCAGGCCAGGATGGCACAACTTGTGCTTGTGAAGAAGCACTTAGAGCCAGAATGTGATTTAGTGACTGATGGAAGACCTGTTTCTCACTCCTGGCATCATCCCCCATCCTGTGGGTTTATCCCAAGCAAACATTTTAATTCTGCCCTTTACTGCTGCCATCACTCCTCTTCTCCACCGCGGCAGGGCTCCTTCTCCCTACACCCCAGCAGGCACAGCCAGGCCCCAGGATGCTGGCTCCACTCCCTCGTGGGGGATAGCTGGTTGTTAAAAGGGATGAGTAGAAACCGAACAAGGAGAAAAAAGCCTAAGGGCCACCAGGAAAAGCCCTTTTGGTTTCTACCTTCCCTGGCTGGGTGGGATGGACGGCCATCCCCTTGCCCTGAGGCCAGCCCAGCAGCACTGGGGCCCGCTCGGCTCCCTGGCAGGTGCAGGGAGGAGGGTAAACACCCTTCACTCCATTTCTGGGTCACGTCTGGAGGAATTACACACGCACACACAAACAGGAGCTGCTTCCCGATGGCGGCTTCCCAGCACCCAGCGGAGCTCCCGCTGCCTCCCGGCCCCTCTGCCCACGCTGCCGCCCCGCCGCGATCACGGCTGCTCCCCCCGGCCTTCCCACAGGCTGCTGCTAATGACTCACCGCTCCTGCTCGGCTCTAATTAGGCTCCCGTCTAATTAGGCTCGCTGGAAAGATGAGGCTGGTGAGAAGCAGCCCTTTTGGTGAAAGGAAAGGGGAGAGAAAGAGCATCTGGAGACGCCGGAGGGAGAGACGCCAGGCTGTGGTGAGAGGTCGGGGGGGATTGGGAATTGTCAGCTGAGCTGCATCTGTGCAAGGGATGGACCATGCAGGGAGGAGAGCAAAGGGACTGGAAACAAGTGCCCTCTGTGCTGACATACAGGGGAGTTCCAGAGCACAGGGAGTGTGGGGCTGGGGGACCCCATCCTCAACCTGCACCCTTGGGCATCCTTGACACAGAGGCAGGAGAGCAGGCTCTGGAGCAAAGCCTGCTTTGGGCGTGAGTCAAGAGGTGTGAAGGCAGCTTTAGGGGACACACAAGGGACACCCACTGTCTGCCCATCCCTGGCAGAGCTGGGGCTGCTCATATCAGTTGCTAGTGTCAAATATTATTTTCTACTTAATTTTTACATGGTTCAACCTCCCAAAAATCAAGACATTTACCATATTTAACATTCCTTAGCAAATTAACAAGCCCCAGGTGCCTTCAATGGCAAAGGTAAGTCATTACTTTACCATTCACTTTGTATCTGATCACAAGGCAACTCACTCACCCACTGCACTAATTAGGGTTTTGCCTTTCCTTCTCTTAATAAAGCCTCCATGAATGAGTGGCCTGTCTGCAAGCCCCAGTTTGCACCTGTGTCCTCCCAGACCTCCAGTTTCTCTCCCTGAAGGCAGTGCCAGGACTGAACCCAGGAAGGGCAGGGAAGGGGAAATGCAGATAATGCAAATGTTTAAGGTATCACTAAACCATTATTTCCAAAGGGCCTCTCCTGTGCCTCTCCTTTTAGAGGCTCATCCCATTTTAAGGATCCTGTATGACCCCTTTTAGGTCAATGTGCCAGTGAAAATCCAACAAAGCTACAGAGATATTTTTCTCTAACTTTGGCTGCCAAGGAAAGGCTGGGCAAGGTGGGATGCTCAGAAATCCATCACTTTTTCTTGGGACCATCTAAATTGATTGATCCCTGTGGTCTGGAGAGAACATCTATTTCATTGTCTCAGCTGTGGCTCAGAGCATGGAAATTGTGAGCATATGAAATTATGGAAAGCTGGTTAAGGATAGTCAGATTAGTATATGGAGGTGTCCTGGAGCAGCAGGGCTCTTTGTTTCCTCCTCTGCCAAAGGCAATTCGTATTGCCTGCCCAGGCTTCCCCCAGGCCAGGGGAAACAGGGGGGTTTGGAGTGCACTGTGCAGGACCAGAGAAGCTCAGGGTGCCTGGTTTGCTCTGCAACCCAGCCTTTCCCTGGCAGGAGATTGATTCAGAAAGCATTTGATTTTCCCCACGTGGTTTGTCATCAGTAAATGTGCTGTCCCATCTCCTGTGACCAATGCCTGTTGTATCAGAGCAGCAACGCCCATTCCCAGCAGCTGCAGCAGCTGTTGTTTTACTGCAGCTGGGGGTGCCCCAAGGGGTGCTTTTGTCAGGCATCCAGGTTGCAGAGCCAAGAGGGGCCACAGGAAAACGTGCTTTTTAAAAGCCGTACCCAGGAGCCGACAGTTTGGGTGAAGGCTTTTATTCAACTTCAGTAAATAGGTGAGCTGGGACGCCTGGGAATGCAAATAAAACCAGGACTACTGAGCAGCCGTGGAGATAAACCAACTCTTTCATCTCCTGTCTCACACCCAGGGGTTGCCTGTCTTGAAGCAAGTGCTGCGTGACAGGGTGTAGGTTCAGGTACACTGACGTGACTCAGGCTTTCAGAACAGCATGTGCAACACAGCTGAGAGGAGGAGAAAAACACCAGGCAGTGAGAGCACTGCTGCCTAAGGGGGGCTGGCGTTCCCTGCCGCCTGCTGAGGAACAACACAACACCCCAAGCAGCTGACAGGCCAAAGCTTTGATCAATACTTGATATTTGGGGCTGTCTTTTGCCGGGTCGATGCTCTTTGTGGGTCCCTTCCAACTCAGGTTATTCTGATTTTATGAATACATTTCTGATTCTCCTCAAGCAATCCTTTCTCCTTCCCAATAGTACCTCTGAAGACAAGTGGAGTAACAAATGGAAACGAAGCGATTCCTCTGCCTCCAGATCAATACACAGGGGGTGAAGGGTGAGGTCTCCTGCTTCTCCTGCCTGGGGAGAGGATGCTGGAGTCCTGTACAGGACTGGCAGTACAGGGCCAGCAGTGATCGCTTCTGTGATCCAGCAGAAAATGGTTGTGGGGAAACCCTAGCCACTGAGGTCCATGACTTCTCATCATCATGGCTCTGTACTTCTGGCACCCTTTCCTGCCTGGACTGATGCCTGCAGGCACTGGGAACACTATGTACCTTATCATGGAATCACAGAATAGTTTGCGTTGGAAGGGACCTTAAAAATCCTTTTTCCACCACCCCTGCCACAGGCAAGGAATTTTCCACTAGACCAGGTTGCTCCAAGCCACGTCTGACCTGGCCTTGAACACTTCCAGGGATGGAGCATCCACAGCTTCTCTAGGCAACCTGTTCCAGTGCCTCACCACCCTCACAAGGAAGACTTTTTTTCCTTACATCGCCTCCCCAGCAGACCTGGATGCTGGGTACAGCATTTCTGATGGGTGTCTTCTTGCAGGAGATGTGGGAACACCTAAACCACACAGCATCATGGACCCTGTCCTGTGATGAGATGCAGCATCTCTGGTTCTCTAAGCCAAAAGAACCAAAAACTTCTGTGTCGAGGATCTGTCAAAGACACCAAGCTGTGTTAAACACCAAAAGTCATCAGCAAAAATACCAAAGGTGTGGGAATAAATCAGGCAGAAAACTCAGACTTAAAATCAAATTTATTTAGAGGAAGAATGACTTTACAAGAGGTTGATACTGATAACTAAAAAGGAAGATAAATAAAAGCTTGTTACAAAACCTAATGGTTTCTGGCAAGTTACAGAAAAACTGAAGAATTTTACAGTCAATAACCTGCTCACTTTTTACATAATTACAAATAAACATACAGCAATTAGGTTTTACCCTCTTCTTTAAAAATCTTTTCTTCCCCAACTTTTTTTCTTTATGGGTTCAACATGAAAATGCAAAGCCTTTTTTTTCTTTTTTTTTTTTTTTTCTTTTTTAATAAGAAACAAACCAAAAGTAGAGGTATATCAGGTTATTATAATACACCTCAATGTTCTGGGAATTACTCAAGTGCATTCCATATTAGTACAAAATAAACACCAGGCTAAACTTTAACCATAGGCGAACTGAACTGGACATAGATTTTTATTTCTTTTTTTTTTTTTTTTGAGTCAGTGTTTAATATTGATAAAGAAAATTGTAGCATTACTTTAGAGCATGGAAAGGATGGATACCTATAGACAGCTAAATACATACAAAGCTCACAGCTGTATGCAAAGCAGTGAATGTCATCCTGTTCCCCCCTCCCCCCAAGCAATGGAAGCTGAATTATATTTGGGCAAAGCATCAGTGTCAGTGAAATGCATGTGGAAGGAAAGCACACAGAGCCTTGGAAATGCAGTGTGAAGGGAGCTGGTGTTACACTTCTCATGACTGAAGAGCACAAGGTGTAGGACATTTGGCCAGTTCAGATCGCCTATATGTAAAAATTAGCTGTATCACCAATGAAGAATCATGGATTGCTGCCCCTTCTGACGAATGAAGCAAGAGTTATGAGCAGCAGTGGAGGTTTTTTATTTAAAAGGGTGCCCTAAATCATGACAAATTCCCAAACCTGGCCAGCAGGCAAAATAATTTCCAGAGTTCTGGTTAACAAGGAATGTTTTGTGGGATTTTAGCAGATACTCTCCTGTGTCCCCTGCCCAGTCCTCCCCTGCTCCATGCCATAGATATCCTAGACAGCTTCCTTGAGATTTGGCACCTGGAGAACCTCTTCTGACTAGGTGGCATGTGGAAGGACTGGAGCTGGGTGTTTCAGCAACAACTGTGAGATAATCTAGTGACTCAAGGAAGGTGCAAAGGTGATTGGATTCTCTGGATGCAAATCCACATCAGCTGATCTCTGGATGCAAATCCACACAAGGCATTACTGTGCTGCCACAGCTCCAGAGGGAAGAGTCCACCCTCAGTGGGGATGATAGCTCCTGTCCCAGGGAGGGCATCAGGGAGGTGTCCCAGTGGCCCAAACACCTTGGTGCATGGAAGAACCTCACTTATTTGGATGCATCCCCTCACATCTCCTTCACTCCGAGTTTCTCCAAGGAAAAGGAGATGGAGGGAAAACCACTGGCTGGGCTGCTTCCCTACTGCTGTGAGGAATGTGATGGTGAAGCTGACATGGGCTCTCCTGGGGGATGTACCTGAGCCAAGAGAAGTCAGTTCTCTTGTCCTGCCACTTAACCTATCTGCAGTGGGACTGTAGTCAGATTTGTACCCACTTTGGTCTAAAAAAATACAAAAAGCTTGGCCTTTCCTCCCCTCTTGGGGAGAAGCCAAACCAAACCAGGAACATGCCTACTTGAAGCTCTGATTTTGCTGGGGATACAGAGAGGGAAGCAATGGCAAAACTGATTGTCTCCAAATAACCATAATTAAAAGGAGCAAGACCAGTTCCATTTAAAGTGCTTTATGGCATCAAACTGACATCAAGTTAGGTGCTGAGATGATCAGTTAATTTAAAATAATCTAAGGCCAATCCCACACAGCCCCATTGAGTCTCCCACCCTTTGCTCCAGCTACTCTCTGCTGCTGGGTATTCTGGCACTCCCAGCTAATACTGGCCACTTCTCTGAGCCCACACTCTCACTTTCCTTGGACACTGAAATTCCTCCTGTCGGGCAGTGGCAAAGACCAGGCCAAGAAAAGCCCAAGAAAAACCAAATCTGATTTCTGCTCTCCATGAAACACCAGCACAAATAGCTCCAAGAGCCCTCGCAGCATCCTCTTCTCCTCCAACAACATGGGCTTCAAACAGATGTTTTTGAACCTACTCTGAGTCACAGGAACCCAGTGAAAAACAAGGTTTTTTGGTGCTCCGAATGGGATCAAGGGACTGGCTCTGGGAAGTAGCAACAGGCTGGGCTGAAGAAGTAACATGCTTTCAACAACTGTAGGATGGATGCCAGGCATGGAACTGGAGCAAATGCAATTTTAAGGCCAGGAAGAGGAAAGGTTTTGGTGCTGTCAAGCTGGGACAATACTCTAGCAGACAACACTAGACAACCTTCAGGGATCAGAGCAGGAATCTAACTCTGGGAACCTATGTCAAGCCTTTCCAAAGAAAACCTGAGATGGGAAAAATAAAAGGCTAAAGAGATAAAAACAAGCCCTTACCTTCCTAAAGGTGAAAGAAGGAGGAAGCAGTGTGGGAGGGAAGGCTTCATTCCAAAAAAGTGAATCATACAGTAACAGACATCCTCCAGGGACAAAGGTCTGTCCACCAGAATTTAAGATACAAACAGCTTTGATACACAGGATTTTTGGTCAGTGTATTTCTGACTCACACCTGTGGTTTCTGTCAAGGAACCACAAGGACCTTGGGAGATCACTTAGCCAATAGTATTTGCAGTTCAGGCACTGAATGCTCTTTTTGATTTGCACAGGTCAGGAGAGATGGTGAAGCCAGGCAGACTCAATCCTGCTGCCCTGGGTCACTCATCTGCCTTTTGGTGCCCTTCTCAGAGCCATGGGACATTGCTGTGTTGTGAATATAGCATGTGCTGGGACTGGGGAAAAGATAGTGGGATAAACTGGAAAGTTCATAGTGGCAAAGGCTGTTCCAGACTGAGGGGGACTCAGACGTACCAGTGCCCTGATCTCTGTTCACACAACAGTAAATGAGCCATGCACTGCTTTGGTTTCCAGAAAATTCAACTTGGCCCATTTGTGTTTGCAGATGTATAAACAGCAGGGCAGAAGTTACTTCCTGAAGTGGTGGTTTTCTTATGAGAAAGGTAACACCACACCACCAGCACGTGCCTCCTTCAGCTCCCCTCGGGTCCGGGAGAGCAACCACACCCTCACATCACTGCAAGGCACTCCATGCTTTGCTGTTTCCTTTGCCTCCAAAAGGAATGAGAAAACCTAACCAAAATGTTTAAACAAGGAAACTAACTGACAGGAGGATCCTTGTCTGAAGTCACTGTGTTTTTTTCCAGACTTTTTTTGGCCTGAAGATGCTCTGCCTTGAAGAAAGCTCTCAGCTGAAATTGTGTGACTTTGGGCATAGAATGAGCTGCAAAGCAGCACTGCCCAACCCTATGGTTTGTAGGAAACAGGGAGATGAGAATATTTGGTTTACCAATCTTTTGGTAAGAAAACAAAACAAATAAACAAACCAAAAAAATAAGGGGGGGGGGGGAAGAGAAAAAAACCTCAAACTATTCCCCAAACAAAAACAAAAGTAAAAAGAAATAAAAAAATAAAACCAAGTAAACTTTTTAAAAAAAACTCTTTCAGATAAAATGAAAGATAAATATTTTTGCAAGCCCTGCTTGCAATTAAGAACAAGCACCAAATAATATTAAAAAATCAAAATAAAAATAAATCTCAACCCTTTTCCCTTCCTTTTATTTCCTCTTTTCCTTTTGAGTTTTAATAGGGTAGAGAGCTTCCAGAGCAAGCAGGGTTCCTGCACCAAGACAGCCCAGCCCAAGCATCCACATCACCATCAATGCTGCTGATACTCAGCAGCACTAACTCTGAAAACTGCTGCGGGTCACCAGCTCATGACAATCCTGAGAGCAAACTGAAATCAAACAATAGTACAAGAAGAGAAATTATTTGTTATTTCAAAGAAAAAACTGGTAGAAAAGGAAATGCACATGACAGCTTCAAACTCTTGAGCAAAACCTTGACCTATTTTGAAGCTGGTAACCATTTATAAATCCACTCAGGTAATTCTCCTGACAGGGTTTGGAAGAAAGTTGATTTTTGAGAGAAGTGTCTCTCGTTGCATTTCTCCTCCCCCACTGAACACATCCCTGTATTCCACAACTCTACAGACACCCCACAGCTGGCACAGCAAGAGCTGCCCTCAGACCTTCCTGTTCTGCATGGACACTCCACCCCAGAGGCCATGGGGACAGGCCACACCGGACTCTGGACCTGTCCCATAGGGGATTTGTCCATCAGAACCTTGTTCTCTCCAAAAATGGTTCCTAAGTGCCTGGTATTGCACAGCCATAGGGACAGGAGCCTTCTCCCTGGAGCCCGCCCCACGATGTCTCACTGACCTGCTCGGACACTGCTGCTCTCACTCTGCCTCAGAAACGAGCAGGGCAGGTGAGAAAATCCAGAGAAACAGAAGCCCAACGGTAGCACAAAAAGCAGGCTAAGAAAAACACAAAGAACAGAAAAAAGCAGATTTTTAGCCACCCCCCACTGAGTCATCAGGCTTGCATGGGGATGTCAAAAGCAACTGGAGAGCTCTATTCCAGCAAAAACATAATCTTTACTTTGGGGATGGGAGGGAGTGAGCTGGAGCTCAAAGAGATTGTGTAAAAAAAAAAATGTTGCTTACTGTTGCTTCCACTTGAACAGTCTGTTCTGGCTCCCTGGGATTGCCTTACCAGCCTACCAAAATCCTCTTTTCTGCACCATTTTAAATATACCCAATAATGTTCTTCTGCTTGACTCTGGAAAAAGTTTGACATTTGATTCCTCTGCCCCACAGAAATCATTCAGAATGATTTTAAATATTAATTTTTATCCTCTGAGTTGTCACTCCTGAATGCTGTTACCGCTTCCTGGTGTAATGTACCCTTCTGAAACCAAACAGCCCCTATCCCATGAGCACAAAAGGGGTGTGCAGGTCACTGTGTTACAGTCGGAGCAGTAAGGGCAAGATATTTAATATCTACACACTCCCTGAAAGTCCTCAGGTGTCATCTATCCCCAAGGGTGGACCTTGGCTGTAGGGACTGTAAGCATATCCCAGTGGATACATAGATACATATATGTACATATACAGTATATCTATATATGCCAGTGTGTACGCACCATTTGTAGAGTCCTAATCTTTTGCTAAATGCTTGGTTTTGGTTCTTTTCCCCAGAAAAGGGGAATTTGAAGGCACAGACCCCTTAAGGCTATGTTCTCTCATCCTTTAGCAGTAAGAAGAGACAGACAACATCTATCCCAATACATTTGACCCCAGGTTTGCACATGGTCCTGTGTGCCGTACAGGCACAGCCTCTGCAGGGAGAATTCACCTAAAACCACAGGAGAGAGGCCCTTATCCACCACTTAGCAGACTTCAGAACATGTTTTATTTAAAACCTCCAGATGCTTGTCCAGCGCAGGCACCAGCCACGTGATGTGTCCCAGGCAGGGAGATGTCCACGGTGCCAATGCCACGAGTGACCACTGGAACAGTCCGTGCTCAGCAGAAGATCTCCTCACCCTCTGGAGGTGCTTCTGACGAGTGAGAATCTGTAGCACCAAAAAACATCATGTGGGAATCACTTTGGGAACACAGGGACACAGCAGGCAGAGGGGGGCTCCGTGTGCACAGAAACCCTGTTGTCTGCCAAATCCACCAGGCCCCTTAAAAGATGTTCAGTTCCCCAATGAGCTACCATGAAATTACACCTTGTAATGGGTGAGATTTCCTGTGCACAAGCTGGAAAACATCAGTGAGCTAGCATGGATGAAACCGGTGGCATGTTACCAAATTTCACGTGGGTCACAGGTTTGAGGTGCAGCTCTGAGTCCTAAGGGGATGCAAAACTACCAGGCAAAAGAAACCCCTGTATGTTTTTGTTTCAGATGACGAGACAAAACAGACCAGCTTGAGGGGAGAGGCCACCAGAAGGCTTGTGGGTATCACTTCCAAACTGCCACAGAGCTAAAGCAGACATCAGTGCCTCAGGAGCTGCAGCAGCCAGGAGCATCCCAGCAGCAGCTCCTTCTGAAAGCACTGACACTGAAGCAGAACATTTTCCTCATTGAAACAGAGAATCTAGCCCATGGAGGCTGCTCAGGATGGGATGGGAAGGGGAGAAACAATGAGAAGAATGTGTGTCCCTCTGACAACGCCAGGGGCTGCAGAGCAGGCAGAAAAGCCCATGGAAGATCACTTCAAGCTGGGAAGTTCACTCAGCACAGCTGCTCCTCCCCATCCCTGTGTCACCATCCTCATTTAAAGCCAGATTTTGTGGCATCCACAAGTTTGCTGGCTGAAGCAAAACAGCCAGCTTACCAACCCTGAAAAAACACCTGTGAGCTCTCCTGCCACTCACCAGACTGTTGGGAGCGATGTCCCCTGCCCTTTTTCTTCTTTTCCTTCTTCTCCTTTGGTTTGGCTAAACTGAAGAGGCGAGTAGGCATCTGGGTCTGTTCCTCAGCTGCCTTGTTAGTCTGGTTTGTTGTGCTAAGCAAATGGAAAGTGCTTTTCTCTTTGTGTGTCCTTGAAAGACTGTTCCTTTTGGGGGAGACAGACAGTTCTGCATCAAAGTGCCCTTGTTTAGGAAGGGAAGGGTTCTTCTGCATGGAGGATTCTTCAATGCTGGACTGGGAGGAGACTCTGGCAAGTTTCTCATGTAGATTTGACACCTAGAAAGGAAAGGTGTTTCATGAAAGAGGCTAGCAGAGAGCATGGATAGGAAAGGTGTGTCCCAGACCACTCACAGAGGCTGTTCTTGTGAACATCCAGCCCATTCACCAGGTAGAACATTGTCCCCATCCAGGCAAAGTACAGAGAGAAAAGCCCTCTCTGTTCAAGATGAAAAAACGAGGCATACAAAGAGTAACACTCCACTGTCTTTTGCTCCTACATGTACTCTGCTATGTATCAACAAGCCAAGGGCAAATATTCTCTAAGATCTCAATAGCAAGACTCACCCTGCATCGTTTGCACACACAGATGGTGGCAGGAGGCCAAGGAGCAGCATGCCTCTCTGGGAAGGGAACGCCAGCACACGGCACAGGAGCACCATGTGTCAAAGGAAGCCTTCCCAAGCAAAAGATGAAAGCAAAAGCATTTTTCCTGTTTTTTTTTTTTTCCTAACGGCTGTCTCAGTATGTAATTGAGCTTGCACATTCAAAGGGAAGATCAAAACAAGCCCAACAAAGCTTGACTGAACACTCTATTAATAGCTCTGCAATGTCAGTCAGATACCTGCCTTGAGAAGGTGCTTCCTTCTCCTAAATCTCTTAGGCCTTGCAGGCATTCTACCTCTCAGCTTCTCCCACAGCATCCATGCTCCTTGTCTACAAGTGCTTGGAGCTGGAACAGCTTCACTGGCTGCTTGGAAAACTTGCTTGATCAGCAGCCAGGTGGGAGGGAGCAGGACCTCCTTTGGTGATTAGCTTTTCAGAGCTCACTGCTCAGCTCCACAATTAGGCTGTTCAGGCATCGAAAATCATTCCCATTCTGCAATCCAACATTTATAAACTAACTCTGCTACAGCTCTAAGCAAATTACAGTCAGAATTAGTAAGTTACAAACAAACAAATGATCAACAGGCTTAAGGATTAAATTCAGTCCATGTTTTGCCAATGGTGCTGGCTCTCCTCAGTCAGACTGCTGCACAGTTGTAAAGGAATAAACCTTAGCTTGCTGAAAAATGTCCAAACCAGGATCTGTGTGTGGGTTTTTCTTTGTGGTTGTGAGCAGTCAGACACCAGAAGCCTCTTCCAGCAGACCTGGGGACCTTTGCTCACTGAGCCACAACTCGTGGCAGGTGCTTGGTCTTTCCAGGACAGGGGCAATGTCATCTCTTTGCTGGATATTGAGAATGCTTTTGGAGATGGATGTCAGCACGTGAACAGCCTTGCCCTGCAGTTATCAGCTTCACAAGTAGTTTTGTGACAGCTGGAGGCTGCAGGTTACCCACAACACTCAGGCTGTTTCTGTGAAGGATGTCCCCTCTGCCTGACCACTCACCAGAGCTCAGCCCTTGGGTGAAGGCCAACATCAGGCAGTGTCAACCCCCTGGGACATCTTCCCTGGGAGCCTGCCACCTCCTCTCTGCCATCCCCCAACACACAGACAGGGAAGTGGGCAGAGCTGAGGCTGCCCAGCACTGGCCAGGCACCCCCAATGCACCATGAAGCACCAATACTGGCAGTGCCTCAGCAGCTCCAGAGGTGCAAAAAGTGCAGCCCTGCACATCATATGCAAGGGAAGAGCCAGTTTTAAGTACCAGTCCCCACAAGTCTGGCAGCTGTGTGAGGAGCATGCAGCTCACCCAGGAGCTGGCTGGGAGCTCCCTGCAGGGATCAGCTTCCCTAGGAGCCTGGCTGTTGGCATCATTTACCTGGTTGTGGTCAGGCTCCTGCCGCATTTGAGCAAATCTCTCCACGTCCTGCTTCAGCTGCACCTTCTCCCTCTCCAGCTGCTTCTGCGCCGTGCGGAGCCTCTCCAGGTCGAGCTGGTAGGCCGCCTTCTTCACCTGCAGCTCCTCCCGCTCCCGCTCCAGCTCCTGCCTCAGCCTCTGCACCTGCTCCTCGCGCTGGGCCAGCTCGGCCTCGTGCTCTGCCAGCTCCTTCTCCCTCACTTCCCACTCCTTCTCCCTCCTCCGCTTCTCCTCCTGGTGCTGTGTCTGCTGCTTCTTCAGGTTGGCCAGCTCCTGGCGCTGCTTCTCCAGGCTGCGCTGCTTCTCCTGCTCCAGCAGCGAGGTGGGCCGGAAGAAGCTTCGGCTCAGAGCCCTCTCGCTCAGAGCCAGCTTCTGGTCCTCGATGTACGTGTCCTGCTGCAGCACCACGCCCTGGGAGAGAGGAGACAGAGATCACTGTCCTCTCTGTGGGCAGAGGCCCATCCCTGAAAACCTCAGGGTGCTCTACTGAACGCCTTCTTCTCCCACCAGACTTGCAGCCCAGCACTGCTGCCTGCTTACCAGAGCATGCTGGCAAAGCATCTCCCCAAGCAGCTTCCCAAATTCAGGCCAGCACTGGTTCCCTTAGGCAGCAGCTCACTCCCACAGCCTGCAAGCCGGCCATGGGGTGTCCAGCCATGCAGGGTTGTGGCACGAGAAGGGGAGACAAGGGGCAAAGCACGACTGGCAGCTCAGGCAAGCAGTGTGTGGGAGCAGGATGAAGGGCTAAGCCTACCTGCAAAGCACTGAGCAGCTTATGGAGGCTGGTAATGGTTTGGAGGACCTGCTGCAAGAAAACAGAAGCGTTGCTGTTAGATCTCACTGGGTGCTGGGTATGTGGACAGCACCCTCTCTTGCTCTGTGTCCTACCAGTGGGTCTGACAAGCTGCACAGCCATCCCTCTGCAGCCTGCTTCTCCTCACTCTTCCCTTGCAATGAACTCCATCAGTCCCCAGTACACCAATATATCCCTTGAACATCTCCCAGAAATGCCTGGCATCACCTTCCTCCCTTCCCTAGCTGTCATTGCAGCAGGGGAAGGAACATCTGCAGAGGCACCTCCGAGCACAGAGCTCATGGGAAGTCCTGGGTTGTCTCTGCAAACCATTTCCCACAGCATCAGCTTGCTCAAGAACAAGCTGAGTAATTGAGATGAAGCCCAGAAGTTCACTTAAAGATTTCAGGAAAAAAATTTCAAGGGGTAAAAAAAAAAAGGCAATCTTTAAATAGATGTGGACTATTTGTACCCTTCTCCCCCAGCTGACCCATACAAGACCCACTGCCACCAGGCAGAAAAGCTGCACTACAGCAGGCACACAAGTGCAGCAGGTGTATTCTTGGAGGCTTTCTGAAAATACAGAAAAGCAAACACTTCATGCATCAATGCAGAGCAAGCTACTTTGGAGTTATGCCCTATCCCTAAATTTAGCCTAGCTAAAAATTTCTCTGAATCTCTCATATCCTACAATTAACTTCAAGAAGAAAAAAGAGCACTTCAGTATTTGCAGTAGTGGAGTGATAGCCAGTATTAAGAGAACTGCTTCTCATTTTGTCATTAATGCTAATTGGGAGTTATGAATGTGTATCAAAGGGAGAATAGAAATCTAATTGCCCCAATTCACTGCACCTGCAACATAAAATTAAACTCTCTCTGTCTGCAGATGCACAATAAATACAGCCCTGTGCATCCTGGTGGTAATTAACCCTTGCTGCTTATAATCAGCACATATCATCTTGCTGGCAAGCAGATAACAATCAGCGAATTCTCTGTCTAAACATCCAAGGTTAAACAAATAAATGACACAGTGGGTTCAGCTTAACATATTTAAAAGTCTAGATGTGCTTCAGCAAATTAAATGTGTTTTCTTCTACATTGTCACCTATTGAGACAAATTCTCTAGCCACTTAAATGAAGGGAACAGCTGAGCAATGGAATCAATTCTTACCTCGTTATTCCTTTTCAGCATGAACATCAAATTAGCATTTCCACCCTAGGACAAGATCACAAATTAAATATGAGGACAATGGAAAATCACAGCAAATGTCTTCTGAAGCTGAACTAATGACACATCCATTAAACACTCCCCTCCACCTTCCATTTTGGGAGAATTCATGCATGTTTTTAGGCCACTTAGAATCAGACAGAATAAAATGTTAATTAGATATTATTTTGCAGTTATGTGATGGATAGATCCCCAGAAAGAAAAGGTGCAAGGTTGTAGCTGACCTTAGCATTTCAGTAACAATGCAAAATTGAACACATGCTTTGGCTGACCTGCAGACAGATGGTAGCTAACCTGTTCCATTAAGGAGTACAACTGATTTGCAGTGGTTTTCAAGTTTTTGGTGCATATTTCACGTTTCATTTTATTTTTAACTTATTCGGATGTACCTAATTGTCAAGGCAATTTTCAGGCATTTTTCAAGGCTAGAGCTGTCACTCCTGGAATCTGAACTCAGTGGTGCAGACACACAAATCAAGTTGTACCTTCTTTAAAATGCTGTCTGACTCTGTTCTCCGAAGGTCCTGAGCATCATCACCTTCATCTTTCGCTCCACCTAAAGGAAGAAGCCACCATTGACATCGGTTATTCAACATCTTAAGGCAGAGAGGAACTTGCTAAAGTCTGAGGAATTTAATACAGGAAACTCACATGTTCCACAAAAGAGGACACAGAGCTCTTGATATTTTAATAAATGGATTTGAGCTCTAAATATACGGAACACGTCAGCACTATCAGAAAAAGTGGATGTGAATTTAGATTAGGGTTGACTTTGGTTTCAGAGAATGTGCTGATAAATTCAGCACGCTGCTATTAACTGGTGCTCTGTCTAGCCCCTGCACTGCTGTCTACTACCACAGAATACTTGCTGAGAAGACATGAGGCAGCATAAGAGCAGATGGAGGATGATAACAGAATCATATCAGGGTGTATTATTGCAGGTGTAGTTTCAATGCCTCTCTTGTGCAAGTTAATTTACATCTGGGTCAGATACTGCTGTGCAACACCCTGTGTAATTCTATGCTAACAATTTATCATTAACCTTAGCTATCAGATACCTGGATCTTCAAAGGGACACTGGGCTTCTCTTTCTAACTTCCCCCTGGATGGCTCATATCAGTGCTCCTGAGCAGGACTGAGCTGACCTGTGGGGACAGGAGGGCTCTGACCCTCCCCCTGTGCTGCCCTTCTGCTCAAAAGGAGTCACACAGACCTTCCATCCTCTAGCTCTTGCCAAGACTATTGTACTCCCATTGCCAGCTGAGATGCAGCCCATGGGGAAAACCCACACCTGCAGTGGCAATCGTCCTTCTGCCACTCTTAAAGATAAATAACTTTACATAAACCTGAATCTGCAGCAGCGTGAAGGACACCACACCTGGTGTAAAGGCCCTCTCCTCCCCCCACCCCCAAGGCTGGCTCTGCTATTAGAGGCTGACCCTCAAGTCCTCCTAACAGACCTGCTCTCCTGCGCCACGTCCTGGGACCTTCCACCTCTCTGCAGGAGGAAACTCCTCCCTTCTGCTTTGCTGGAGGGGAGAATGAAGGGGAGTCAGGTTATAAGCCTTGCCCGAGGTTTCACAGGTTGTGAACAGAAGAACTGGAGAGAATGCCAGGTTTCATACCTCCTGGGCAGAACAAACAGGACCTGCATTCTTTTCTCAAAATCTCCCAAGACCCTACAACTACTGAATTAGAATCAGAGGGTATTTCTACAGAAAACTTAGATTTGGGCAACAGCCTGAGGTTGTCCCTTTCATCGTTGCAACAGAGAGGCACAACCCTCAACAAACCCCTCCAGTGTGAGTGTATTTGTCATCATGATGACAAGGCCTGTCAAGGGCTTTGCAGCTCTCCAGCAGAGCTGGGAAAGCCTCTACATAGTTCTCATGTCTGACTGTCTGGAGCTAACACTGCTCCTTTAATGCAGGAGGTCAGACGAGGTCCAACGATCCCAGTGCTGAGACAGACACTAGCACAGCAAAACTGGTTGTATTGGGAGTGTGAGTAAGACCACAGAGAAAGGAATTTGAGGACAGGGAAGTTTCTGATGACTAGAGCAAAGAAAGAGGGCATTGGGAAGCAGCCAACTATGCAGCTGAAATAAGTAGTCATGCATTTCTTTGGGAGAGACTTAATTGGAGGAATAATACATGCAGATGTAGGTGGAACATAAATGCATAGAGAGCAGAGACAGGGGAGAAGGTGTTTGATTCAGCAATATCTACATCCATTTGTAAATGCAACAGCATCAGGCTCCGGCTGGGAAGAAAAGTGAAGAACAAAGAACAGACCTGTAGATATTACAATAATAACATGAAGAAACTAATTTATTGAGAAGCCAAATGCTTTCATGTGGCATGTAAGTGAAATAGCAAGTATTACTTAGAGAGAGCACAGAGAGGAGTGAAGAGTTCACATGTTTAACCCTTGTATAGCCACAGGTACTCAGCTACCATCAATCCACCTGTACATAGGCTTTTCTCCTAATCTGTGATTTAATCTATCAGCTATTGTTGGAGAGGAGTTGTGAAACCCAGACCACCAGCTGAAGTCCTTCTGAAGCAAGAGGATACGATGACGTGTGTTATTAACAAATTCTGATGTGCACACACAGAACTACTCACCCTTGGAGGCGTTCATCTGGTGACTGTCAAATCCTCCAAAAGTTTCTGCCCTTCTAGGGAGTGAGATGGGGCCAACTCCTCCCTCCTGGTCCATGGCAGTGCTGCTGACCTGCTGTCCGAGGGCAGTGCCCAGGCTCCTGTTCACCAGGTCTTGCAGCAGTTCAACTGACAAGAAGGAGCAGTGTCTTTGTTAAAACCCACTTCAGGTTTCTGAGCTATTTTCATCCCTGCCTGAGCTCAGGTCAGAAATTATTTGGTGTACAAAGAATCTAGGTTTCTGTGACAATTACATGAACAGTACACATTGCTCCTGCAAAAACTCACTCTGGCCACTAACTCCAACTCTTGGAGCTCTGCACAAGCTTACACCTCCATCTCTTCCTTCAGGCAACCTCAATGTTCTCTGACAACAGCATTTAATAATTCTAGCTTCTCCAAAGATCATACTAGAAAGTAGCCTGAGTTTCCACCTACCCTTGCCTTTGTCAACAGAACTGCTTGTCCCTTGCAGGCACCACAAGCACCTGCTGGAACCCAAGCCCCACCCTCACATCTTGCTGAGACTGAAGAACAGCAAAACCCTGGATGGTCCAAATTTCGGCCAAGGATAAATCCCATGCTGCTCCTGACCCCAGTGCAGGTTCAATGCATGGTTTTCTCTGTGCTGACTTCCCTGCCCTCTTTCAACACCCCTCCAATATCTACTTCCTTTCCTGATCCTCATGACCTGTCCTGAGACAATAACATGAAGAGCAGTTCCTCCTTATCTTGTTATTCTGACAAAGAGAAGAGAAGATGTCCCCTGCAAAACTGGTGCTTGAGAACTGATGCCTTCACTGAAGGCAACCAATTATAGTTGGTTACTATAATTTACAGGTCACATGACTGGCTCACCTTCATTTATTGCAGTTTTCATGATTGCCTCTCCTTTTGGAGCCTCTTCTGTGTTGGCTCTGAAGAGCAGTCTGGAGCCTGGCATCTCCTCCTGCACAGAGCTGTCTGTCATGTCCTGGAAGATCTTCGTCTTCTCCTCCAGCAAGAGCAGGATCTGTTTATCCTTCTGCTGAAGTTGTTCTGTGGGGGTGAACAGAAAACAGGGATGAAGACAAAGTAAAAGCTTTGGCAAGGAAACCTGAGCGATTCCTGAGATATTGGCCCCATCTAGTGGAGCATGACAGTATGTGCTGGGTTTGGCAGCACGACAGTGCCCTGGGCAATCTGGCACAGCAGGCTCGGAAAATAAATAATGCAAGGAAGGCAATCTGCAAACCAGGACTGCACTTATTTGCTGGATGCAGGACTGAAAGAAGTCACAGTTCAACCACAAAATCCAACCCAAAAACTCCCATACATTTTTCCACAGTGGCTCCCCAGCTCTGTCCCAGGCAGATTTTACCTTTCAGTCCTCTCATTTTCGCATCGGACAATTTCTTTTCAAACTCAGACTCACACGGGACTCCTTCATCTTCATCTCTATCCCTGGACAGGAGACATGGCTCAGTTACTAGAGAAACACACCCAGTGCACCCCCTGCCTCACAAGAACAGCTGAGTGTCTTACATGGTGTGCATTGTGTCCTGAATGATCTGTATCCAGCCATTGCGCTCTTCTTTGGAGCTGGCATGGACTTCCACCATTTCGGGATCCTCTCCACCCATGCTGATCAGGAACAAACCCTTCTCTTCATGAGCCACTTCTCGTACAATCAACTTCTTCAGAGAGATCACAGTGGATTTCTGGTCCTTCAGATGGAAAGGAATGGGTGAGGAAGGTGACCAGAGCTAGCTCCCAGATTCAAACTAGCCTCGAAAAGGTCCCAATAAACCATAGTGCTACATCTCTCAGGTTTGTAAACATTTTCTGAACATACTGGATAATTAAAAAAACAAAATCATTTCAATGGGGTCAAAAAAAAGGGATGGGCTTGCTTCTCTCCAACATTTCTGTAGGAAAAGCAATTTTACCTCACTCAATTTCAAGAAAGAATTAATTTCAAACTGACTTTGTGGTTTCATAAACTGTACCATATTTTGCTCTGATCTCATTTCCTACTGACCACACTCTTCCTGTCATTAATATCACAGCTCCTTATACTTGGTGCAGCTTGCTAGCCTGCTTCACACACAGTATCTTCACCATCTCTCCCCAGGATAAAGTCTTGTTTTCAAATCCCACAAAACCTCTGCTGTTCTCAGACGCTCACAGCTGACTGCTATGTGAGAACTCATGTGTGAGGTGATCACTGTTTGCTATGGTCTCCGTGTCATCAGCCTGCTGGGTTACAACGTCCCCAGGCTGCTGTGTCATCTGCACACGACTCATCCTCTTTGTGCATTGTACCACACGCTACAGCTGGGGTGATCTGGTTCACTAGCAGGACTTGTATGCAAATCAGCTTCCCCTGTGTAGGGCACTGAGCTCGTGCAGAGGGTTGGTGGAACTAGAATAACAAATTATCAGCTTTCAAAATGCTCAAAGAGTGGAAAAGTCACAAGGTTTAGCCAGTCTAGACCATGCCTGGAAGGTACAGCCCAGCAGACTCCATTAGGAACCAGGTTTTCTTTAGCAGGTCAATGTGCCCAGCCCTTTTCGGGGGCCTGCCCTCAAATCTAATGCTTTTGCTCCTGCACATTACAAATATATTTCTCTGACATTTATTTTGAAGCTGTTCTGCTGAATTTACTGCCCTGGCATTTCACCTCACAGCCCCCTGCAGCAGCTCACAATGTATTCAGACATTTCCTTCTGCTGAGGTTCATTTTTACAAGGTTTGCATTATCCCCTCACCCCCTCCCAGCCCAGTCACTGCTCCAGTGTGCACAAACTGCAAAGCACAAGTGTTTTGAATGACAGGCAGGTTTTCAAGGCCAATTATCAGCTGTGCCAAGGCGCTGCAGGAAGGGGAGGTGGGGCATGAAGACATGTTTTCCCATCAAAAAGAATGGAGTCTGCTCAGCAAACAAAAATGTTCTGAGCAAGAAAATTAAGTTGTTTAGCAGGCAATTGCTGGCTTTGCTGCACAGCACCACATCACGGTGGTGCTGTGCAGCATTCTCTCACATAGAAAAGAAAGAAGGAAAAAAGGTTGAAGCCTTACCAGTGAGGCAAAGACATACTTCTGATCCTTCTCCTGAAGGAACACGAGCATGTCAGAAAGGAGAACAGCCTGGACTTCTGCAAAAGAAGAAGCACACCAGTATAAGCACATAACCCACTCCGGAACAGATTTCTTGCAATAACACCAGCACTGGGGAGCAGTAGGGCTGGTTTTGCAAACCCTGGAAGCAAGATCAACCTCCCAGCTGGCAGGAGGAGCAAGGGCAGTTCCTGGAGATGCCAGATCAGGTTAGCTCTGAATCAGCTTTGCATTAAGCAGGACACATCAGCACCTGGGCATCCTGCAGGACTTGCTCTCACCCTTCGGAGCAGGGGTGCTCCTCTCCAGCCACACACTCACTCCCAGTTAAGACATGGGCATAACAGTCAAAGCCAGAGACATTTATTCAATAGAAGCTCTGTTTTCTCAAACAATCAATATTTCAGCCCTCAAGCAAAATATCTGCACAGGAAGTTTTGGGTTTTATGGTTCTCTTGATGAGTGGTTTGCAGGGTGTAAATTATCGTGCAATAACAACATTTGTCAGCTGCAGTTTCTTTCCCAGGAAATACTGAGTTCAGGAGCCACCAGTAATTCTGCTCTCAGACAAACACAACTCTGAGGGGAGCCTGTGTGAGACACAGGACCTGGCTTTCTTTCACGGGAGAAGGAAACAGAACCTCAAGCCAACAGAGGATTTTAAATCAGTCTTTTCCCAGAGTACACGTAGAGCCTTCCAAGTCTCCTAATAACATATCATAAAGTTGCACAGCAACTACCAAGTGTAATGCCCCACCCAGACCCCTCAGTACAAAGAGGTTTTGTGTAATGTACTTGGGAAATTTTGTGACAGAAAGGAAGCAAACCAGAAACTTAAATCATCCCATGGGTAAATCCTTCCAGCCTGTTTTGGGAAGACAGAATCCATTCCAGATAAAAGAAGCACTAAACTTTAAGCAAAGCTGCAAAATGAAATCCAGGCTCTGGGAGGTTTGCAGAAGGTGGCATTTGACTGCCTTTTTCTCTGTTCCATGCACTTTGCAAGAAGGGAAATGCTAAAGCTCTTAAACAAAAGTTCTTCCTATAATTTTCGGTGCTCCATTTCAAATACCACAAAATAACCTGAATATATGAATGATCTCCTTTCTCCTTGGGTCTGCAGCCTGCCTGCAGGACCTACTTTCCCTGGGAGTTTGCACTATGGACGTGTTTCTATGACTAAGAAATGCAAATGGAGCCTGTGCTTATCATGATTTCACAACAGCAACAGAACTTGCTTCATCCACCATCTAAAGGCAGTAGTAGTCTTGGGTGCCTAGAAATCATCTGTAAACTTCCTGCTTCCAAAACCTCAAAATAAATCATACCCCATATGGAATTCCACATTACCACCACCTCCCTGCAGAGCACGGCATCAGGCTCCCAGGCCCCATTCATGCCCACAGACCATAATTTAATCAGCTAATGCTGCAGGGAGGAAGGGAAGCCCAGCCTTCCTGCCAAGCCTGAGGCACAGCCCTGTCTGCTCTTACTGCTACCATGGTCCCAGCTGAAAGATTCCTTAGGAGATTTAGTGTTTAATTCAGTGGAGAACTTCAGTGCACGGCGCCTTAAAAAAACTACTTCCACCTGATAACAAACAAGAAGCAACTCAAGAAAACACTGACCCAACAAGAGGCAGCTGCAGGGACACCAGAGCCTCTCCTGAACAGTTTGTGTCACAGCTTAAGAGGTTCAAAAGCAACAAATACCTGGGACATCTCCCTGGATCCCAGTGCAACTGGGATGGCACTGCTGCAGACCTGCCACAGCCCTCAGAAGGATTTTAGCCAATACCAAAAAAACCAAGCTGGGAGACATTGGAGTCTAGGCATGTTGCTCCATAATTAGCTACAGACAGATTTCTAACAACTAAATCAAGGTACCTAATGAATGAAAGACTCAGAAAGTTGAGGTTGAGTTCTAGATTTAGCCAGCACAACTCCTGGAACCGTGGCACAGGCATGGAGATCTGCCTCCATGCTCTGGGCAACTGCAGCCCCAGTCGTGTCCTCCTGGTGCAGAGCATCCCACAGGAACTCTGCTCCTTGGCTGACACACTGAGGTGTCACTGCCACCCGAGCCCTCAGCAGGCATGCAGTCACCAGGAGGAAAAGCAGCTCTCTATCACCCCAGAACCCACACAAGGAGTTGGAAATGGGAATGGGGAGTGGGGCTACAGCAGGGGAAAGCTGGTGTCACAATCTATCAAAGCAGAAGAATAAATCAAGGGTGGAGGCACCAATCTGAGAACTAATCCTACACCCAGAGAGGGTGAGCTGCACCCTTCCACAGCAGAAGGCAGGACAGTCTTACCTTTTAACCGGCCAGCTGAGTTTTTCAGTGAAACAGGCCCATCCCGGATGAGTTTCCGATGCCTCAAGTCCTCCCTTGCAAACATCTGGCCACTCTTCATCCTCATGATGGACTTGCTGTCTGTCCGGCTGTAAATCTCCCCAAGACGCATTTTCTTTTCATACTTGCTGACTTTGCTATTGACTGCAGCAATCACATCTTTAATGAGGTTTAATGACTGAGTCAAGTCTTCGTGTTCAACTTCATTTTCTTTAAAAAAGAAACAGAAACATCTAGATTTGACTTTGTGCAGTCTAACTTCCCGCTTTTATTTCCTTCCTTCCTCTTCTCCCAAGTTCCCACATTATAACTTTTTAATATTTAAATAAGACTTAAATTTCTCCCCCTTAAAGAGAGTTTCACAAAATCTTTTACATATACATGGTTGAGGCTGGAGAATATTTCAATACACTTTGCATATAAGACAGTAGAGATGAAATGCACAAATTAACTATGTATTTCAGCCAATACCAAAAAAACCAAGCTGGGAGACATTGGAGTCTAGGCATGTTGCTCCATAATTAGCTACAGACAGATTTCTAACAACTAAATCAAGGTACCTAAACAACTAATCCTAAGTGAAAGTATGGAATTGAGTTATCTCGTTGCAGTGATGTGAGACAACAATGACTGGATTAGCTGGTAAGAAGATCTGCTTCAGCTGTAAAGGATCAAAACTTCACACTGGACAAACAAATTATGTGCTTAGAATAGAGGAACTGGTCCCTACCTTTGGTGTACTGCAGTATCCTTTGTAAAAGGACTGGATACTTTGTGATTCTCTGTGTTACCAACAAGATACATTCAGGAATCCCAAGACGCCTCACCAGGGAGCTGCTCATTTTTTTCTAAGGAACAAAGATGAAAATTTCAGTTCTGCAGCAAAACACTCCCCCAGAGTGCAGAAAGGACACGTTTTTTCCATCGGCTACATCTGTCCTGCCAGCTCCTACCTTGACAAATGCCTGAAAGCGCTTGTCCTTCGAGTAAAGATCTTTGAAGTAATTGACAGCCTCGTTGTGATGCCCGCAGAATTTGCCGTACGTTTTCTTCATCCGCTCAGCGTTCTCCCCAGAGAACTGCAAAGAATGGGACACACAGCTCCAACCTGCACTGAGCTCCTGGGCTGACATCCCAGCAGCACCTGCCAGGCTCTCAGAAGAACCTGATGAAATCAAATTAGTCCAAAGTATGCTCGACCATGCAAGCAGATCTCTAGAGAGTAAAGAGCTGATTTGGGCACTTCACTGAGCTCACACCTACAGCAAAATTTGTGACTCCACTCACATGGCTTAAAAGCCAAGGACAGCGAGTCAAGACAGACAAAAAGAAGACAGAAACTGTGGATAAAGAAAAGTAAAATGAGCCACCCCGAGTCAAACACCCGGTCAGTGACACAGCCAAGAAACACACTGGGCATATTTTGCTGTGAGCTCTTGCCTACACTCCAGTCTGTGGTCAAACTCTTTTGTGCCTGTCAGTGAACGCTTCTCTTTCCCACAAAATGAACTAAATTAGTTTTCAACAGTGGACCTTCCTCTGAAAGAGCAAAAAGTGCTTCAAAAAGCAGAAGTGGAGATTTGTATGTGTGAAGAATAAAGGTGCCATCAGCTGTGCTTATCTGACAGGCACAAACAGGAGGGAAGGAAAAGCAGCTGGCTTCCAGCTGTGTTCTCAGAACTGCAAACATTTTCCAGCACTTACTTGATTCACTAGGATGTCACCTATCCTCCTGATAACAAAGTTCTTTTCACTTTTGTCTGCCAGTGACTCCTTCTTCCTTTCCAGAATCCGCTGGAAAAACTGACTGTGGATGTGCAGCAAGTTTTCCAGGCAGGGAAAGATCTTGTCCACGACTTGCTGATCGTACTGCAGTTCCTTTAACATGGCTGCACTGTACACATCGTTCATGATCTTCAGCGTGCGGACGTGGTGCATTTCTGTCTGCATCAACTCTGGACAGGATGAGGACAAGAGTTCATGGGTTACAGCACAAGGAAAAGCTGCCACTAGAAAGCTTTTCCATAATTAGGCTTCTCTAAGGAGTTTCAGACAATTTCATGTCAGGAATTGTAACATCAGTCAAGAGCTTCATGTGTGAGAGAAACAGGGGGGAAGAGGCATCCCACAACAGAGAGCTTTGGATGCTGCTGCTGGGGTCTCAACCTCCAGTCCCGTATGTCCTCCTTCCTAACACCTCACTGCCAGCCTCCACATACCCCCCTTTTGCCATACAGGATGGCTCCTGAATCCCTCAGGAAAAGACTTCATAGTTAGCTGCTTGTGATGGAACCCAGTTTGAAAGTCATCAGCAGACAAATGAGGAGAGGCAGTTTCTGGGGTTTTTGATGGCTTCTGGATATGTGAAATGCAGAAAGACAGCTTTCACAGAATACATTACGTTTCTAGGAACTTCAAGAATGAGAGTTTGGCTTTTGAGGAAACCAAAGCAGTGTTCCTATCAAGGAGCTGTTGACAGTGAGTGAAAAGTGCAGGTGCAGATGTCTCACCGTAAATCACATCTTGGCGTTTGACAACATCTTTGTATTGCTGCTGTAGGAACCTGCTGTCCACTACTTGGCTCCAGGACTCTGCCTCCAGCTGCTTGGAATCTAATTCCAGGTCCCCCATGAGCTGTCCTTCATTCATGTCTGCACCTTCATAAAGCAATGTAAGTGCCATTAAGACATGGGTAACTTGTCCCATTTGATATTCCTGTCTAATTATTTAGGTTTAGGCTTTGTCAGTCATACCACAAACATCACACACATTCTCCTTTACTGACACAAATGATCATATATCACATGAAGACTACTTATGAAAAACACCTTTAAAGGTTATTTCCTAGTTTCCTGTTCACCATTTTCACATGGACCAAATTCTAGCTCAGATAATGTATTCCTAATCTGCCATGCAACAACACTGCAGTTAAATAAAAAAACACAACAGAAGAGGAAATGTTTGTCCCTGAGCTAAATTCCAAGTAACTCAACTGTAACTAAAACCTTCTAAATGTTTTTCCATAATTCAAAGCTAAAGAAATGAGCTAAAGAAATTACTATGTGGGGCTTTGTTTTAGTTTATCATACTAATATTCTGAGATTAAAATAAATGCACTTTAATTGTCCATTATAAAAGAAGACAATTGCTGAAAATGGATTTTCTATTTCTGGAAAGCAGCACCGAGACCTTCCTTCTCCTATAAATGCCATGGAGATCTCTTACCTTCATCAACCAGTGACTCCATGGATTCATTAACCCGGCTGATTTTATGTAAAGAGTCTGTTGACTGGGACAGGAATTTCCAAGTGTGTATTAAGCTGTCATCATTCCCAACTCTGCAGAAAAACAGAACACAGAATATTGTTTATGACAAAAACCCAGCCAAATGTACTTTCAGATAAGCAGAATAAATGCATTTTTAATATGAATTGAAAAACAAAGCCAGCACTGCATGATTACATACAGAAATGTGCTTTTATAAGTTGTTTACTGACTACCCACTGGAGCTCAAGAAGCTGTAAGCAAAACAGTTGTGAGTGATGGTGCTTTCCACAAAGAACCACTCCTGAGGTTTTATAGTGTGCACAACTCCATTCCAGTCACGTCCCATCCTCATTGCCCTTGGAGCAAACAGTGTGAAAAAATGCAACACCAAAGGCTATACAAAAGTCCTTATCACTAGCTCTGAGAAGGATCAGAAAATGGACTGAAGTTAAATTCTCCATGAATACCCAGGACATCCAAACTGCCCAGAATACGCCAGTCCCTGTGACTGCCTCACATGTATAACTGCTCAATATGCAACTACAGTAGGAACCATAAATTAGATTTTCTTCTATGTTTTTTTGTAATGAATTATGTATAATGCAGTCTAAAAACAGGAAGACTGCAGCTCTGTGCCTTCACCCTCTTGTTATGGACACAAAAGTTAATACTATACCTGAGCTGCTTGCACAGTATCCAGGGCAAGGCAAGAGAATTCTTCCTAGGAGCCCCGAGCATCTCTAGGAAGTGGCCTTGAATCTACCAGGCCAACTCAGCTGTGCCTCTGAACTCCTGCCATGACTAAACTAACTCAGACAATCAGATCATGCAGAAGACAACTGATGGTACCATATAGAACATGACTATTTCTCTGTTTGTGATCCCTTTTGTACCTTTAACGCAAGTCACAGCACGCGAACTTATTTTTAGTGAGATCTGGATTTCCTTACGTCGGCATCATCAGATAACACACACACACACATAGTGAGGTGTGCAGGAGGAACCTTACCCTGCAATGTTCTGTATGGAGACACTTTTGGAGAGTGCAGTGGGCTGCTGGGATCTCCTGTTGCTGAAGGTGGAGGTGACGGTGCCTTCCTCGGGAGCGAGGATCGCGGAGCGCGGGCGCTCCTTCGGCTGCGAGCCTGCAACGGAGGGGTGGGACAACAGTCAGCCCATGCAAACACCTTAACCACTGTCAGCTGCCATGATGGTGACTTAAAAGGATCCAGACTCTGAAATTCACTGCCTTTTCTTTCTAGAATCATCCCCAGGGGATGTCAGCAGTTAGGAACAGCCATAGGAAGGGAAGGCCATCGAGCCCTGTGCAGAACTCACTGCACTGTGCTTGAAACACCCAGGTGGGACCTGCAACTCCAGAAACACACGTGGGAAACTGAATTTGACTGTTTTGATAATTAACCACATGTCACAATCCACTCTGTGGCCTTTTTATTTCCTTGGGCCTATAGTCATATAAATCTTGCTGCTTATGGTCAAACTCTGAGATAGGTTTCTCTTATCAGTAGGTACCACAGAGAAATGATAATCCTGATTTCATTATACCATCACATACCTTTAAGTAATCTGTTCATATTAATTCCAGATTTTTTCTTCTTCAGATGCATTTCTGCTCTCTGGAGCAACACCTCTGAACTTCATGATAAATACCACAGTGATTACAGCTGTATTACATAGCGTGGTTCCATACAGGCTATCATTTATCTTATCAAACCTTATCACTTGTGCTTATTAAATCATGGCCCTACAAAACCAATCTGGACTATTTCACACTTATTCTTCATCCTTGGTCACACTGGGTCACTCTACAGTCCAGTGTGTGTCTCAGCAAAGTCAGGAACAGTTTGTCAGTATTCCTCCTACTAAAAATTAAACTTTCTATTTTGCCTACCTCAAAACCCAAGACTATTTAATTAAAACAAAAATAATTGTGTTTTGAATCCTCTCCACTTAATACTCATAGTTGGATTCTTCCCCATGTCAGACACCCACGGACATAGGCTGCATCTCCCAGATTTTAACAGGTACAGGCATTCTGCAAGCTACAACAGACAAGTGATTTTTCTAAATCTGAGATGATTTTACATTTCTCTAAAGCTGCAGACACTGCAGAAGGGGATGAACTCTGTACAGCTTCTGTACAACTTCTGAAGTCTCCAATATTGCTTAGCATGCACAGAGGATGCTCTCCTCCCTGCTTTGTTAAAAGCTTATTTTTCATAATATCAAGTATCAGTTGTCAGAACAGTTAAGAACAGCAGACATAGACCACTCCTAAAGCAGAGGGAAATAAATTGTCTTACTTTTGTTTCTCATGGTTACTGTGGGTAATGAAGAGGTATCGTGTGCCTGCAGCATCCCTCTCTGTGGCTGAAAGAAAAATGAAATTCACTTTAATTTCTTCCTCCCTTCTCCCAGAAGGTTGTGCCATATAATTAAAACAAAAAAAGCTAATTTTTTCCTGAAGCCTCTCAGTGTATGTGTATTTTTAAATACATTTTTTATTTTGTCTGAATGAAATGGGCAAAATAACAGATGGAGAAATGTGCAGCAAATATGAAACCATGAAAGTGATGACAATACTGAAGTGAACTGAAATCATAATTGCACAAACATTATTTAGCTTGGAGAAGAAGGTTCCTTGCATTTGGGGTAAGCATGAAATCTGTGTGTTCCTCATATAAACAGTATATTTAACAGTTTTCATTATGTGAAAGCTTCAGCACTGGGGCTGAAGTTCTTTACAACAAACTGGAAACTTTGTGATATGGTAGAAAGTGTTATATATCTATATCTGTATCTATATATATATTCAGCAGAGTAAATGAAATCTCTTACCTTCATTTTGACCTTTGCACAAGAAGCAAAATTCTCCTTACAGCCTTTGTGAACAATTGCATTACAGTCTGTCAAAAAAACCCCAAAAACCAACAAATTAAACAAAACCCCACAGAAAACAGGTCAGTTTTTGCTGTTTGTCATCTGAACTGTTAACTCAAACAACTGAGAACTGTAACTTACAGGCATCATTGTGGTTTACACAAGTAGCTACAAATACTGAGAGAGAGGCTGCTTTCCAGGATAATTAGCCTTTTGTTTTTAATAACATTTCCTCACAGAATTTAACAGGAAATTCTGTTTAAAAATCAATGCAAGGTTGAATTGCCAGGGGTCACAGATTAAAGAAAAAAAAAGGGAAAAAAACCCCTGATGGCATTGTCTCTCTGAAAGTAGGGTGGAAAGCAGAAGCAGAGGACAGAAGCAGAAGCCAATTGTAGGGCCAGTATTTCTCTGAAAAGACAAATACTGTTCTTATCAAGAAAAGGACTATGAGATCTAAAAGACACAAGAGGATTGGGAAATTCATTTACACAAACTCAGACATCATGGATAAGATCTAGAGCACAGAACCCAAGTGCTGCTGTAGTGCAGGGTCACCAGAAAAGGTAACAGGAGCAGCATCTGTCAGGAATCCTTGAGGTTGGGACGTCCTGCTGGAAACTGAAGTTTTGGTCCAAAACCACCACATTCACCAATGCAAAGACCATCATGCTTTAACATCAGCCTTTGCTGCATATATGCCAGAGCAAAAGCTGGGTGGTTTGGTGTTGTTTGGTTTTTTTTTTTGTTTTTTTTTTTTTTAAGTACTCTGAGTCTGTCCATGATTTCTGCCAGCAGATTTCTGGGAATCAAAGTTTTCAAAGATGATTAAAACTGCCTTTTTTTTTTTTTTTTGGTAAGAATTGAGAATTGAGTTTTAGGCTTTAACTCTTTTGGTAGATGAAAGATCACAGCTCAAGATGAGATTCAGTAGCTTAGAGAAAAATATTTCCACTTATTCATGACAAAACTAACACAGATAACGAACTGTATTTTACATGTATGTTACACTGTAAGTGTGAAGTTCTGAATTATTTCTTGAAGCAGGAAAAAAGGAAAAAATTCTATGTCCAGAATGACAAAATATGTTCACATTTCTAGAATCTCTTACATTTGGGATGACTCAATAAAAGCCAGTAATTCTGATATTTTAGCAGAGATAAGTGTAAGGCCATAGGGTGCTGCTATTCTGACAATGTCTCACAATTTCCTGTGCAAGAGAAGACAGAACAAAGCAACCTGAAAATTCTTGCAAAAACCCACAAGCACTGTAAGTTTTCAGACCAAACAAGGAAGAGGAACAAAACCTGCTCCTCTGGTGCATGAACAGAGGCAGTGAGACAATTCAGAATCATGAAATTTACACTCAAGCCTTGAAAGCCTGAAGACAGCTCTTTAGTGTGTACCATTTGGCAAAAAAAAAAGGATTTTTTACGTTAAAGAATCTGGTTGTAGGGAGTTTATTCCTCCAATTCAACTCTTCAGCAAGAAAGAAGTTCCTCTAACTCCTCTGTGTCACTAGTATTAACAACTAAAACCCCAAAACCTTATTTTCTGCATCACTGACCATAAAAAAGTAAAAAAGACAAGACAGAAAGCTACTAAAAATTAGGCTTTTTTGCTTGCTCCTTTGTTTCAGAGCATGCACGATCTTTCAGCATTGGGTAGATGTTTCAGGAAGCTGGGAGGCATCACTGAAAAGCTGAGACATTCATCTAAAATATCCAGTGCTTTAAAAGGCATTAAAAGTCATCCATAGGTGAGATAGAGCAGTGGTGGTGGCACCAGCCTACATCAGCACAGGAATATCAGGGCCTCTGCTGCTGCTTATCCATCATTTCCAAAGTATCTGAGGTTGATTTTAAGATGCAATGGGAGAAAGAACCACTCCCTGATGTGAGCTCTCAATGTAGGCCTTCACCAAACATTTTTTTATGACATTCATTTTCTGGCCAGTGCAGAAAACATGCAACAATTTTCCATTGTACCTTGAAAACAAGGAAAGAACATCTGTGCTAAAATATATGACATTGTTGGGTTATTTTAACTCATTAGCATATAGAGCATTAAACTGGGATATATTTGATTTTCTACATGGTTTCAAAGCTGTTAAGAAAATCAAGTGGGGAAAGGGAGAGGACGCATTTGAGAGTTTGTAATTGTTGATGTTTTACATTTCCCATCAGGCTGACACAGAGTGTGTCTCAGACAAACAACTCTGCTGAAATGTCTTCCAGGAAACTCAGAAGTGCCATTTGGGATTCAGCTGGCTGCTCCTTCCCCTGCTCACATCTACCAGCAGGAACGGAAGGCTCCAGCTTGGGAGCAGCTCCCACAGTTGCTTTGACTCATTTCTAAGCTAGTGGAGTAAAAAATTACTGATAGTGAGGAGAGGAAGGCCTTTTCCACTGAGGTATAGTGGGGAAAAAATGGGTTTTGTCTGGATATTCTGTAGCTTTGGGCTGGTGCATGAACCAAGCAGCATTCTGGTCTCGACCACACAAACACTGCTGACCTTATCAAGCTACAGGCAGGAGAAACCGTCTGATAAGAAATGAGAACAAAATCCCCAAGCTGTCAGAAATCCTCAGTGAGGTTTCCACCCTGCCTGTCCTGTGCTGCACGTCCTTCACACACACACAGGTAGTTGTCATTTGACCTGTGATGCAATTTCTTGTACAAAGGGAGCAGAGGGTCAGTATTCCCTTTTTGTACCATGTGGTTCCCACTGTGGCCTCACTAAAGCAGTATTTCAGAGAACTAAAGCAATACACCACAGATGGGGGGGACTTTTTTTACCCCATTGGAAATAGAAACCATGATCCAAGCCAGCTGTCCCTGTCCTTTGCCCATCTTATCAAATCACCTCAGCTCCAAGCCACTACAGGCAGCTGAAATAACCAAAGCTCTCCTGACTGATAGAGAAAACCCCATGGCCTGCTGTGATGGCTGAGCTCAGGCTTAGGAAAGAGGTTCCATGCAGCCACAACTCACTTCAGTCCAGTTTCCACAAGGCAACACACTGCTCCATGAATCACTATCTCCAAAGTCTCCCTCCCACCTCACATCCTCGAGCAAAAGGAAAATAAAAGTGTAAAGTTTGCATTTTCCATGCCAAATTCAATGAAAAATAAAAGGAAGGGGGGGACCCCCCTGGCTTACTTGCACAGTAGTACGAATCCTTATTGAAAGGCTTCATACAGTGGTAACAGGTTGCTTGGGCTACAACGGAGGTTGCAGTGAAGAGATGTCCATTTAACAGCTTCTTATCTTTTTCCTTCTCCTTGGAATCTCTGTCCTTCTCTTTAGTCTTCTCTTTATCTTTCTCTTTTTCCTGCCGAGACAAAATGACCAGAACCCTTGTCACTTGGCAGAGGTCTCTTCCCTAGTTACAGATTGCTCAGTGTTTGCCTTTGGCACAGTGAGGACATCGATCGAGGGGCACCTGAACAATGGCCATGTGTCTGCAGAGCTCTCCCTTAAAAAAGCCCCTGTGGAAGTGGATTTACATACTATTGACTCACACAGGTGTCTCACCACTGCAGATGACACCGAGTCTGTTCTGAAGGCACCTATTTCCTTCTGCCTTTGTTTTATACTTGCTTGGCTTAATGACTTTAACTCTTTTCTTCTTCTGGGCTCTCACCAGCCTCTTCAGCACTTTAAATAAATTGTGTTAAATACAAATACCACATGCATGGTGTATCAGACTTTCAACACAGCTCATTTTTAAGCTAATTTTTAATTTTAAGTCCAAACCATAAGGCTCGTGATTTGCAACTGCATTTCTAATGGAGAACACAAGCTCTTCCCCAGCGCCTCTACAGCCTTACTGCCAAAGTATTTCCACCTCTGTTTTCCTTCCAACTAGCAACTTTTCCAACAGTTACATGCAACCCTAAGTAACTATGTGAAGCTTTTTGGCAAAATTGATCTTTTACAAACTCTCGACCTATGGCACCACAGAAAGGCTGGGGAACAACAGCAACACCATGAAAGACTCTCTCATCTTCCACAAGCCACGACTCAACCTCTAGGCTACTCTGCTTTGGAAAGATGACAAGCACAGACAGCTTCTCCAACTTTTAGCAGAGTTTTTGCTTCTTTTCTATCTCTACCTTAGATAGAAAATACTAAGTACTAAAAATCTGAAACATTCTTCCCTGCAGCCTTTCATGGATTTGGAATTCTTCCAAACAATTTTTAAAGGAAAGTCCACACAAAAACTCTGAATTTGAATTACAACAACTCCTCGTCTTTCCATGTACCAACCTACAAAGTGTTTATGATACGAGTCAACTCCAGGTCTGTACTTTTAACCGTTGCTGCAGATTTCCGGGCATCTGAAAGAGAAGCTTAACCAGAAACTGGTAAAGGCTTCTGTCAGCTTATCTTTGCATTTTGTTATTTATATGCCACGTGCCCTTTACCTCATATTGTCCCAGCCTGAATATCAGGGACCTGCAGAGCTGCCCATGTGAGCAACTGCCATGAAGTGGCTTGAAGAGGGATGGAGCTCTGCAGCCGCTGCAGGGAAACTGTTGAGCCCTGGATGACAGACTCACATCATGAGGAACTCAGCCCAAGGACTCCTCTCCCAACACATCCCAGGCAAAATGCCAGTGCCTAAGTCTCTCCCTGCAAAGTGTCATGAACAGAAAGTCTATTTACTGGCCCCAAATGCTGTTTTGTTCTGCAAATAAGCAAAACTAGGAGTATTACCATATGGAATAATCCTGTCTGAAGCAGAAAACCTGCCAGAAAGAGTCTGCATTGCATCACATCTCCGCCTCCTCTGAGCCATCAGCTTGGCTCACACCACCCCACAGAAACTTCCACAGCCCCATTTTCCATCCACTGACCTGCCCATCTTTAACCATATCCAGCCTGGCAGGATTCAGGAACTAGAACTCTGCAGTTTAGGCCTGGGCTGATGGTACCAAGTTGATGCCTAGAGTTTTGCTCTACTGCCAAGCCTTGTGAAGCTCTAGGAAAAAAGATGCCTCTAAGCTGAAGCCAAATCTTGTGACTCTCATGCTGAAAGGAGATTTCCCATCCTATACTTTAAACCTACCTGAAGTTCACTGCAAAACCCAGCAATTCTGAAGTCTAATTTTAATTTCAATTAAAGCTGAATGGCCCCAGGAAAAACAGGAAATCGGTGCACCACTTTCAAGGAGGAAACAGCAAACTCCACACAAGGGCTGCCAGCCACTCCACTGAAGGACAAGGTCTCACAATGAGATTTTTTCAGCTTTTTCTTTTTTCCTGTGGCAGTTACTGGAACTTTATTTAAAGAAAGACTGTAGAAACGAGACTATTTTTGTGCTGTTGGAGCTGCCAGTGAGATTTGGTGCCCGGCTTGGTGGCTGAAGCGACGTGCCAGAGCAGACACCACCACATCCCGCTCCCCAGGAACCACGCAGCTCTTACCTCCCAGGACTTAAGTCCCACCAGCTTCACTGTTATCTGAGGTACTTCTGAGAATCTGTTCCATTTTATCGACATCCTCCCCCGGGGCAGGAGAGCTGCTCCCCAGCAGGAGCTGCTCCACGCTAGCCCATGGCGATGCCGGAGGCTGCAGCGGGGCCGGGCACGGGAGGCACAGCACGGAGGAGTTGAGCAAAAGGAGGAGGGGCAGGACAATTGCTGACTTCCTTAAAGATGATTTTTAGCTACTTTGCTGTTGCTTTCATCTTGCCCTACCTTAGCTTCCACTGCTAAAAAAACAAAGCTAAAAACCGAACCACTACAGGCAGAAAAGGATGTGATTAATATTTTACAAGTCAATGTAAGACCACCTATTTTAAAGGTAGAGGGGAGTAAATCAAACACTTTGTGATGTCTCAGCTACAGAAAAAGTGAATTTTAACATACCTCAGTGTTGCTATGTAGTACTTCAGCAAAGAAAGTGCTGCAGAAGTTGCCCAGACAGAGAGGTTTTGTGTGTTTGAGCTCCTCCTGCTCTGCAGGTCACATATAGGCGAGATAGAGCAGTGGTGGTGATTCCCTGTCTCCTAATCCTTTCAAACACTTGCAACTCCTACCATATACCCTGAAATGCTGCTGCTGGCACAGCACTGACTTATTACTGTGCAAGGCAATGAAAAAGAGAAATTACTCATGCTAATTGTTGTAATTTCTCAGAAACTCTCGACCAAAATGGAAAAAAAAGAGGGTTTTTTTCCTGAACTGACAAAGACAGAGCATGTTTAAGACTTTTCAGGGTACTCTGCTAATAGCAAGAGATTCACTGATAATCCCAAAGAACACCAAGTACATGCCAGGCAGGGGTAATTCAATAACTTCTATCAGTATCCCCTCCAATTAGTGCTCTAAACACCCCTTTATTTTTAAGGTTTTTTTACATAACTCTCTAGATTTTCCAAAAGAGCTGTTACCTTTAGTAGGCTTAGATGTGCTTTATTTTACTTCATTTCATCTGAGAAAACTGCATTTCTGAACGTCTGGAGATGAGTAAAACCGAGCTGGGAAGGCACTGAAGCCTCCCTCCCTCCTGACAGCCCAGAAACCAACTTCCTGTGTCAAACTTCCTCTTTCAGGGTTTGTTGTTTTGTTGGTTCTGTTTTTAACTCTTACAGGTTTTTCTCATCTATAATGCTTCTGAGAAATCAGTGTTCCAATGAATTTTTTGGTCAAATTATTTAAATGTACCGGTGGAGCCTTAAAATGTATGTAATGCAAACATTCCACCACGAGCAGCCAAGAAATTGTAACTTGAATGATATTTTAGCTTTTATTTAGTAAAAGTATGAGAGTTGATATGAGCTGCAATTTTTGTAGTGCATGTTATGGCTGGGATTTTGGAGCAACTCTTTATCAACATTTTCAGACACAATCATGAAATTAGTGGAATCAAACCACACTGAACATATACCTAAAAGCACTGCTGTTGTATTTTCTGTTCAAACCACATCTCTTACCTCTCTCTCCAGTTCTTGCTTTAGAGATTATTCCCATTAAGTGCAAGAACCAGTTAATGAACTTCCATTCTCACTCACAGTCTGTGTAAAATGCTCCTGAACTTCTCACTGGTGTTTGCACAGAGCTTTCTACATAAACAGATTTACTTTTCCAACACTGCACTTTGCAGCAGGGAAGAGCTTCGTCCTAAAGCTGCTCAGCAGCAGCTCTGAGCCACTGGCACTTGTGGCTATCTTGAAAGACAGATCCATAACGAGAAATCTGTGTGTCATCACAACTCTCAAGGGCTTTCCAACAGTATTTACCAACACATTAACTACACATCACCTAACCAGACAGTAAAGTGTTCTGAGCTTCTGTCAGACAGATTAATCGAGGTGACATTCAAGCAAAAAAAAGCCAACCAAGCCAAGAAAATCCCCAAATATATATAAACCTTCAAGGGACAAGCTAAAGCAACAACAGCCCATTTGTGTGAAGTATTTAGCATTAATGTAATTATTTCTGTAATCAATACTGCTCCCAGGAAATTCAGCTGTTGAGCAGGGCTTGACTTTCAGCAAATTAAATTCCAAGGTTTCAAGGATGGAAAAAAAGGAAAAAATATAAATATTGGCCATCACTAAAAGTCACTGTTTGAGCAACTTCTCCTGCAATGCACAGGAACTTCTGGCAAAAGTAAAAAAATTATGAAAATACAGCACAGCCATCGGCAGCCAGTCCCTTCTTACAGCTCCTGTCCTTGTTTAATTAAAGGTTCTCAGGTTCTGTAAAAATTAGACTCATTAATCACTACAAAGCCCTAACTCATGCCAGGGCAAAATTTATTCTCTCTGGGGAAACGAGTGAAAACATAGAATCATAAAAGCTGGCAGAGACCTTTAAGATCACCCAGTCCAACTGTCCACCCAGCATTGTCACTGTAACCCAAATCTGGGACCCAGCACTCAGCCTTACTGAGCCTCATACAGTTGTCCTTGGGCTCAGTTTTGGGGTGCTAAGATTTCCCATGGAGACAGTTCCTATCACCCCCACAGACACTCCTGCCCTTTTAGAAAAACAAAAATGGAAGGAAGAAAGTAAAAGAAAGTAAAGAAAAGAAAGTCAGGCAAAGACTTAAACACAGAACTCATCCCTGCTGCCTATGGGCATTCCACAAATCACAAGAAGCACTCACTTTGCTCTTCTTGCTGCTGGACATTTTGTTCCTGAGGTAGCTGAAGGTGCGGCTGACTTTTGTTACACCTTTACCAGCGGGGACACTGCTGCTCTCTTCAGATATGCTAAAAGAAAAAAAAAGATAAAAGTTGCTTTTTTTTTTTTTCCTCCTTCCCAAAGCATCTATTAAACTGATAGATTTTTTTTTTAAGGACAAATGCATTTATTAGCCAATTCGGTGCTTTATGGTGTTTTATCAGAGAAGAAAAAGTGAAGACAAAATGCCAATCTACTAATTTTGAGATAAATTTCAAGGAATCCTCGTATCTGTTTTGAAGCAGGCCATGCCATAGCACCCTCTGCTGCTCCCCTTGTCAAATAACCAGGAACCATTAATGCTGTAAAGAACCATTTCCTTCCAGAGAAAGCCATCTAATGAACTCTGAGGCTGTGAATGTCTTTAACAGAAACCACACTGTCTACAAAGCCTCTCCTGAGAAATGAGAATACCAATATTAAGTAATAAACCACAATGGTTATGTGTATTAATTTAGGAATTTTTAGGATCCCAGATAATTTTTGCCAACCTTTACATGCACAAGCTTATGACTTCTTCAGCTATGAGAGAAGGATAAGGAAACTATTATTGCATTAAAGGACATAGTCTGTCAATATTAAGTACAACACAAACTAAAAGCAGAACAGAAATACTAACTAAATCAAGGAGGAGAAGACAGCAGTGAGCAGAGGTGAAGAGCCTCCTAGTCACAAAATAAAGCCAAAGCTGTCAGTGGCACAGAGACCAGACACCCAGTGCCACAAATGTCCTTCCTCCAGGGAAGCACCTTGAAAGCCACCAGGAAAATTATCTCTTCTGTGCAACTTGAAAGGATGAAAAGTAACATACAAAACCACAATTGTTTTGGCCTTTCTTATAGAGAGATAGGGAGAATTAAGCCACAGGGAGAAAGAACTACTTTTAGTGTAAAATATAGCTCAGGGTAAACCAATACCCTGCAATAATGCATAATCTGATGTTATTGGCTGTGAACAAACAGTCTTGTTAAAAGATGAGACTCAGAACAGACTTTCATATTCTGTGATCTAAAACATTCTTCAGCCTTTAGAGACACGGGACTGATTTTCACAACTCCTGATTTCAGCTGAAGTGCAGTGGGGCCAGGAAGGCTTTTGGGTGTCCAAGGCAGAGCCCACTGCAGGAGTGCCCCCAGAAGAGGCAGGCTGTCCCCCCAGAAGAGGCAGGCTGTCCCCCCAGAGGAGCCAGGTGTCCCCAGCATACTGTACCTCTGCACTGAGGAGCCCATGGAGCCGCCCAACGACTGCGCACCTGCAAAAGATGGGAGGGGCAGGGGGTGACAGGTTAGACTGCAACCTCAGCCCACTGATTTCAAAAAACAGAGTTTGCATATCGGGATGGTTCAAGAGGAAAGGGAAATGTGTTCTGGAAGTGGCTGTTTAGAACAGATTTCACGTGCTCGGGATAAAGCCTGCTCCCTGTATCCTTAGCTGCTCTCAAATTAGATGCTGAGGTGAAAGCCTGTTTAGTATTTTTATCACTCTTCAGCTATTAAGTAAAGACCATGCAACTGTTAAACTTGCTGGTAAATCAGGGTGTCTGAGTCAGAACTGCCAATTCAATGACAATAGGTATAAATGAGAATCATTCTGACACAATGCTTTTATTTATACTCCACTAGAAAGGATCTATTGTACAGCATATCCGGGTTCCATGTATAAAACTTTTCTCCTTGATAAAATTGTAGTTCGTTTTCCCATCAAAATCCTGAGGCACTTCATAAAGAGTAAAGGAAACAAGGGAAGCCTTATTCTGTTTTCCACAAAATGTTACCAGCCTGGGGCTTTGTCACGAAATGCTGCTTGAGGAAAGGCTGAATTTCAACACGAAGCTGAAGCCTGGCCAGTGGCACCAACTCTCTTTACACAAGAAACCTGCTTGCACAATGCATTTGGAGCACATCTGGGAGCTGACACCATTTACCAGAACCATTGAAGAACACTGAAAAATCAGGATGAAGTGATCCAGGACAGAGGGCTCTCCCTGAAGTAACTGGGCTTGCCAGGATTAAAAAAAAAAAAATCCTCATACAAGCACTGTTTGCAGCCCTATCTGAAGTTTAAGAACCAGCATGACTGTCACCTTACTAGGCTTCTGCAGATATACTGCAAGAAAAACAGTATTTTGGCTCAAATTCTCTTAATGCTAAGGGTAAATGCAAAAGAGCTACTTGCCATTAGAGGCAAAGATGGCCCTTTATCCAAAAGCAGTAAGAGCATTAGGAAAAACTGTGCATACAATACTAGGCTTTAAATACAGATTTTCTAACCACTGATTCAAATGCCAACCGAGTCTGAGACAGAAATATCATTTCTTCATATTGAGAAACTAAAATGTAGGCATACCCTGTTACCTAAACCCTGCTTGGAGAGCTGTGTTAGTATTTCCCTTGCAAAATCTTTCACCTCATTAATGATTTATCCCAAATACACCAAAGTTAGTAATACTGTAACATGTATGAAATGAAGTCTACTATTCAACTTCCAATAGCGATATTATATTTTTATAATATAAAACTACCTAAGTGCCTACTAGGAACACATAAGTAATTTACAGACTCCCAAATCCTTGGTTAAAGCTCCAGTAACTCTGGTTCCTGTTTCAGTTCTAGTTTGCTTCTAATATGGGTTAGACCTCCTTAGTATTTCCTTTTTTTTTTTCAGAAAATTCATCAGTTTGACTGGATTTAAGTACTTCACAAACCTTTTTGTTTCTTTGCAGTTAACATCAGAAATGTGAACAAACACTGAACCAAGAGCTGCAATAATATTTGTGACTGTTTTTCACTACCTTTAGAAGATACATGTAATGAGAACTACAGGCATGCATGAGAACTACATTTATGTATCATTTATCTTTTACTTCAATAGTTGTTTCATCTTAAAAATGGGGGATTCTTGGTTCTGGCAGGCAAAATGGATCCAGTGAAGAATTAAGGTCTGTTTATGATTTCATATTTTAGATTATAATATAACATCACATGATCAACACTGCTGCAAGCTGTAAACCCCAGGAAGATAAGCATAGAAAAAGACACATCTTCTCACCTTCTGGTTTGTTTCTGAAGTAGAACAGGAGAAGGAAAGCTTATTTTCATAATGTTTTTGTTCCCTGTCATGACCAGGAACAAAACTAAAATCTGACTTCAGAACCCACAAAAAAATTAAGTTTTTGTTTCAAAAGCCAGAACTTCTGTCTATGTCCAATGAACCTGGGCTAGCAGCCAAAATTTGCTGTATTTATCTGAACACCTTTTAAGCACTACCCACAGAAATTAATTCATATGGTAGCTGGACTTGAAATAATTCATCAAGATCCATTATGCAGAAACCAGTGACTGGACTAGGATGTTGAAACCAGCTTGCAATGCCTTAATGCTGTCATTAGTAATTAAACTTTTGTGGGTCAAGAAATCCAAAGGCTTCGTAGTAATTGTCCAGCCATCTGAAATCCATGTCTTAAATATATCACCAGACAAACTCCAACTAATTCTCCATTTTCTAAAGAAAAAGCAGGAATGGAGAGGTTGAGGAGTGGTAACTGAAATTCACGTGCAATCTCAAGGTTCACACATCCATCCTCTTACAAGAAATGAACCCTAAAGATGTGAAAAAACAAACCTGGTCTGGGATTACTCCATGAAAAATGCTCACTGCCAAAGCAGTCTCAGAAAGAGTTGTGGCTAAATCAACCTTTATAAAGTCACCACAGTATCCTCAAACATGTAAAGAAAACAATATAATTGTTTGAGATAATATGTGACATTATCTTAAATTATCATTGTTAACAGGAGCACTGTTGAGGGAGAGAAGATAAATTCTGGCTACTATAAATATCCTCTAAGATTGTCATACCCTAAAATAAATATCAGGTATTGGATGCTTAAAACAATAAACAAAACCAACCAAACAAAACAAAACAACAACAAAAAAAAAAACCCACAAAAAAAAATTAATAATAAAATAACTGAAATCCTTAAAAGAACAAAACTCACCAAACAAACAAACTCCACCAAGAAGTTTACCTAAGGGTATTTTTCACTGTGAGGCCTCATATGAATGCACAGCTGTGTCTTTGCAGTTCACTTTGTGGGGACCATGAACTGTGAGTTTTGTTAAAAGCAGAAGAAAATGATAGAGCAACGAGGAAGGAGCTTACATATGGAAGTGGTAATATCACACCTGGGCACAGGACTTTCCTGAAGCAAGGGACAAACCCACAGTGAAGACCAGGAATGGAAAGGAGGAGAATTTAGATAATACAAAGAGGATGGTGTGGAGATTGTTTTAAACTCAGGAAGCAACTACAATCTATTAGACTGGAAAGCAATTTCCCCCATCCCAGTAAGGACACAAGGAATGTATCTGGTTTATTTCAACAGTCTAATAAGACATGCTTAAGAAATAGGAAGCATTTTGAATAATCTTTGGTAAGCCTATTTAAAAAAACAAGAGGAGTCTAAATTACTTTAATTCAATCTTCTGCCTTAGTTGGGCTTCTTTTAGCAATAGAGTTTGCAGGAGAAAAAAAAAAGCTGCCAGAGTACTCTCACCTGTTTCCCACAGAACTATTCTGATGACAGTATCAGGACCTAGATATGAACACCTTGAGGATTTAAGGTCTTTGACTGCAATTTGTGCTTTTTGCATAGTGGGGGAACTGTGAAGTTGCTGTGAAGATTTTCAGAATTTAATAATTAGGGCTTCTGTCCACTTCTCTTTCACTGAGCAATGCAGTCACTGTCACCTATGGAAGGCAAGGATGTACCTCTTCTGCTAACTCCATGCCCTGCAACAAGCTCAAGGCAAGAATTTTAGCTTTTAGTAAAAAAAGTAAAGATTATTTTGCTGCTCAGAGTGGCAGGTGATGATACCTGCCACATGGATACAGACTAAAACAAACCAGGTAAGATGTGATGGTGCTGATATAGAAGATTCTTTGGATAATACTCCTTTTAATTCTGCCATTAGTTAGTATTCAGATACAGGACTAATGTAATGCTATTAGACATCATGCAATGGAAATGGTAATTCAATGTTTGCAAGGTGAAATTCCAGTGTCTGAAGCAGAAAACCAGATTTCCCTGTGTTTCCACCCATTATGGCTGCAATGCACAGAAAATTATTACTTACTATCCAACTCCTCCTCCTCATCACTGGAAGAAGAGCCAATAGAAAAGAGAGTTTTAGACTTAGGAATGAGTGGAGAGATGCTGAAGGAGAAGGAGATTCGTCTCGATGGTCGAGTCCGGCTCTGGGCTGAGAAGTGGGTTAACAGCAGACATTAGAGCATGCTTGAAAATGCATGTAATAATAAAAAGGAGAGGAAAGCAGCCAAAGCAAACTAAAAGCAAAGCAAAGGAAAAGTCTGCAAAGCAGCTGGCTCCAGAAAGGCACAAGAAACAAAGAACTGAGAATGTGCAAATTCCAGAGGGTGCAGGTTTCAGAGGACACAGGTCTCACTGCACGCACAGCTCGAGGCTCCAGTCCTTCCCTATTTTTGCTGACATTTTTTAATAGGACGTCTTAATGAAGAATTATAGGCAATTATCTTTCCAAACAGAATACCAACAACAAAATGGATCTCTGGACAAAGGGCATCAGCTTCACTGAAAGAACTGTCATGGACTCTAACTAGAAAAACTCAAGATATCTGTTTGAAGGTGCTTTCTGCAGATAAATGATACAGCAAAGCTTCCAAATATTAGCAAGGACAATTTATCTTAAGTGTTGACTTTATGTGCCTGGGGAGGTTCTTGCCACTTCTATGTCTAAAAAAAATCAACAATGTTGATAATGTTATGCCCTTCAAAATTTCCAGTATTAAAAAGGAGACACTTAAATTTCCTTTCTCTTCTTCCAAAATAAAACAGAAAAATCAAGCATCTCTTCTACCTTCTTCTAAAATTTAAGAGTCCTTGTTCTAAAGAAACTGCCTAAACATGAGAAAAGCCTCACTACACCCTCTTCTACCCTTGCCTGGAAGATGCCTACCAAACATAGTGCCAAACTCAGCAATCAGTCTGTGACATCAAATATCCCATCATTTGTTTTTAAGAGCTGCCCTTGCATAGCAGCAGCTTTCCAACAATTCTTTTAAGTACATGGTCTCTGAAAAGAGAATTAGGAGCCAGCTAGCCATTCTTCACTGAAACTGGATTCCCAAAGGCCCTATTTCCCAAACCTTCTCTTCATACAAGCAGAGGTGGAAACCTCTGAGCTGTGAGCTGATTGCTGGGCACCCACTGCTCACATGGTACATCCCTGTGTCCTCAGGAAAGGTGGCTGGGACAGGGCTGAGGAACCCCTGCCCCTGGGACAGGTCTGACCTAAGGGTCCTACTTAAGCACTTACACTAAACATCTTCAGCACAACTATTCAGGTACTTTAAAGTCATTCCACAGATACATCAATTCACTTGCAGAACAGGGAAAACAGGCTAAAGACTTTATCAGTATTAAAATTCCAAGAGAAAAACAAAGCAATTATTTCTCTCTTTGAATAAAACATGTCCTTTCAGCCACATACAATGAAGTTTTTTTGCATGGCTGGTATCATACATCAAAACTGAATTTAGATTATAAAAACAGTGGCCAAGGAATAGCCAATGTTACACAAGCAATGCAAAACAAACTCCCCTGAACACTTCCTCCAGCCATTAGTCACAAATGCCAATTGCCTACAGGCAATTTGACTACATGTGCACAATTTTCCAAGTAAGCAGAACAGCTCTAGAGGGACCCACTGAAAGGCATTTATATTGAAGAATCCTTAGGAAGACCCATGCATTAGTTTTGTTTAGACTGCCTTTTGAAGGACATGTTCTAGTGTTCCAGACCTGAAGACCGCAATTAGGCAACATGACTTTTTCTTCTGTAGCCTACTTAGACTAAAAGTCAAGATGAACAATAACACTTTACTGTAAATTGAACCACCTTTGCCAGCACAGTTCAACTTCCATTTCAGTGGTTTTATTTATAGCAATTCCTGGCTTTATAACAGTGCTCCACACTGGAAATTTGCTATTCCAAGGCTAAAAGCATTCTTCCAAGCACTCCAGCCAATAGCTCTTGTGACCTCCCTCCATAAAATGCTGAAGGATTAACATTGTGAATGGCCACAGCAGCTCTTGGAACATCTGACACATCAGATGGAGTGTGGGCTAGGAACTGGTCTTGGAAATTGCTCCTGCCTCAGCACATATGACAATAAAGAGTAAAAATAATAGAAAACCCTCCTTATGTTTATTAATCTGGATTTAGTTTTTAAAGTTCTTGAGCACAGCATGCTGCTTTTCTCCCATTCAGAGGATCTTTTTTTTTAAACACCTACCACAAAATTATGCAAGTGGAATAAAGAACTGAATTTGTCCTAGAATCCACTTCCACGTTATTCTTGTATAACTCTTAAGTGTCCTGCTGGAAAAACATGAACATCAAACCCAGGTGACACAAGGGAGTTTATACACCAAGACCTTCTTGTAAGAGGCACCAAACTGCTCCACATATCCTATGGTCACAATTCAAACAACACTGTTCCTCCTTCAAAGGGGAAGAATGAAGCAGAATAATAGAATGGTTTGGGTTGGAAGGGACCTTAAAACTCATCCAGTTCCAGCCCTCTGCCATGGGCAGGGACAGCTTCCACTAGAGCAGGTTACCCCAAGCCTCATCCAACCTGGCCTTGAACACTTTCAGGGATGGGGCAGCCACAACTTTTCTGAATGATTTACTGAAGTTTCTGTAGTCAGGAAGGTGTCAGGATTGGGGGAAAAAAAATCCATGAGCTGCATTTTGCAAGGGATGATTCCTTTTAGATGCTCACATCAACCCCTCAAATGCTCTCATTTTCAAACACCACCTTTCTGTAAGAATGTCACAAATTAATGACTGAGAAAATAAAGCTCAGAGGAATGTCAGTAATGTTTACATTCAGTGTCCCAAACTCACAGACATCTGCCTCAAAGCAGAAGACTAACCCTGCTACTTTGCCCATAGCCCCTCTGGAGAGGTTACTACATCTTCTCTTTTCCTTCTTTCTCCAGGGACCAGGGTGGCCAGACTGGATCTAGAGGGAGATGGGATAATCAAGCCTTCATGGCATTTTTAACACCAGGCCACAGGACATTTTAACAGCCTCAGCCATCCAGGCTCCCTCAGCCACCAATAGCTCATTTTTGGGGAGCCAGCCAAGTTTTTTGGTGTTTGCTCAGAGGCTGGGTGCAATGCCAAGAAATTGGCTGCCTCAGAAAACAATGATGAAGACCTTCAGCCCAAGGAGGGAGGAGGCAGTGCCATTGCACAGGGCAGGATCTGGCTGAGATCAGAGCAGCCCCGTTTTGGTTAATGCTGTTGGGGGACACATCCATCAGGCCATGTTCTTATTAATCATGAAATTAGCATGGTGAAGAATTTAAAACATCTCCCAACAAAGCACAATCCCTGTGAGCTTCCTCCAGCCAGTCTCCTCCCTGAATAAAACACCTTCCTTAAAGCACCTTGTTGTGCTTTGCAAGGGAGAGTCACGTTAATAAAGAGGAAAGATCAGACACCATCACTAATTGACAAGAGCTAAAATGTCAATAGGGTTTCTGGCTGGCAATTAATAATATGAAAACGTGTAATACATCCAAAGCACATCCAGCTGCAGCCTTCTGAATGACTTTTTCAGCTGAAAGAATCCATTCAGCCAAGTTGCAAAATTAAGTGCTTGTTATCGCTTCAATTAAGCTAAACTGGAAAATTTTATAGAATCATCTTTTACTATTTTCTTCAGGAATGAGATTCAATAAATTACACCCAACTGTTCCAAAATATTTAAGTCAAAATGAATAGCAACAAACTCCCCCAAAGAGATCAAGACATGGATTCTCAAGTTCCCACATACCAGCTTTTAAAAAAAAATCTAGATACAGGGAAGTAAGACCTCAAGGGGAACTTACCTTACATCAAAGGAAGAAACTGAAAGGTGAAAGGATGCAAAATTAGATCCTTTTTTTTTTTTAGTTAACAAACTCAATAAGTCATAGTTTTCATACCAGTAGTCTAATTTAGAAAGAAAAAAGCAACCCACACAAAGAAAACCTAACAGAAAGAAAACAGCAGGGATACACTGGGAAGAACGAAACTAAACTGAGTTGAGTTCTGCCTTTCCACCCACAATTCCATGCAGCAGTGGAACATGTACTTCATGTAATAAAGGAAGCATGAGCGGGCAGTAGCACATTTTGCCTTGGGAAGTAGCAAGATATACTCAATTATACAGATGACAGAGTGGATAAGGGAAAACTGGATTACTCACTGTCAAGCACTGGTTTGCTAATTGACATTAGAGACATGGATTTGGTCAGTGGAGATGAAACAGCAGAAGAACAGAAGTTAAATCCTTGTGGCTGTGATGTCTGATGCACCTGCAGAACAGAACAGAACCACACTGAGTGTGTCAAGAATGACAGAACCATCCCAGCTTTAGACCCCAGCTCAGTGCTCACCTTGACTGCAACTCTCACTTTAAAACAGTGAAACATTGCACAGGTGAAATACAACACTTTCTTTTGTCTTTTAAGTGTCAGACAACTAATTACACAACAGAGAGACTATGTGTGCTTGATTTTCTTGCAAGACATTTACAAAACAGATATTGTTAAAACTCTCTGATGGCCATGGAAATTGTTGTTGTGACTCCAACTCCTCAGCAGAGCTAGACTGTGGTTCAACACGACAAAAAAAATCTGATGCTTAGCAGTTTGTTCCCCAAAAATGCCATTCCTCTAGGCAAGAAAAGACACAAGTATTGTGTTGCCACAAAGAACGAAGCAGAAAATTTTAAATAGCTGGAGATTCCTCCATGTTAAAGATGGAAGATTTTTAATATTATGTATCTGTACATATAGGTGGAAGCCTTATATAAGGTGGAAGCCTTTGTCAGACTGTCACTTGGAAAAATTACTTCCAAAATGTTGATGTAGCATTTCCCAGACAGCTTTACCTGGTGGTTGTAGTCTCTGATGTCCCCTTGCTCGAGCTCCTCAGTGAGCAGGACCAGGGACTGATTGCTGGCAAGTGGACTCCTCCTGAGATCTTTGGAGCTCAGAGAAGAAGCCTCCAGGTTTGTAGAGGGCTTCTTGTTCTCACCAGAGTCTCCAGTGAGGCCTTCTAGGCTGTAACTAAAGAGAAAGCACAGAGGTCAGATGCTGCCAAACTCCCGGGGACCAGTGTCTTTCAGCACAGAGCACCTGCAAATGTAAAACACACAGCAGGCACTGAAGTGTGCAGGCAAATGCAGCTGTTACTCCTCAGCATGTTCTTTTTTCTTCAGGGCAAATAGCAACATCTTTGTGCTTCTAATGAGACATACAGGTTTGTTTGTTGCTTGAACAACCATTGAAACTCCTGGTCAATTGCCTTTCCTACTGGTTTTTTTACTCTTTTTGAGTGGTGCACAGGAAAATCCAGAAACACCCCTTCTAAAGATTTTGGCATTTTCCCATATTCTCTTTGCTAGCTTTTTATTAGGCTCTCCCTTGGAATAAAGCCACCCAAATCAAACTACCTTGCACAACACGGTGCTGCCTGTCCTGGACCAATACCCTCCCAGCAGCCACATCAGCTGCTGTAACACTCAGCTCTGCAGCCACATCCTCTGAATCTATTTTAAATCTTGACACTGCACAGTTTTAGTGCTGATAATGTCATTTATTCTGCCAAAGCTGGTTTCTTTTTTTACCCATGCTGTGGTTTTGATTTTAAATTCAATAAATGTTGTTTCCATCACCCAATTTTATTTTATCATCTACTGAGGGAGCTAGGTCTTGCCCAGCAGAGTTGGGCAATAACTCAAAGCTAAATAAAATACTAAACTTTTGCTTTCAGAACTGATAGAAATAAAACATTTGGCCAAACTCTGCAGAGACAGGTGCTGATAGACAAGTGACCTCTACAGAAAAACACTAATACTCCTGTCACCTATACAAAACACACCCTCTCTCACATGGGACTATTTAATCTGATAAATCTTGCCCTAATATTCTGCTTCTGACCCTCTTGCTTCTTGCACCCAAGCATCAACAGACCTGCTGAAATGCCAGTGTGGGTTCACTGGGTGAAGCTTCACAGATTCCCCTCCCAGGACACAGATCCATGGCTGATGTTTGATTTGATACTCACTAAGTCCCAGCCCTACCCTGGATTTATATCCCAACCCAAGGCTAATCCTAATGTCTCAGTGGTGAACAAGCTGACATGTAAACACATGAAAAACTAAACATACTACAGGCTGTACAGATGATTTAAACAACCAGAGGAGCTTTAAATTCAGGTAGACTTGCATAGCAGTGATTAATGTTCTGCAATCCCTCAGAAGCATTAAAAGGCTCATAAATATGCACCTTGAAAGCAAAAACTGCAATAAACCATGAATAAGAAGATTTAGTATTTTAAAAAACCTTTTTTCATGGTAATTAATGGGAAAAAATAGATGCATTGAAGCATCTATTTAATTTATAATTTAATCTGCTTTAGGAAGATTGTGACTCATCAATATGTATCAATAGCAGGCATTTAGAAGTTTATTCTAAAACACCTCTAAGTAGAAATCAGTCCCATTTCTACTGATTATTTAGGACAGAAGAATATCTCTTTTTTACATTCCAAGGTGGAAACAATGATGCTACACATAAGAGAAAAAAAAATCATGTACTTGTGACAAAACTAGCTAAAACCTGCAAATATTAGCCCATAAAATAGTTATCAGTGATACTGGTCTGTAATTTGCTGATTGGCATATATACACCAAACATAATTGAACTGTACCAGGAAGGGCAGGTTTACTTCTCAATATCTATTCTTCATAAGAAGAGTTTTAATAGCTCTACCTACAACCAGCAAAAACTGCCAGAGAAAACCTACAGAGCCATAAAATCTGGGGGACTGGCTTCCAAACAATATTGGGTAAAGATATGAAACATCAATCTCAGTGCTGGGACCTTCTACAGAAGATGCACTCTTTAAGAGCCTGGGAAATTTTCATCTGTGGTGATCAGATTGTTTTTTTCAGGGAAGATTTTACACGATTGGTCTCCTTGAAGAAAACCCTAGGTCTTTCAATTTACAGAGAGCAAGTCTGTGTGAACTTAAACCCTGTATGAGACTGATCTGGTACAAAGCAGTGCTGAATCATACTTAATCTTGGTTTGATTCTTTGGCTGTCACAATTATCATTCTGATCACTGCTGCGGAAAAAAACACGGCTTGAAGTCATCACGGAACAGAGCAGCTCAACCCAACAGTGCAGCTTCTTTAATGCCAGAGGCCAGTGGAAAGCAGCCACCACCTCCACCTGCAGCCCAGTTCTGAGGATCCACTCCCAAGAGTAATTGCTGAAAAAGCAGACCAAGCAAACAAAGACGTGCACGCTTCAGCCAGAGCAGCGTGGGGGAGGCGATGCACGAGAAGCTGACGACAGGCTGTTTGCATGTTTGCTGTTTGCAGTGCTCCCATGCTGCTGCACATTTATTCATACCATACCTTCTACAAGTAAAGTCAGGACCCATGGCAATGTACTGTACGCCTGAGGGACACCAGCTCAAACTAGGAACAGCAAAAGAGGCAAAGAAAGGAAAAGGGCAGTGATTATCGGTTTGTTATGGAACGTGGGGAACGTTAAAAGACTCTCACTCTCACACATCTTAAAAAAAACCAAAACAACAAACTCAGAAATAATGCACTAGCACACACCTGGTTGCACAAACACACCACAGTGCCCCAAATGCCCGAGGTTACCACTGAACAGGGAGCAGGACAGCCCATGCTTCCCCCAGACCGACCCCATCAGCCAGTATACAATGTACTGGAAAAGTACTCCTTGTGAGGAGAGAGGTTTTTTGGAAAAACAAGGCTAAAACATACCAAAGCAAATTTGTAAGAAATCACACACAGCCATTGTGTTAGTAATGATTAGTATTTTCCTGGTAACTCTCATCCTCAAATCAGATATTTCACAGTGTAAGTCCCCTCCATAGAAATACTCATAACCTCAGGCTATGCTTGGAAAAATAAGGAGAAAGACACAGTCTTAAATACTGCACAGCCAATCAGTGAAAGAGGCTGGAAGAAAAAACCAGGCCAATCTTACTATTAACTTGGGATTAAATCAAGAGTGCTTCTAACTAAAAAACTTTTCAGCTCCCATTGCCCAAAAGAGTCCCAAAGTTGCATCATGAAAGACATAAGAAATGCAAATACAGAATGCAAATATTTTGGTTGTTATTTTAGACTGCTTCTGTTGTTTTTTCTCTGTTAGCTCATGGCCCAGTTGCAGGTTTTGCAGAAATCCATCTTCTTGTCAGCTATGACATTTATATGATCCCTAAATCCTGAAAAAGCTGTTCAGGAAGCATACGTTGTCTGAAGGGAATTTTGCAGAAGCAAAAGTCCTGCTCTCAGGTCCTGGTCCGAGATCCATACAAGGAGGGAACATAACCAGAGCACGCTTTGCTTCATGCCAAGAGCCTATGGAAAGGGCCGAACAAATTTCAGCCTTCCTGGACAAGGAATTGTGAGTGCCAGAAGCCTCTGAGGGCACAGACCAAGATTTAAACTCACTGAATGGATCGTGTCGTGCCATCTCATATTGTTTCCACACACAGTGCAACACTGGAAACATTCTGGAAGGGTTTGACAATTGGAAACATTCTGGGAGTTCAGATAATTACTGCCTGTTTTATAAAAGATGCTAACTGGGTGAGGATACACCCAAAGCTTTGCACTCAAAAGCCCCCAAGTGTGCTTCACCACTAGCTCTCAGCACAGTACTATAAACATTCTTCATGAAAACATTCCTTCCAATAACATGCCAATATTTCCAAGTACTTAATCATCCTCACCCAATTCAACCACAATGGCAGATGTTTAAGTATTAGTAGGGGATGGCAGGGAACTAAATACTTGTGTGAAATCATAGAGGAAGCAAGTCTGGGCCACAGGAAATCCATCTCCATCACACACAGTCTGCACTCTCAGGCCTGGGTTCAGCCTCCCAGTGGGTCACTCAGACCTGCTAAGGGACAACTGAGAAAGCATCCCAAGGAAGGTGTCACATATGATTCCCCAGGCCATCTGCTTGTGGCCACAAGAGTACTGAGCTTGTGGACCCTTTGAGACATGTCACCTTGCCTTCCAAAGCCACTCATTTTTGGGTGGTCCCTTTTCAATCGAAGGAAAGAAGATGCTCCTCACTAAAGCAATCATGTAATGTTTACACTAGACTTGAGAAGATGCCTCTATTCCTGACTACTGCCATGTTATGGTGATGATCTCAAATGCTAAAACTGCAGGGGAGGGAAGTAGAAAAGTAGAGGGAGGGAAGAAGAGGAGCCCCATATATGTAGGAGGAAGCCTGGAAGTGTTAAGATCTCAGAGAAGGAAGGAAGGGGATCTGTTGGCAAAGGCTGTGGAAAGCACTCTTGCAGAATCACAGTCCTGTGGGGGAGCCACCCACAGCCTGTTGGCAACACCACAAAATCCTAAAAAGATTAATGCACAGCATGCAAAACTCCTTTACAGAAGACAACCTGGGGAGGAGGAGGAGCTTTTATCTACATCAGCCTTGTGAGAGAGCACAAACAGTTGGAATCAGTTTCAGGCTCCTGTTCCACAAGTGGGGTTAGAGAGGATGATTCCAAAATGGTTAAGAGACCAGAAAAAGTGAGAAAGTGTTTATGAAAGGATTATTACACATTTCAGATATGACCAGGTATTCTAGACATTTTCTTTATTCTACCTGTAAGCTCAGTGTTTCATGATATTTTGTCTCTAAATACTAACACAGCTAATATATAGGAGCTTTAAGAGACTACTGATAAGCTTTAAGAGACTACTGATAAAAAGAAGTTCATTTGCATGAGCTGAGAAGACAAGCACTGCATTGCTTCCTGCAGTGATGCAAATGAAGTAGCTTCTTAGAAGTAGAAAACATGTTCTTTCTTGTGCCTTTTTTTAAAAATTCTTTTTTAAGAGTGTTCTTTTGAACTGTACAGTGCTGCTAGGGTTCATTGATGCTGATGCATGGTGAGGCACAGCGATTTTTTTGGTCATAACATCATGGTAACATTCTTTTCACATGTAGGAATGTGGTAGTTTGTTTACACACACATCACCCCATCCATATTTCAAGTGAAGTGAAATCCCGAGTTAACCTGGCACAGGAGGGGAGGTAGCAGGCTATGGCAGGTGAGACAAGCTTGAACCACTGAAGGGCAGAAGTTCAACTGCTCTTTTTTTCTTTAGCCTAAAATGTCTAAGTGTGGACAGTCCACACCTGCTGTGTCAAAAATTAAGTATCCTCTTCTATATACTAATAGTCAATGCAAAGGTTACATGAGTGAACTGGATATCTGTGGGATGGATGAGAAACTGAAAGTTTGTTATAGAGAGGAAAAACACATGGAAGTAAAGAGAAAAGCACACTTTATTTGCTCTTTTTTAGGAAGATGGTTATAAAACCACCAAAAGAACAAAATTAAAGCCATTTAATTCAACCAGCTGCAGATCTGCAGAGTGTTCTCCAACTCTGAGATCGTGTCTGACTCATCCCCTCCCCCAGCTGCCCCTCCTGCAAGTCTTGCCAGGAGTCTCTGATGTGCTTTAAATCCAAATCACACACATGTTCCCAGGTGAACCACTGTTTTAACCAAAACTCCAAATCTTACACATGGCAAAGGCCAACAAAAAAATCTCACATCTGAGATTTCTCTTCATTATTAACATAATGTCCTGGAGAAAACAGCTCGAGCACGTGCTCTGTGGGGCACAAAACCTGCCCTGGGTCAGACTGGAGAGAGAAAGCAGCCAGGTGGGATGCACAGCTCTAATGCCAACACTGCCAGAGGTACTAACATCAGGTTTACTAACATGAGAGGATGGAGTTAGTAGACATTCAAACACAATACAGTTAGTCACATTAGTTGGCTTTGTACCTTCTCCTATGAATGGGAGGCTTCTTTATACCATCCCCCAGAATTCGCATTGAACTGAAAATGAATCATGGAGAATGGTCAGCAGCTTGAATGAAAAAAAAAAAATGAACAAATGGCAGCTAAAGGATTAATATCCCCAACACACAGACAGAGGGAATGGACATACAGGGAAAACACAAAATGGAATATGAAAGGAAGTAATGAGTCTCTGTGTTTCTCCTCTCTTCTACAAATAAATCTGGGGTTTGGTTGGTTTTATTTTGTACAGAAAGAAGGCTGCACAGGTATTGACCATGTTGCAACTTTGCTGCTGCCAAAGCCAGGTCAGTTTAAAGTTTAGATAAGGCCAAACTCTTTGACAGAAGCTGTTAGCAACAGTGATTAACACCAGCTCCAGTTTTGCAGTGCTTAATCCATCAGTGAAACATGAGGGTGTTTCTTTCCCCAGCCTGCACATTTAACAACACTGCAGCATTGTTGAAAGACAGGCATTTCAAATCCACTACAAATGTCAGGAATTACCGAAGGATGAACATCCTATTGTGCAGCCTTATTCGTTTTCTTTGTATTTTTAACAGCAAAATGTAGACACGAGGGTTATCTATGAAGTGCATTTGAGGAAAAGATGGGAAGTCAAGGGGAACTGAGCATCTTTTCACATTTCATTTAAGATTTTTTTTTTCCAGATCTTTTCTTGACCAAACGTTTACGCTCATCCCTCTTACAAACAGAAAACATGTAACAGTGGAAAAGACCAAACTTTACAAAAGGCTGATTTTTTTTTCCTGTAGGCTTTTTGGGGCCTCTATATAAGCTTGACTTAGCTATCTCTGTCATCAAGGTTAGGACTATTTTTGGTGTGGACAGGGGCTGTAAGTTGTTGCTGGGGCAGGAAGCACCTCTCAGAGCTCAGCTGATGGTGCACACTGTCACCTCATTCCTCTTCCTGGCTTCACAGCCCAGTTCTGAGCCTTGGGCTGGTTTTGGTGGCAATTACATTTTATTTGGTTATTTTTCCCCTCATTCAATGAGTGCAAGGTGCTCACCTAGAGAGCAGAGAAGTGTCATGGGTGCCCAGAGGAGGGGAAGGAGCACAAAGGGTGGTGGGAGCAGCACAGATCCAGCCCATCAGCAGGACAAACCTCAGCCAAGGCTTTGTGACCAGTGTTACTCCACTTCAAAGGTTTGCAAAAGTCAAGTTGCAATAAGGACTTTTCCCCTTCTACTGGGAAAGCATCTACTGCATGTGAAATAAATGAATAAGCAAACACTCCAAATTTAACTGATTTGAGTGAAAGTCACTTGTTTGCACTTCACGTCCTCAGTATTTGTTGTTTCTCACTAAGCAACGAGAGTCTCAACATCACAACAGCCACATATGAAAAGAACAAAGAAAAGAACAAAACGACACAGCAAATAATCCAAATTCCTTTCTAAAAGAAGCATAAAAACAAACATTAATCTAATCAGCACCACAGACCCACCCAGCTTTTCTTTTTCAATTACCCTACATGACAGCTATCCTTATGCAGCTGTATATGAGAACATATGAGAGGAATTACTGTTCCTTTAACTCAGATTTTCTTGCACTTACAATGAATGTATTTTCCCATATCAGAAACAGCCTCCAAAGTGTGATGCAGGAGAATTTAACCCCATCTGTTCAGTGTTAGCAGTGACTGACAGCTATGCAGTTTATTACCCTCAGAAATTCATATGCATCAGGCCCTACACTTAAAAATAAATCTCCCCAAATGAGTTTATGAGCTTATGGACTCATTCTGTCACAAACCTCCAGGTATGCTGACTCTATTGTTGCTTTTAAAAATTGATGGGGATTACTTAAATTATTTAAATATTACCTAGGGACCAGGAACAAAGCCCAAAAAAGGTGACAGTGTTAAACAACAACAACAACAAAAACTGTATGTTACTTAGAAAATCCTGAATGGTTTTCAATATTGAAACTTTAAAACCTGAAGGTGATATTTCTTTAGTGGTACCCACAGCTGCTGTGTGTAAAGGATGCATACATTCCTGATGGGAGGCTGATGCCTCTCCCTGGATTATCCAAAGGTGTCAGAATTTTCAGGAATCCGTTGTGAGTGGCCAGTTTTAATTTAATGCCATCCAGCCCCACATGCAATGGCTCTGTTTCTGTCAACAGCAGAATGCACTGCCCTGCACACCTGGGCCTGCAGCCTCTGTGAGCTGTAGGGAGGATATGGCACCCTGACCCTGCTAAAGCAACTGGCCATTCCTGCTCTGAGAGCATTAAAGCACATTAAAAACACTGGCCAAACCTCCACTGGGCTCAGAATACACAGGGTTTGGTCCCAAGCATCCTGCAGCTCAAGTGCTGAACAGTGCAGGGCATGGCAGGGAACCTCACACAAATTACAACCTTTTGGTGTGCATCTTCCTTTATTTCATCTTCTTCCCCACTGAAATGGGGGATTGAGCAACTTTTCTTCTGACAGTCACTTGGCACCAGCATGGACACACTCACATGGCTCATACACCTCTCCCCCTTGTACCTTCTGAAAGAACAGATGGGAAAATTTCTCTTTTGAATCTTCCTGAACAACACCAGGGACATCAGTGATGAGTTAGGTGGAACTTAATGTCCATGAGAGACTGAGGTGGAACCAATTCTGTGAAACAGGGAGGACCCATCTCACCATTATGAAGAGATTCCACAGGATTTTTTTAAACCCTGGTGCCTGTGTTATCACTTAATACAATCAGAGCAATAATGGTCATGTTTATTCTGTGGTCAGTGAGATTTAACACTCCAATAACTCCTTTGTACAGAAAGGGGTGGTGACAGTTCTAATGGAAGACCTGTCCCGAGGTAATTCCATTTACTCTGGAAAGCTCAAGCATCCTGTAGGTATTAAATGCTTTAATCCTGAAAGTTAATTTAAGAAAAAGCAAACAAACATACATTAGGAGATTGTCTTAACCTCTTCAAAATGAAAAAGAAATAATCAAAAGCAGCGTGCTCGCTTCTGATAAACTCTTCAGTTTTATCATGTCAGGTTTAAAGATCAGATAAATATGCATGAGTGGGTGCAGAGTAAATCCAAGCAGCTCTCCACTCACCTCCTCTGATTGATTTCTGCCTCACTGGTGGCATTCTTGCCCGGCCCCCAGCTGTGCCGGCGGAAAGGGGACAGCGGCCGCATGGAGCCGCGCAGGACGGAGGAAGGAGCGGGCACGTCCGTGATGCTGTCCAGCTCCTCTTCCTTCTCTCCTCCCTCTGAGCACACCATGTTGGTGCAGCTGCCATCCAGGCTGTGCCTGTCCTTGGGCTGGGCAAAGCTCCCCACGGGTGGGAAGGGGAGGGACGTGTCGCTGCCCAGGGATGAGTTCCTCTCCAGGGACATGGTGTCGTCCGCAGAGGAGCTGGAGCTGGTGACATCGCAGGCAGACTGCTCCTCTTCAGGCTGCTGGGGGTAAGAAAAATTAAAAGTAAGTTAAAGGAGAATCATAGACTGGTTTGGGTTGGAAGGGACTATCGTTGTGGTTTATGTATTGAAGAAAAGACTCTTGACGACAATTTCAGAAGGCTAACATGATTTATTAAAATGACTCCATAATTCTAATATATTTCTGTATTTGCTCAGCAGAGAGCATTCCATGCTCCTGCTGCTGCTTCGTCTAGAGAAATGTGTCTGAATAGTTTACAATATTAGAAAGATAAAGTAATTTCAGTTCAGTTTCCTCATAGGTAAGAGGAAACTAACTAATTTTATGTCCTTAAAGAACAAACACAAATATTTTGTTTACAAAAAACTTACAGAGAGTAAAAAACAACAAAAAGATGTTCTCCCATAAGAAAATAATCAGAAAACTTACACACAGAAAAACTTATAATATGTTCATAACAACAAGGGACCTCTAAAGATCAGCTAGTCTGTTGTAGTTGAGTTTAGGAACAGCAAGAAAGGTGACACGGACTTTATGATTTAGAAGGTATAATGGTTTATTTATTAATAGAATATTACACTCGTATAGAGAAGTTTGTGTAATTAAGACCTGATTGGTCTTTAGGAGGTCTTTTGATTAAACAAGGAATAACTCTTTCTTATAAACATCCTGTACAACACTAGGTATAAGAGATAAGATAGTAATTGTTTGAATTTTTTTCTCTAAGTTTCTTAGACTGAGTTATCTCTGTTCTCTCTTCAGAAGAACTGAGAATAACCACACTAGTCCCACACCCTTGCCATGGGCAGGGACATTGTTCACTAGATCAGGTTGTTCAAAAACCCCTCCAGCCTGGCCTTGAACACTTCCAATGAAGTAAATGCATTTAACATTTTAAATAAATGCAAATATTTTGTATTTCACACGAGCTGCGAGATTTCTTAGTCTATGGCATAAGGCAAATTAACCATCATAGAACTGAGACTTTTTGCTCTGGTTTCAAAAGAGGCTGAAATGCTCTGCAGGGTGATCTCTTCCACCCCACAAGTCCCTGGCTGCCATTACTCAGGCTCCCAGCTCAGATCCTCTGCCTGCCTTCCTCTCCCCAGTTATATATTTCATCCTGCACAGCAAATCCTGTTCCTCTCACCATTTCTGGCTAAACCTGTTATCAATCAAAGTGCCATAAAACTGCCAAAGGTTTACTGAGAGCAAGTAATGAGGAAGGGGGTTATCACAACTCCTGGTGACAAACTCCAGCCTCTCCTGTGGGACTGGGACGGGCTTGTAGAGCTCAAGAGCAACACACTGTTCCACTGCACCATGCAACACAAAAGGGAGAATTACTCAGTAGCAGAAAACAAACAGAAAAAAAAATAAAAGCTTAATTCCCCATCCCCAACTACTTTCCATTAAGCAGAAAGTTAATACCAGGGTTTGCAGCATTTTTCAAATCCAGCTGTCATCGAAAAATATTGTTCTACAGGAACAGCCACCCTGTATTAGAGAGTTTGAGTCATACTGTAATTTTTGGGTTTAGTTTGCTCCAAAAGAAGTATGTAGAAGCCAAACTGGTTCTCTCTGGCCAAAGGCCACATGCTGACCACAAAACCCCAGAAGAGCCCCTGTTCCCTGTGGCCACCATAAAAAACACAAGCCCCTCTCTGACATCACCTCCAGTCTGAAATGGTGTTTGCCCTAAGGGACTGACATGGGAAGTTTCAATTTATTCTGCTGCAGAGCCCTGTATCATTTAAAATAATAACAGGCCGAGTGCTCTGTCAGGCCATACACCACAGAGCATTCAGCAAAGCCCTGGTGGTTAATTGTCCTCACACAGTGGGCTCAGGGGGCTGGGCAGGAGCTGAGTGCTCCAGGGGCTGCAGGCTGTCAGCAAGCATTTGGCAGAGGACAACTGGATATAAAATCCTGTTCTTGGAAGGGAAAGATGGGCATCAGACCACATGGAGGGAAGGATGAGCAGGAGCAGTGTTAAACAGTGCAGAGACTTTTGTTTTTCTGTGCTTTATTTGAGGGGCACACACTATAAGCTATAAGCTTTTTATTGAACTGAACAAAAAGAAACTGAGATATTAAAAAAATCTTCTAATAGAATATTTCACTATTCAGAGAGAAGCCCTGTTTCAAGCTTAGCTATTTTTTATTCTTAGTTCAGTTTAACAGGTACACAATAACGTTCCTGAGATGGTTTAACTAAATGCTGTCACACTGCTTCCCTTCTCACATCCATCAAAGGGAAAGAGAGGAAAAAAAAAATGACAGCATCCACAGCACACCACCAAAGTAGAAGAATCTTTTAAACACAAAGCATTAAAACCACACTAAAAATACATCTCTCCAAAAACATTCACTTCATGTTAAGGTATGTAAAATACTAATAGTGAATTTCAGAAAACTATGTTCTGTGCACTAGTAAAATATTGGATTTGATACATTTGAATAGGAAGCTGAGGTTTAAAGAAAAGAGAACTGAAATGGAAGCCCTGTGAAGTTTCTGATGATGTTCAGCAGTATTCAAGATAATCTGATATTTGTGTGAGTCATGATGAGAGCTTACTGAATTGCTTAAATACAGACAAATCAAGAAGTCATTATGTGGATAACACTCCTACAGTGGAGAAAACAGTCTGCCAGGACGAAACAGTCTGCCACTTTTCTAAGACAGAAAAATACTGTCAGACATTAGATCAGACTGGATGGGGCTTTGGAGCAACCTGGTCTAGTGGAAGGTGCCTCTGCCCATGGTAGGGGGTTGGAACAAGATGAGCTTTAATGTCCCTTCCAACCCAAACCATTCTGTGATTCTGGGACTGGGGCAGCAGAGCAGGAGAGGAGAGGACTGACTTCACCCCATCAGCTGTGTGAAGCATGGGACATTTCAGAAACTTTCAATTTGGATGCAAATCTAGAAACAACAGTGCAGAACACCAAATTAAATAGGGGGGGAATTAGAGTAAAGAGAGGAATTTTTATTTCCCAGATGAGAATATTGCTGCAGTTTGAAATACACAACAAATCCCATCTCCCTAACAAGGAAGATTCAGGCTTTTTCACAAAATGAAGTTCAAGGAGATGTTTGAAAAAAGGGAAATACATTTGGTCCATTTTAACTTTTACCTTGAGCATTTGACTGACAACAGAACACAATGAACAATTCCCTTGAACTTTTGGCCCATGCTTATTCTTCTAAAAATATTCTGCCATCATTTCAATGATTTTTTTTAACAAAGGAAAATAGTTAATATGAAAGACGACTCTGAAAAATGCCAAGTGTGGCTGACACATCTAAAACATCTATATTGTAGTCACCACTGCAAAAAACTAGCTATCTGGCCAGTAAATATGCATTGCTCTATTTGAGTAAGAAAATACCACATTTGCAGAACAGAATGTGTTCTTTTCTTACAGGAAAAAGGAAACATTACAGAGAAACTAATTTTCTTCAAGTTAGGCATGCTGGATTGCACCTCAATGAATTCAGGACTTAACTGTGACCATAAACTGTGGCCAAAAAGAGCCTTTACAGACATTTGCTAACAGGCATTTTCTTTGCCCTCAGTATTTGCTGAGAAGCTTTTAAGAAAAAATAAGGTGTAAAAGTGAGTATTCTGAGAAAGGACACATGTACTTCTCCATGAACAGGGATAACAGAAATCACTGGGATGGTGAGAGTAAAAGATAAATTCAACTAAATCCCTCCACTGTAGGAGGTCTTGATAAGGGAAATTCAAATGTTCTTTCAATCATTTCCATGATGACAACATGCAAAGTGCTGAGACACAAACTTTCTCTGTCCCATGACCTTCAAAGACATTAAAGGTGTTAGAATATTTTAAAAAAAGAAGATGAAAAAAATTAAACCTTGGAATCCTGAAGTTTATTTGGAATACCATTCCACTAAAGGAGTCAACACCTTTTGTTGGCTTGATATATAATCCAGCAGAGTAATTTTTTAATTTGGGTTTGCCTATGGTTACAGGTTCCCTAAAATTAACCTCAACAGTGGCCTTCTATTAATTATTTATCATAGCTTTTATGATTTGGAGTGGAGGTGAAAGCCTTTCCCTTAAAATTTTTATTCCTTTGGGTTTGTTTTTTTTTTTCACAGCTGTTGGGGCTTTTTTTTTTTGTTTGCTTTAAGAGATACAACAACTCTGAAAAAATAAATGCAAAACATTTATGTATTTGTGTATTTTCTTTGAGCAAACCAAAACAAAGGCCGAAATTAAACAGTATTCAAGACTCTGAGTTGCAGCCCCTTCCTTTGGCAATGATGTGTGTGTTCCTGACTCCCTTCATCTGAATCATTTCCCAAGAGGCACATTAAAAAGCTTCCCAGTACTGCTGGACTTCAGTGTCTGGTTAAAAGTTAAGATGAGCAAAGCATATGGGCTCCACCCCAGGATGTTGCCAGATGATTGTGAGAAATGACCTTATGCAGCATTAATCATTCCAGAAGGAGGATGCTGCAAAGCCTGCCCAGATGGCTGTCTGGGACAGACAGGGAAAAGCAGGATGATGAGGACATGGGAATGAAGTGCTGACGCAAAAAAAGAAAACAGAAAAACCATTTTGCTGAAGGCATAGACTTGGAAGCAACTTCTGCATCTCAGTGACAGCCTGTGAAGTCTGAAAAAAGGGCAGGTTTTAGTGTTAAAGCTCCCTGAACCCAACAGCTCATGTTCCAGAGCTCAGCACACTTCCTTCAGAGAGAGAAAGAAATGAAACAAGCACAGGAGAAGGGAAGGAGATGGGAGAGGAGCACACACCAAACACCAGGGACAGGGTAAGGCACCTGCAGATTTCGTGACCCCATACACCCCAATTCTTCATGGTCCTGGGACAGAACCAGGGCTTTCAGTCTATGAATTTCAAGTGATGTCTAAGGAAGCAGCCCAAAGACTCTGGACAGACAGCAACTTTTTCTTCCCACATTTATTTTAATGCATTAAGCAGTTAGCAAAGAAGGAGTTATTTCTACAATAAATAAAAAAATCCCCCAAAAACAACAAAACAACTCTAGTAGACAAAAGTTCAACTCTTGCTCCACAGAAAGGGGAAACAAGAACAGAACTAGTAATAACAATAATCACCATGACACCGAGAGGTTTGAGATCCTCTTTTTGTTCATAAACATATTCTGTCTCTTCTCAATTTGATACAGAAACTGTACTATTTTATAGGTTTATAAATAATCAACTACAGCCAAGACCAAGACAAGCATCTTACACTATTTTTTGGACAAAAGATGACAGCCACTACTTATTTTGGTGATAATTAAAAATATCTATAATTTGCATTTCTACCACCTGGATTCAGTACTGAAAAACCAAAAAATATTTAATTAAGGAACAAGCTCACAACGCTACATTAGTTTTCCTGGTCCTTCAGAAATAACTTTAACTGTAGAAAAAAGACACAGATAAATCATGAGAAAGGAGACAAATAATCAAATTGGTCAGGAAAACAAAGACAAAGCAACTGAAGTTGAGATTAGCTTTGAATAACTTCCTAAACTCAACTCGGGAACCTTTTGAAACCATTTGAAGACAAAGTCTGCAACCCACTGCATAATGAGAACAATGCAAAGGCTACTAAATTAAGAAATTCCCTTTCTACAAAGAAAAGAATTCCTGTCTCTTCCCTCTCTCCACTGGCAACTGAAGATCTGCTTTCCCCACCACCTCCTCCCTTCTCTCTGGCATCCCTGCTACACTGCACCACCTATTCTGGTTACATTTTAATCTTTCTTCCTGGTATTTGAAGAAGGAAACTTTCCACATACAAAAAGGGGAAAAGCAAAAATTCTGTATCATATAAAATTTGCTGCGCTCCCACTGCACTCTTCTCCCACACTTTCCCATACAAGCATTAAATCAGGCTCAAATGGCAGCTGCCTGCCACAATCCCTGTCACTCTACACAAGGGAACTGAAGACAGCCTGCTCTGCCAAACAGCCTTGTACTCTGACAGTCCAGGGCCCCAGATCCTTCTGACAGCAGGATGGGAAAGGGCGAGGCTGGTGAGCTCTGTGCCCTACCACGTGCATTAAGGATGACTTTATTGTTTATTCATAGCACATGAGATCACTTAGCCTGGGCTGTGGTGTTTCCCATCCTGCTGGAAAATATTCACTATCATTCTGATTTGATTTCAGCAAACAGAATTCAATCAAATGTATTTCAATCAATACATTTCTCGGAAAGGCAGTGTGAAAGCTACTCTGAGAGTCAGGTTTTTCAGAATAGGAGCTGTGCCTGCTCAAGCCTGTGAGCTGCAGCTGAACCAAAGAGTGGGATTTCATGGAGACCACAGCGATGGCTGCTCTAAAGCAGGGTCACATCCCTTTTCATTCTACATCACTATATTCTTTCTGGGTGGTTTTTCATCATCTGCTTATGCCAAAAAGAGTACAAATTACCAGCAAGACGATTCTTCAAGAGCAAAAACTTAATGGCCCCCTGAATAAATTCAGGCTGCTCTGACGTAGATGCAAAAGACTGATGCCAAAGGGAGGCATCCTCTGCTCAGGAGGCCAGCTCTGTCTCTCAGTCTCTCCCACTCCTCCTCAGCAACACAAAGGGCACAGGGATGACTAAGGTTAGCAATGACTTCTGTTGTTGATTTTAAGCAAACTTGAAAACACTTTCATTCTACTTGCACGCGAACAGGCATTAGAGGCACGTTGCCTAGGTGACAAAACTATTCCCTGGAATTGGCCTGAAGTATTTAGAATGAGTGTTTCCTTCCTATGACACTGAATTTACAGAAAAACACTGGTTCCTCTGAGAATTACAGCATACAAATCTGAAGGTATCAGCACAGAGGTCACAGTTTGCTGGAGAAAAGCTCTTTGTTACATGAGTTAAAGATGGATTTCATATCGTCTGTGCAATCCCTAATGGCCTTGCAAGAAAATCCACCTTTTCAACTGTTCCTCTGGTGCCTGATTTACTTTGGACAGACAAAATTACTTCCACTTTTTTAACCACTGGGGGCTGCACAGCTTTTGGAATTCTGCTGCAAGTAAATACATCCCTCATGTTGCTGCATCTGAGGAGGAGACCAGATCCTTCCCATCTATTCAGTTCCAGGATAATCACTTCCAGGTTTCCAACTCACCAGTGAAACCAAGCTGATCTGTGTGTGCTGCATGGGTTTATCAGGGGCTTTTTTAACCATATCCCAACCAGGCTTTCTTACCTTCCCAAAGACAAGGTCTTCCATCCCATCACCAGGCAAGGGGAAGAGGTCAGACTCACTCCCAGACTCTCTTTTAAGACCACCCTGTGATGAGGCACAGACGCTGCTCAGCCCATCCTCCAAGAAATTCTCACATTCTGCAGGAGCAAAGCACAAGGAGTCACAACCTGAGGCTTTCTGTAGCATCCACACATCAGACTCGCGTTCTCTCAGCGAATTCCAGGATTTAAAACACACAGCTTTGCAAATAAAGCTTTATGAATTTGTTCACCTCTCAAAACTGGCTGTGGATTCTCAAATGATTTGTTCCAGAGTTTAAAACTCCTTTTTAAGTGTATCATTGAAGCACATGATGCAAACTGAAATTCTGCATGAAACAGCTGTAAACACCTATAGCTTGAGGTGCTGATAAATATACTACTTTTGAGGTATCCCATACAGTGCATAATGGGATGTTTCCTATCGATTGCAACAACCGCAAAATTAGATTCATATTCAATAAATAGAAAAATATAACTTGTCAATATTTGCTTTCTTTCTCAAAGAATCAATTCCCTCTAAATGTCAAGGTGCTTTTAGTATGTATCTGGACAATTATTTAATTTCTTCTTCTACACTCCTTACTGAAAAAACACTAATGTGAATTCCATGACAACCTTTACTTTTTCAAGATTCAAAAATTAAGTGATTTTTAAAAAAACTCTCAGCTTTTGTAACTCCTGACATTGAAATATAGGCATGTTGCATCTCTTTTTTATGCTTCCAGCTGTCTGCACTGGGTTAATCAGGAGTACAGAACCAGACTGCAGCTCCTGCAAAAGCCCTCTTTCCAAAATCTTTAACAGACAAGTATTTGCCTAAGAAACGCCTGTACATATTTTATTTGTTCACCCTTCAGGCAAAAGTATTAATGACAATTAATGAACACTCATATTTCCCAGCTCAAAATATTTTCTAATTATTAGTTTGTTTGCTTTTTTTTTTAAAGAAAGGTGCTATTTTGTACATCCTCTAACTAAACAGATCCAAAATGTGCTCAGCTGTCTGGAGAAGAGCCAGGGCAATAAAATATTAGTTCACTCTTAAATTATACCTCACTAACTCCATCTTTGGTGACATCAAGCTTAAACATCAGTGAAAGGACGACAGGTTTGGGTAGCTTAAGGTTACCTCTTTGACGTCCCCATCCTTAACCTGTGCCTGACAGCAGCAATGGAACGCCCTGGCCACATCCCAACTGATGGGAGTGACTCTACTTCTGGAGAAAAGGGCGTTTTTTTTATAGTGGTGGGGCTGACCCCATTTAGGGCAGGGGGAGTTGAAGCCAGTCAGAAACCCCATTACCCCACAGAGGAATTTCCACGCTGTGGAGAATTGGAAAAGCACTTATTGGATGCTGCAGCTGCTCCTGTTCCCCTTTCAGTAAACCTGGAAAATCTGAACTGCTTTTCCATCACCAAGGGGGAAAAGGGAGGGGAGAGAAGAAGGGGGGGAATGAAGGGAAAGAAGAGATGGAGCGGCTGTGAGGACACAGGCCAGGTGCTGTTCATCCAGCTGGCAGCCAGCTCAGTATGTCCACAGCCCAGACTGAAAAACAAAGGGGCTCCAGCCACGTTCCACTGGAAAATCAGTGGGGACAGCTCAGATGTGGATGGATACCTCACCCTGAGGATAAAGCACGAGAGGCAGCAAAGCCTCCTCGGGATGAGCCCCCCAGGGGCAGAGGAGATGAAGCAGAAGGGAAGAAGGATGAGGAGCAGGGTGATGGGGACCCCTCCACACACCTCAGCTCATTTGTGCTGAGAAATTCATTCCCAAGCCCTCTCTTCCCTACACTCTCCTTTATTTCTGGTTGGAGGTGTGCATATTTTCTCCATTTTCTCCCTCCCCTTTTCTCAGTTTGCTGGGTTTGTTTTGAACTGCACAGACGCTGCACAAAGCCAGGCTCTGTGTCTCACACCCCTGGCAACACTTCTGTGCATAATATAAAGGCAAAAAAAATACAGAGAAAAAAGCTCTAGGAAGAACATTTCCAAGCTATCTTTTCTGTACATTTTCCAAACTCTTGTGTCCTCCAAGCCAGGGCTGAGCCCTTCCATTCCATGCTGATAACTATGTATCTGCTACACTCCTCTGCACAGCTCATTTCAAAAGCATCGACAGAAAATGAGAAGCTCCAATTTCTGGAGTTACCTTCTAAGATCTGAGGTCTCTGTCCTTTTAAGTAATTTCAGCAGATGAAAAGGGCCTAATTCCTTATCAAGTACTATATTTTTAAGTTAGCCACATTGACAGCTTGTGGTTTTATTGCTCTTAAGTGTTGCCAGATTTTTCTTGCCCTCTCTACGCTGCCCAGCACCACAGGGCAGGAGGATGCCTGTGCAGTAACAATATTATTTCTAGAAAGGCCAGAACCTGCATAACCTGAGATCCTTCTGCTGCTTCAGTCCATCTGGAGAGCACATTTACTTAAAAACCTATCTCTTTATGCGTGTGTCTGTAGACATGCATTACTATAATTATTAATATAAATTTGTATATACAGCTACCTAATTATAGAGTTAATACTATTAATATATTACACACTATGGTGTAATATTACATTAGATAACTAATAGGTGTGCAACTGATAGTGATCCATAGGAATACGTGATTATATATTTGGCAAGTCAAATGAGTCCATGTAGTTTTGCAGACAAATGCTTTGCAGTAACTATTGCCTGAAGCATAAAAATACTGTACCAAGAGGCAAAGGATTCACAGATATAATTAGTAAAGAAGAGACATGGCAATACCACAGGTTCTCTTGTAAAAATGCTCTTGAAACAGCTATTGCTGTTAATCACTCTTCTAATAAGGGCAGTATTTTTGTTTGTTTTTAATAAAAAAGCCAGGCTCTGTGTCTCACACCCCTGGCATTTAACTTCGATGTGAGCTAGAACTCACCTAATAAACCCTTCAGGTCACTAAACCACACTATTCCTTCTTAGTCTACAGTCTGAAAGACTGAGTTTAAATTTCACACTGATACTCAGTCATTTATTTCAAGTCTCAGATAAACTGAAGGAGATTTGGGTGAGACCACTGCTCATAAGGACACCAGGGCAAGAAGCCTCCTCTCCATGAGCAGCCTAAGTGAAGTCCCTATTCAGGGCCCTGACAAATTAATCTATTTGTTTTGAACACGCATAATCCAGTGAAAGGAAATACATTTTTTCTTATCTTGGACACCAACCCTTCTTTGAAGCTTGCCCAACTAGATTTTCTGTCCCAATGGACGAGCCAAAAAGCACCAGCCAGCACGCAGGGCTGGGATGGGAGCTTGCCACAGCTGGTGGGCAGGGTGTGGGAACGATTGCTCTGAACAGCCTCCCTGCTTCCTGAGCCTGGCATCATGGCAACTTTCAGAGGTGGGGAAAAAAAGTAAAAATCTCAAGCCACTGATTGGGGTTTAAATACGGATTTAGGAGTTCAAATTTCTGGCTTTTTTTCTTTTATTGTATTATCCTTTTAGCTAGAAACTATGTCTGTGTGCCCCCCACATCATCTTTCAAGTTTATTTAGAAAAAAATCAAACTACTGAAGCACTTGAAATGCAGAGTTATTTGAGACGGTGACACACCACACAGCTCCCTGCTAGTCAAGTGCTGCAGCCATGTGCTAACAATGACTCACAGCACAGTCATTACACAGTTTCTTTAATTTATGTGTTTTCCCCATCCAGGCCAGGATGTCAAAAACAGGGAGAAAAGGAGGCATAGAAAAGGTGAGGAGGAGGGCTGCTGGCCTGGAGCTCACCTGGAGACTCCCGTGTGCGCTTGCGCTGCAGCAGGGAGGGGTCGGGACACGGCTCCAGCGGACACCAGCTCTCACGGTTTATCTGGAAAACACATCACACAGCACATCAGAGAAAGGCCACTCTCACCACCACCCGTTAGTTTCTTCTCCAGTATCCCTCTGCATCAACCAGCAGATACAGAGTTACGGCTTAATTTTTTCCCAATAATAAAAGTGTCAAAAGTATCATACGATTTTATTCTTGTTTGCACTAAACGAACCATTCGAATATGCCAAAACCCTTTATTTCTCCATGGAAAGGTTGATTTGAAGGTGGCTTCTGCTCAAGGAAGGAGTTCAGAGGGAGGATGAGTGTTTAAGCTACTAGTAGAGGACGGGACAACCTTGGCTTCAAGGCCCACCTCCACTTGTAGCGGGACTGCAGGAAAATTCTCTTCTGCTTTATGCCTCACTTCACTGCCTACAGAATAGAAATTCCTTACCACCCATACTGCTGTACAGATAATTAGCTCAGAGATAGATAGCAAAGTGCTCTGGTGATGTGGAATCGAGGGCTTGGAAGTGCCCAGGTCATGGTGAGAACCAGATGCACTCTGGGCTTGCATTAACTGAAATGATGATGATAGAAACACCCATTTTAACACTGAGACACATCACATGGTTTATTTCAACATCAGCCCTTATCACCTCACCCTGTCCTTCACCCTTTCCATGACTCCCAGTCTTTCAGTAAGGATGACTGATCTGTTCTCAGCCTCCTCCTCCTCCCTCTGCCTGTGCTTTCATCTTCCTCACTCGGGTTGTGTTGTCCAACATTTTGACTCAGAAGTCTGCTGGACTATCCACAACCCTTGGCTCATCCAACATTCACTTCCCATCACATTTGTCTGCAGCTGGCAGACTCTGGAAGCCCCTTTACTCTCTCTGCCATTTCTTTGAGCCAAATGCTTTTACTTACTGTCAAATGCGTGCAAATATCACCTGCCCCACACCACAAAACCCAAAGTTACTTCCCCTCCTGACCTGCCTCAACACACAGGATCTCACATGTTAACTTGTAGCTAAAAGAAAGCTACTGAAATGGATGGCTTAGCCTGATTTTAGATGTCAAGTATTTCTCCTACCCTCTCCCTGGCTTTCCTTTTATCTCCTGAAATAATTTCCTTTCCTCCCTTTCAAATAGCAAATTTTTACTATTTACTTTTAGCCTCTGACCTATGTTCAAATCTCCTCCATGATCCTGCTCTATTTTTGCAGTCCCTTGCTGTATTCCCACCCCTCAATGTTCTCCTTTCTCCTGTTATGAAATGCACTGGTTTTGCCTTCTTCGTCTTCTTTTTTTTTTTTTTTTAATAAATTAAAACCAAGCCTCTCCTACCCTTGACCTGACGTGCTGCTTTGACTAATGACCCATGTCCTTGTTTCCTCTCTCACTGAGATCATGGAATGTGTTACTGCAGTCCTTGGCTGGCTCTGGCTGTGTCCCCTGCCTGTCACCCGAGGGGCTCCTGCCAGCACCTCCGCTCACCTCCCACCCTCCACACCACACAGGCAACCCTGCACTCCCCCAGACCTGGCAGCTACTTGCTACAGCACATTTTTCTTCCTTGGGTTTTGTCCTCCTCCATACTTGTGTGATGATAAAATGGGGCTGGGAGGGCCTTTGACAGGTCAGCTAGTCCCTGCCTGCTGTGCCAAGTTAGGCTCAATTATCATCTGAGAGGTCCTAATCCAACATGCCCTTAAAATCCTCCAGTGGAGAGGATGCCATGACCTTCTCCAGTCAGCAGCTCTTGCTGACAGAGACAGGGAAGGAACAGAGAACTTCTCAGAGGGGAAAAATGAGCAGGAGTCTCCCAGGAGAGGTGAAGGAGATGTTGAGCTCTACCGGAGTCAGGTCTCAGGAGGACCTCAGTGTCCCTCCCACCTCCATGGAATTTTGCAGGCTATTTTTCTTAGGGATGATGTACACTTTGCAGCACTTACTCCTTGACTGCATTATACAGATGTTCCCCCAAGACCCCATCACACCCCTTTACCTACACACATCCAAGATCCCAGTGTTCCCTGCACCTCTGCTCCACACACACCTGTGTATCCATTTTCTCCCTTTTACACACAACACATCTATATTAAATGAGAGGCAGCGAGGAAAAGAGAAGCAGTCTTCAGTCTGAAAAAGGATTTGTAAGCAAAACTTCCAAACAATGGGTTTTTTGTTTTCCAAAGTAACACAAGGATGTTGCATTTTAACTGTTGCATGGACAGTGGGTCATGTTCTGGTTCTTTCAACAGAAGACACTCCCTGTTCTCAGCGAGGCTGTGTGGCATCTAACCTTAGCATCTAAACTTAACTGCAGAATTTATTCTTTTTTTAGTCTTAAAAGAGCTGCAAAGTCAATAAATACCACTTTATGACTGCAAAGTCAATAAATATCATGCTATTATTCTTTTCTTTCCAGACAAAGCAGAATAAATTTGCATCACACTTTCCTATATTTTATTAAAGGCAAACCTAGAGGTTGAGGCTGAACACACATAGAAGGACAAATGCAAATGTGCTCAAGTCCACACAAATGAAGGAATGACCCATTTCAGATACAAGATCAAATTCTGTCTCCTTCTGACTGACTTGCACCTCTCTCCTTCCTCCTTAAGAAGAGTCTGATCCTTCTTAATTTTAAACAAATCACCATCAAATTCAAAGGAGCTACTCCTGATTTATACTGGTATCCACTACTGGAAATCAATAATTAAACATCCCATTCAATAATTAGCAGTAAAAAAGCAAAGTATGAAGAGTTCAAACTGTCTGTTGAATAAACCTTATTAGGCTGAATTAACATTATATATTTTCCTTTAATAGGACCAATTGAGTCATTCACTGAAAATGCATTATAGACATTGGCATTTTTTCAAAAAAGATTTGAGCATTTTTCCCATTTCCCAGCCAGCTCTCTCCTCAGCCCTGTGGCTTTGCCAAGTATTGAAAACGTCTGCTTTTCTCTATTAAAAAAAGTAATGAGAGAGTAACACTGAGATTTAAGGTGCTGCTTCAGATATATTTGTTTATGCACAAAATAAAACATTTGAAATTAAATATTTATCTCGGTAGCCCTAATTCAGGAAAAATAATAATCACCATCAAAACAAAAACAAAGGAAACCACTACTATATACAAGCATTCCCTAGGCCAAAACGAGCCCAGACAGGCTTTGAGGGAGGTTTACTGCGTGCTCTCAGGGAACTGGGTGGTCCATAGATACTCAAAACACAAACCCCACTATCCACAGCCCAACAATGAGTACTGGGATCCCTCCTCAACACCTGAATTCTGCTTGTATTTACTCAGGACTAGTGACTACAGGTACAGGTAGTAAGAAATGGAGAGGAGATTGTCTTTATAAAAGCACCTGAACACCAGGAGCTGGGGAATGCACCAGTATGGAGAAATTTGAAATGAGGTTGTCTTGGGATTTTGCAGACACGTGTGCACTGCATGTGAGAAAATTCCTCCCTTTCCCCCCCTAGTTTCTTGTTTTGCTGAGAGAAGCCCAAGGACAAGACCACAAGCTGGTGGCCACAGAAGATGATAAAAACCCCACACTTCCCTGCTTGCCCACACTGATTATAGCTCATTGATTCCAGGCATCCTGAGTCTTTGCAGTGGGGCAGAGGATGCAGTGCTGTTCCAGTGGCAGAGGGAATATGAAACAGCCTCTGGGAACAGAGTTTCAATACACAGCTTTTGAAGAAATGCCAGGAGAGAGAGAACCAGCTATTTTTCCATACAGAAGCCTGAACGTGTTTATCTGCAGCTCAGACACAGAATGAATCATGGAAGCACATCCCCAGGCACCAAAGGCTGAATCCTGCAGGATTTTCTGTTTGCCTGTGAAACACCAGCAGGCTAAATGTTTAAAGGGGCCCTTAGGACAACAGCTGGAGCTGTGAGCAGCAGATGGTTCCATTGCTCTTTCTGGGCACACACAGGTATTTCCTGACTCTCAGGGACATCTTCCTTCAGACTCTGAGCTTGAAACTTAATGCCTAAGAAAAGGACAGTGCTGAACAAGCTGTGAGACACCCCGGGCTGAGCTGTCCCGCAGGAACAGTGAGTGACCCCAGACTCCACTCCCAGGCTCTTCCTTCCTCTCCCCTTAGTCTTGGACAAGGAATTATCTAATCCACTCCAGTGTGGTGCCTGCCCATAAAACCAGGATCAGGACCTCCTTCTCAGAGACACTCCAGCAATAGCTAGGGCAGAGTGCTGGAGGCTCACTGGGAACAGGCACCACGGGGGCCAGGGACTACCTGGCTCCTATGCACCTCTCCTACATCTCCAGCATGGAAAAGTCCTTTTTCTCTCCCTCTGGTTTTATTGTAACTGTTCCTGCCTTCCATTTCACAATAAAGAGAACAAACTGACCTTTCAGGAAATCTTTCACTATTGCAAAAGTTTGCACTTGTCAACCTCACTGGCCGTGATATAAATCAACATCTCCAGAGCACAAGGAACCAGATGACTTTAACTTTCATTTCCTAGCAGATCCCTAGAGATTCATCTTCCCTCCATATTATTTTAACTTTGTCCTAAATGTGCAAGTTTCCATTTTTCTCCTTTTATTTTCCCCAGCTTCCAGACTGTGATCTACCTTGCAGCTAAAACCAGATACTACTGCACATAGGAAAATATTTAGGAGAGTAATTGTATTTTGCTTGGTGTATCATTAAGTACTTGTGCACTACACTGAGTAATATCCATTTTAAATATCCATTGTAGAATAAAAGTAGTAGAAAAAAGCAATACTCTAAATTCAATTATAATTAATTTCTTTCATAAGCAGAAATTATACAATGGGGTTTTTTTAATTCTATGCATATTGTAGTTATTTTCTAGGAATTTCCTGTTCCTGAAATTTTCCTATAGGATTAAAGAAATTTGTACACATAACTGGAATTCAGTGTTTTTGCTGACCAACTTTTAACTTTACAATTCCATTTACAATGAAATTATCCATTTGCTTGCAATTCCTGCACTAGAAACTAAAGCAACAGCTGATTTACCCCCTTCACAAAAACCACTGTTTCAAAACAGGATTTTTCCAAATCCTCTGAAACAGTTTGAAAAGGAGTATGAAGGATGGGGCATCTGGGGAAGGAATTTCCACTATTTTCCTTCAACATCTGTTGCTGCAGAAAGACTCCATACCCACAAAACTCACTTCAAGAGCAACAATCACTGCTTTGGCAATCATCTTGCCAGACAATATTAAGAGCAGACATACCAATTTGCTTGCAAACTCCACATTTATTTTTTATTTAAATTATTTTGGTAATCTCCCTGTGTATTTTCCTAGCTTTGGGGGAAGATATTAACAGGTGGATGCAGAACACAAAGACATTCTCAAATGTATGCCAGAAGGGACAACACTTGCATTTCTGCAATGATTTCTATGAAGATTTTTCTCCTAGCACTGTGAATACGCTACACTGAGTCTTTTACCTTTACAGAGCTGGTGACAGTGTATCAGGACATTTTTTCAAGGAGGTCCAAACTGACTTTTCTCATAGCAACAAGGCAGCAGTGCTATAGAAAACTGCATTAAAGGATTTCACCAAAAAAGGCTCCTACAAGCACAGGACATGTTACATGACTGAATAAATTAGCTCTTTATGGTGCAAGAGCAACACTAAATTCCTAGAGTGCAGTTATGCCCCGGCAATGTCCCAGCTGGGAAAAAGAACGTGTGCCCCAAGTACATTTTCCAGCCCTTGGCACTGGGATGTCCTCCACCAGCAAAACTAAAAGTCAACAGACTTTAATCAAGCTTCAAAAATAACAGCATTGGTTTTGCAAAAAAAACCAGAAACAAAAACCTTTTAACTAATATGGGAGCAAAATTCCCAAAAACACGTATGTGCCTAATGTGAAAACACATTAATTTAAGTTGCCCTCCCAGCTGTAATTCTACATGAGATACAAACAGAAAAACTCAAAAACTCTCCGCATCATTCTGAAGACACTTCTTTTGTCCTTCAATGACCAGAACACCGTGGACAGATGTTGGATTAAAGTTTAGCCATTTTAGGCCCACAAAGTTTGATGACCACCACCTACTCATCAGCTGGGGACATCCTTCCCCCAGAAGAACTCCAACGAAGGAATGAATTTGCTTATGTGTTAATAAAAAAGAAAAACTTCAACATAAAATGTAAGGAGGCTTAGTTTCAGTTATTTGGGGACTTCTCCACATGCTACTTTTAGCTTAGGATGCTGTAAATGGCACTTTGCCTTAGGTAGGCAGGGATCAATCAGAGGATCTCCCCTGGTGCTGGAGTAAAGCTCCAGAGCAGCCAGGAAGCAGAACAACTAATTAATAGTGCTGTCCTTTAAATTTCAAAATACCTTGATTAATTATTAATGATGTTTTTAATTCTATGAATAATGTTCTGATCTTCAGCTGGAAGCTGAATGGGATCAGTTCATTTGAAAAGCAGAAAAATCAAACCTCATTGCCCCAGCTGTGAAAAAACTTACTCCTGATGCCTACCCTTAACAGCTTCAGCATTCACATACAGAGGTGAAGTGCAGATATAGGCAAAAACTGTTAGAAAACATTCCCAGCTGCGATTACCCAGTCTCCCATTCCCAAAGGAAGACTTTGTAACTCTGCAAAGCCCTGCCTGTTCATCCCCCCTTGAACGCCTGTCTGACTTCACATGTATCTGCAAGGTGCCAGCCAGTGTGGTTTTTCTATCCTGTCCCTAGCCAGCTTTATTTGTGGTAGCAGGCACAACATAAAAATGAGACAGGGCTGCCAAGGCACACATGGGCACACTGAGCCTTCCCATTTTGGGTTTGCAGTAACATAGCACAGACTGCTTTACCCTGCACGTAGCTGCTCAGAGCTCAGCAAAATGTTCAGACAAGCAGACATCCCCCACACCCCACAACTTCTCCCTCATCTGCCACAGTGCAAACCCAGCAGGAAATTTTTACGTCGTTTCTGCATCATCCAGGCTGCCCTGCATTCACTAAGTTCAGGATCCAAGTTCATCAAGTTTGCATTGCTGCAGCAGCCAGTAAAGAACACAGAATCATGGAATCATAGAATGGTTTGGGTTGGAAGGCACCTTGAAGATTGCCCAAATCCAACACCTTTCCCATAGACAGGGACAACTTCTCTGGTTGCTCAAATCACCATCCAGCCTGGTCTTGAGCCCCTCCAGGGACGGGACATCCCACAGCTTCTCTGGACAAGCTGTGCCAGGGCCTCCCATCTCTCACAGTAAGGAATTTCTTCCTAGGATGAAGTCCTACCTCCAACAGGGATGGGACACTGCTGGTAACGTGGTGCCTCTTGCTTTTTCATATGTGGAGAGGAGGAAGAAACTATGCCAAAGCCAAAAATAATTGTGTGCATCAAGCCTCAAAATTGCTGAGGTTCATTTTTTTCATAACTTCACAAGCCACTGTTTCAGGCTCAATCTAAACATGGAAAATTTGAGTCCCAAGACAGTGGCCCTTCACACGACACGTGCGCTGCAAAATAACGAGTAGGAACCAAAAATTCTTTTGAGACCGTATCTAAGAATGGATGCAACCAACACAAATGTAATCTCATCTATCGACATTTAGTACCCAAAATGGCATAAGATCTTCTTTCTTCACCACTTGTTCCCATTGTCCTTTTTCAGCAACTGATTTTCTTTCCTATGTCATGACTGAGTCACCATCCCTGGAGGTATTTAGAAGATGTGTAGATGTGGCACTGAGGGACATGTTTAGAGGTGGACTTGACAGTGCTGGGTAATGGCTGGCCTCAATGATCTTAAGGGTCCTTTAAACCTAAACAATTCTGTTATTAGTGAGTTCCCTATCTTAAAATTAATCAAGGAACATATTCATTTACTACTCAAGAAATGACAGCCTGTCTGAGTCAACCTGCAGCCAAATTGAAAGCTGTTTGATGCTTTGCAGGTATCTTGTTAAAATTTCATCAGCTCAAACACTCTTGATGGATCCAATTTGGGTTTGCTTTTTTCTAAGAACATGTACTTGCTTTTCAATATTTAAGAAACCCTGTCCTCTTAACTCCCCCAAATACAATGGCCTAGATAAGGTACACTTTTACTTCAGTATTTTAATGAAAACCAAAGCCAACAGAAACCTCACCCCCAGCTCCCTCATGAAGGGCCTGATCCAACTCCCATTAACGTCAAGAGATGATCTGCCACTGACGCACTCAAGCGCTGGCTTGGATCCCTAGATCATCAAAATTCAATTTCATCTACCAGTTATACTACAGAAACCAGAGAAAACATGAAGGATGACTGAAAATCGAGCTAGAGTTGATTGTAGCTGTAGCTGTCACCAGCACCCTCCTATTTTAAACATCTGCAGGCTGTATAGCCCATGTTGGGAGCAGCAATGCGTGCACACACGCACACATATATGGACACTGAGTCATTTGCAGGAACAGACAGTATAACCCACAGTTCTGAAACTCAATTAGGAAAATACCAGTTGGAACTAACAAGAGCCACATTTTGTTATAAAACCTAAGCTTTGCTGAACAAAAACTAATTTAAGGAGCTGATGACACCAGAAATACTGAAGCTGGATAATTCTAGTGAATTGTATTTCAGTCCAGGCACTCAGTTACTTTTCATAAAGAAAAAGATTGTGCTTTTTATTGGCAACCAAGATTGTCAGAGGTACCAGATCTTCTCCCAAGAATTATTAAACAGTCCTTTCACAGACATAGTGTGTGCACAATACAACAACATTTTAATGACTCATACTGTGTCTATAGACTAAATATCACGGGATTCAATCCTCAACCAACATCAGTAACATCAGAGCTCTAAAATACTTAAAAAATTGAGATAGTAGAGAAAACAACTTACACCTAATTGTGCCACTGAAAACCAATGGGTACACTGAATTAAAGGGAAACACTTTCATTCATAACAAAGCAAGTTAACAAGAGCTAGGTCTATTTTAGTGCAGATAAAGTAGAACAAGAATTAATTGAAAATAAATTTAGTATACATTCTTGTCTTGATTTGGAAACAAGAGCATGAACCAAAAATCATAAAAAAGCAAGCCATATGATTATGTAGAATCCCACTGTTTCAGCTAAGAAGAGAAAAGAGAAAAAGGGAGAGGGAAAGGAAATGCTCTTCCAGCAGTTAAGATCTCTGAATTGGGCTGTGTTTTGCAGTCCCTCTGGCTTCTCTCCTATTTCCATCCACTCTGCCAGGAAACTGCTGAAGCTCCACAAAGCTGTTACAGAGACAGGACATTCCCAGACTGCCATTGTGCCATTTGGTGGAGCACTTGCTAATTTTAGATTAGGGGAGGAACACACTGGGACAATTAGCCAAGAGCCACTCCTGAATCTTGCTCCGACCCATCCTCAGACAAAATCACACCCAAACAACAAGACTGACAGCAACCCTTCTAACACAAACAAAAAACAGAGGCAAAGGAGGATCCACCATGCCTTTTTTTGGCAGAATGCATCTTTTGGGGAACATGTGCCTTTCAATCTCAAAAGCAAGCACTGGAAATGGAAACCCTTTTACCCTCACACAAAAAACCCACCTGGGATTTCAAAACAGGGACTGTTTAAGGGCAGAGGGCAGGGAAGATGGCCAGAGAGCTCTCCCAAAGAGTGCATGCCACAAGAGATTATATAGCTGCAGAGATAACAATATTTGACATGATATGGTTTGATAACACTCAAAGCCATCTCTAGGCTGAAGGGCAAGAGCTCTTCCACCTGTCCCTCCCCTCTGCATCATCCCGAGGGACACGAGTACAGCAAGGAACAGACTGATCCCCTGGAGATAGGGAAGGGAGCCCATAAATAAATATATACAAACATCATACCTTTAACAACACAACATCTACAGTCCTGTCCACCTTGGAAATGTCGCACAGGCTGTATCGCCTCTTGTGGCGTTCGTACATTTTGTCCAAAGAGCCGGGAGGGGAGCAGCAGAGCCCACCATGAACCCTGGGCTGACCACGGCCCCAGACCTCTCACATCCGTGCTAGAGGAGTCCCCGTGGCTCAGCACACCAGCCTGCCCGAGCTTCTTAACAGGAAAACGAAAATCCCAGCGCTGCGCCCGGCTGATAAAGTCTTCTCGGAACAGATTTGCTTATACAGGCAATGCAGGAACTTATAGCAAACAAAAGATACTTGAAGACAGCTTTATACATATAGGATTATTTTTTTTTGCGACTGCTAAGAATGGTATCAGCCTTCCTGTTGCAGTAATAATAATAAAAAAATGTTTTCCAGACAACTTTGATATCCGAAAAGAACCAGAATGAAAATCCTGCCCGAAAAGAGAACAAAAGCCAGATGTGTGCAGCAGGAATACTGACGCTCCAAGTGGAAAGGCAGAAGGTAGGCTCAGCCACGACGGGTCTAATTCAGGAAAAAAAAATCTCCGTATCCAACGCAAATACTGTCACCAAAGTGTTTTATTTTTCACACCCTCACGCACCGAAAGAAACAACAGAAAAAAAAGTACTTTCCTCCTTCAGAGTCAGTTCACTGCTCACCAGGCAAGACGGCTTGGGTTTGTGTTAAGTTTAAATTTCTAATGACAGCACTGGGCAAAAGGAAAGAAAATAATGAAATAAAGCCACTCCCTCCTGATTTGGGCTGGGACGTCACTGCTTGCCTTTTTAGTCCTGCACCAGTGTTCTCCCAGCTTTCAAATTTACTTTGCAGTTGTAGGAGCATGATTCAGAGAGAGAAAAAAAAAAGAGGAGGGAGTGGGGGAAGAAAAAGCAGCAGCTTTTCTTTGCCAGCCTCTTCCACCTCTGGCTGCAGGCACTTGGTGTGTTTGCTCAGTCCAAAACAAGACTGAGAGCAAAGGTACATGTTTTTCAAGAGGTAAAAAGACTCTTCCTACTCCCTCAGGCCAGGTGAATGAAAGACAGTTTCAAGGTTGATGCTTTCCTAAACCAGGAACGGAAACTTATGATTTAATCAGCGCACATGGGGAAAAAAAAAAAAAAAAAAGGAAATCAGCCATTTACTTTTTTCTTGGTTTGTTTGCAACACAGAGCAAAGACCTCAGCAACTAGCTGTCCAGAAAATACAATCTTCCCTCTTCTATTCCAGCCTGAAAGGCAGAGCTTTTTTTCTTGGGGGGGAAAAAAAAAAACCTTAAAGTTTTTTGTCTTTCTAATTCCGGGGCCAGCGCGAGCCTCTCTGCTCTCAATAGCTCATTCACATCAGCTGGGCCCTGCATGCTCACTGCCACATGGTTTCCTGTTTTCAAACTGCCCCCTTGCAGCCCCCTCCACTTTCCACCCCACCCTGACCTCTCCAGGGATGAAATCTTTCCATACTTCCCTGGCTTTAGACATTCTCTCATTCACCGATTCAAAAGGGAATGGGGGCGGTTCAAAATGAAAGGAAAAAAAGAGAGAAGAAAAGGGGAAGCAGAGTTCTCGGAGACTGGGAGTTTGTAGCGACCAGAACTTGCTGCTTTGCTAGATGGAAAAGCTGAAAATGCAGCAATTTTTAATCCCAAGCTGCAAAGCAGACAGTGCAGAATTGGAAACAGCACTTATCAACCTGAGGTTTAATTACCAATCTCCAAGAGCCACCCTCGGCAGCGCCAGGAGAACTGGCCCACCTCCTGCTGCTGGGATTTGCTCCGCTCCTGGAGCTTAGTTAGGGGGTTGTAGGTCTTTTCATCCAGTCCTGTAGGGTGGTCCCGGTTCCCTGGTTGTATAAGGAGATTTGTGGCCACCAGCTCAAACTCTGGCAAAGGTGACTCAAACCCTGCAGCCTGCTGGAAGGAATAAAACATGAGTTCTCAGCCTTTGAATGCAAGATGAGTCTTCCAAAGGAGATCTAAACCCATCTGCTGCAAGCAAGCACTCCAGCTTCTCTCTTCCCAGTGCCACCCAGTCTTCCCAAACATTGCACCACCGTTGCCTGTGAGTAACACAGGAACTGACCCCCCCCGTGCCTGTTTGGTAAAACACCAAAAACCAGGAGTTTACAGAACCACCACATACTTCTGTGAGCTCCTGGATGTGACACCTCAGTGTGTACAGTCAGACTACACAAAAGCACAGCTACCCTACTTAGCAGACTCAGTAACCAAGGGAAGGGCATCTTTTCTGAGACTTGGTGATACAGTGGCCAGCCCTGACACAAAGGTTGGCCTTTGGCCTTGCACCTGAGCACTGGAATGTGCTGGGACTCACAGCAGATGAGCTCTCCCAGTGAGGGACACAGGTACACTCTTACCTGATCAGTGCCAGGGTCTCCCCACACTTCCCTTATGCTCCATTCTGTCCCTCACATCCCAAAGCTTCATCTCCAGCACACCACCAGCTGAACTGAGGAGGATTCCTCTACGAGGCTGCCTTACAGCTACAATCCCTGGCTCAAGATCTCAGCCAATGGCTCCGTTCTCTCCAACAATGAGCAGAGCTTCTGCTTTCAGTATGAGGACACACACAATGTGGTCGTACTTTGGGGACTTTCTGGAGCCACCAGTTTTCTCCACAAGTAATGAGTCCCAGCAGTCATGTGCCCATCGAGACAAGGAAATCAGAAATGGCTGTGACAGCATTCCAGCCCTTCAAACACTACCAAAAAAGGCAGGGATTTCCTCAAATCTAAATTTACAAGGCAGGAACCCATAAACAAAGCATGTGAATTTAGTTCAGGTGCAGGAATTTGCAACAGTCACAGTGTCTTAATGATGCTCTAATGTTTCATTATGGAGCACCTTTTTTTAAAAAACTGATATAGCAGATAGATTTGTTTTCAAATCAATTTAATTACAACTGCTGGTGTACCCAGCCAAGATTTATCCTAACAACAACTGCACAGCTCTGCTCAGGCACTCCATTTAAAGCACTTCACCTTTGATCCATAGAGTTCCTCTGGCAACCAGAAAGAGATGTCCAGCTGCAGGGCTCATGGAATTCCCACCATGCAGAGGAGGTGAGCATCACTAACTGTGACAGTGCATCTTCCACAGAGATGCAAGATGAGTCCAACTTGTAGCTGCATCAACACCCAGTCTTTTGTGGCTCACATTATCTCACCCTTCTTGCAAGTAAGGGGAAATTAGAAACATCTCCAGTCAAAGCAGATGGGAGACACGCTGGGAAATGTGCAGCTTTCACAGCAGGAGGCCAATTTTGCTGAGCTATGCACAAGCATTTTGGGATGCCCAAAAGTGACAAGTAACCCAGTGTGGGCTTTTATGGGGCAGCAGGGAACAGAAAGCTCATGTGGAAGGTGCAGACAGGTGAAGAGAACCAGCCAGGGAAGCCACCAGACCCACGCCAGGCTGGTGACTCTGGGCACAGGATGTGTCCCAGGACTTGGTGCATGGCCTGTGGATCAAGATGATGACCTGCCTTACTCCTTAATTATGTGTCTAGATCTAGTATAGGCTGACAGTTGATCTCCTTGACTCCTCTACACCTTCAGCCACAGAGGGAAAGAATCAACACACACAAAGAAAAAAATAACCCCTTATATCCCTTCTCTTTTTCTTTTTTAATTTAAGCTTCCAAATCCCTAATTTGTTCCAAGAGTTTTTTCTGTAGTTATGTGCCTGACTCACAGTAAAGATCAGGGGGCCACTGATGACTACAGACAGCTGAAGTGCATCTCATCTTCATTTCCAGACTTTACTCTTGAAGTGGGGGGAAACATAATATAAACAAATGGAAGATAACGTGCCAGACACACTCTCCCTTGGGAGACCATCACCCTCTTCCCACATTAGGTGGGGCTTTTGCTGCATTGTTTCAGGCTAGAAATCTTGCCTTGCACACAGCCTGCCATCCACACAGGCGCTTTTGGGCAGACACAGAAAACGACTCAGCCCGGACGGAGCAGAACAAAGGCTTCCAGTCTCTTTTGTCCAGCTATTTAAGGCAGTCCTTGAATGCCATTCAAGTGTTTAGACAGTATATAGCATTTATGCTCTGAAACACAATGAAACAGACCATCAGAAAATAAAGATTAAATTTTAAAAAACCTACTCTAACAAGTAAATAATTCTCTCTTTTTCTGGCGAGTTGCTCAAAATGGAGAGGAGACGTGAGCAGCAGCCCTGGCCACCGGCTGCTGATGCGACAGTTCTGGGCTCCTTATTGAAAACATCTGGAAGCTCTGGCTGCTTTGTGCAGCCAGGAGTTTGAAACTATCCAATCATTTCACATCCAAACCCAAGTCCAGTGCTGTGGATTTCAAGGGAAGGAAAAGAGGGGGAAGCAAAAAAAAACCCCACACTTGATCACACCATATGATCTGTAACTCATCCAGATAAAACTCCTCCTCCTCCACCCGCTAACAGACCTCTTAATGACAAGGAAATCATGGTTATCCTGAAACAGACTGAACTATTGTTATCTGTTTCAAATTACTTTTGCCATATCGTTATGAAACACTGCAATGATGCAATCTGCAGAAATACTCAGGCGTATTAACTTTTTTAACTGCGACTGATAGGAACTAATGGAGCAGCAGATGAAAGGAAAAAATTCTCCCTGTTTTAAGCAAGGCAGAACCCACTTTTGGGCACTAAAACGCGGTGCCAGTAAATTAATCAGACAGTAAGAGAGAAGAATTACAATTTCAATTGCTCTTTTCTTAAAAGAAAGCAGCTTTTGGGGACGGCTTTTTAAAATTTTACATTTCTGGCACTTGCAAGGATAGACAAAACAAATAGCATTTTTCCTAAAACTAAATAAGGCAAAGGAAATCTGCACTCTAATGCTGCAAAGCCTGTAAGAGGAGCACGTCCAATCTGGAAAGGAGAGCACATCCATTGTGTCTGCTGGGAGGGAGGTCAGCGCCCACGTGAGACCAGACCAAGATGGACATTCAAATGTGCATTTTGAGGCAGACCAGGCTGCTCTTGACCACAGTGAGCACTCACACCACGGACCTTGGTCAATAGTCCTGGATTTCTCATGGCATTTCTCATGTTTGCAGGAGCACTGCAACACTGAGAGGAGTTTTGTGGCTGATCCAGACCCACTGAACCTGTCTGTCTGCATCCCTGTGGGGTGGTGGCACTTTGGTCCAGAGCTGCATCCCTCTGGCCATGGCACAACCCAGCAGTGTCCCACCAAGCTACAAGTGGCTCCAAAAGGTTGGTTGTGATTTGGAATTCCCCTATGAGGTAGGGCACGGAAAGAAAAGGAGTCACAGAGAGGGACATGGACAGTACCCCACAACCAGACACCACAGGAATCCCATCTGTGGCAAATCCATGTTACTCTAAGGGGGAAGGTCAGTGATGCAGCAACAAACCTTCACAATCCTAGTCCTAAAACACCTCCATATTCATCAGTTTGATTTAATCCGTGGGGCAAATAATCCACAGTACCAAGACAGGTTTTATTCTCCAGCCTGGGACTCTCCCAAAACTTCCCTATTTAAATCATATATTCACACCAAGGTCTGGAGAGAGGCATTTCCTCATGGAGCAATGCTTTGGGACAACACGACTGAGCTGAATTTAACATCAAACAATCCACTGTCCAGCTGCAGCCTGTGTTTGAGCTCAAAGACAGAGCTGTCTAACAAACAGCTAAAGAGCCATGAGGGAATGAGGAGGGCTTGGAATGCTGTCAGACAAACGGATACGTGGAGCGTGTGTTCTGAGAAAATACAAAAACACCTTGAGAGACCTTCAGCCACTTCCTGACCTTCCCTTTTTCTAATATTTTTCAGAGACTCAGTGTAGATTTTTCAGGAATTTCTATTGTCCAAATAACCTTCAGAAAAATGCTGAAGCTTTGGTTAGCCACGCAGCATGCCTGAACATCCTTCCAGAGGAAGTCAACTGCCCATCTTACTGCTCCCAAATGGCTACAGGAGAAACACAACCCACTCAAGAGATTAGCAACCCCTCAGCTGACTCTACATCACTTTGCAAGATCTGCTTCTTCCTTTACCCAAAATAACCACAGTTGGGATGTCTAGCTGGCTGAAGCGCTGTGGGATCTTGGACCAGGCCACAGATATTTATTTAGCGTGTTATGGGAGTTGAGAGAAATACTTCTGCTGTCAAGCACTGGACACATTGCTTTGCTCTGTGAGTTTCAACATCCTGAAAATAGGGAAGGGAAAACATGAGTGGATAAAGCAGGAACAGTCCCAAAAGAGGCTGTCAAGGAGCACCTGAGCTATGAACTGCAGCAACAAATCAGCTGCACGTCCCCTGTGTCCTCCTGTCAGCTGCTCCCATGCTCAGGCACTTCCCACCAGGGCACGGGGTCTAATGATTTACAGACTGGGTCAAACACCAAAAAAATGGGGACTTTTGTAAAGAATAACACAATTTGCAACCAAAACAAGTGGATGGAGGATAATGCTTTGATTTCATAGCTGGCACAGCCAAGCCTGGAGCTGCTGCTGAAGAAATGACATTCACTTCTCTGATCTAATCCAACACTAAAGTTGGTCACAATAGATTTGCTTATGTTTTCTTTTATAGTTTTCAGTTGCTGGTAATAAACATGTAAATTTTACATGCACACAATGAGTGATAATCTTCACTAATTACTGTGATTCTCCTATAAAAGAAGGATTACAATTTTGGGGATCTGGAAAGATAATGACATAAGTAAGAGTATTTAAAATAGCAAATTGCATTTATAGGAGCTTTCAAACCACTGTAAACATTATACAGGTCACTTGAAATTGGTTTGCACAGACCATCCCTCAAACACCTGAAGGCTTGCTCAAGCCCTGTCATGCAGTGTCTAATAATTTGTCCTACAGAGGAGTTAAGGAAGAGATCATTGCATTTGTCTCAAATGCAAGAAAAAGGGGACGTTTCATTATCTATAAAGCTTACAAATTCAAAAATCAAAGGAGTTTTTCACTTTTATATAATCCATAATAAAAAAGCATATTCTGACATGATTGGGATAGATACAGGATATAAGAAAGTATTGATTTCCACAACTAAAAACATATGTTCTGTTCTCCCATAACCACACATTCTAGAAAGACTGAATCTCTACAGTTCAAGATATGAGATTAAAAATTAGTTCAACTTTTTGTGCAGGAAAACAAAGCACCTCACATTTCCAGAGTGCAGAAAACATCCCCTGAAATGACCCCCACTGCTGTGGGCAGGGCACAGGAGCAGGCAGACATCGCCTGAGCCACTCCAGGATGCCTCAGCATAACGTGAGATCAGTGCCATGAAATGCCTGGTGGATGGCTCTAGCTGATGAATTATGTCTTTAGCTAAAACAGAGACAGGGTAGCAGAATATGTAGATGAATTGGCGGATAAAGCCCAACAAAAATGACGTATGGCATGAGTGAGTGAAATTAATGGACAATATAAAAATGACACATCTTGAACTGAGGAAATTATTCAACTTTTACCATTCTTTCATGCCTACAATTTAAGGCACTGTAATCTAGCTGAAAAACAGAGACGGGTCATTCAAATGAATAAATCATGCCAGAAAATGATTCAGTTTCCCTTGTTTTTTTTTTTTTTTTTTTTTTTTTTTTTTCTTTTTAACTAAAGTCCCCAGCACTCAGCCCTTAGGAAGCCCACACGACCCAATGTATTGTCCTGGCCAGGCACTCTGTCAAGAGGGAAAAAGTTATCTTTTCTTTCATCTTGTAATTGAAAATGTGGGAGGGGAAGCATTGGGAAAGCAGAGCACTGTACAAAGACACCCATCATACACCCAGGTCAGCTTTTTGCTTGGCTGCTACTGAAGGCAGTGTATTGAGGACATGTGGCATTTGTTTTGCCCTTCCAATTTTTCTGTTTGCTTTGTGGGAAGGAGGATCTCAGCCCCCACGGGTAACTGGGATGCTCTGAGTGCAGCCAAGCCCCTCTCCCAGCAGTAACAGACACTCCAGATCACTCTCCTACCTACACCCACATCCAACCAATATTTTCGTGCCCTCTCTCCACGCGTTTGGAAACCTAAAATGAAATCCAACGCAAACTTTGAGAGGAGGCATTTGGAATCCAGCTCCTGCCTGGGAGGTCTGCTTTAGGACCACATGAGTATTCCTTTGCTCACTGTTTTATCCGTTTCCCTGGTAGTCCTTTGTAAAGAATATTAAACAAATGTGTCTTTACAGCTCAAGAGCCCAGGAGAGAAATGTTGACCCTGTAGAAAAAACCCTGGTTTTATCCATTTTTACCCCACTTTCATCCCTCTGGACTAAAGATGTATATGCAAGGGTAAGGATTCATTGAGTCCACAAAGCCATCATTAAGGACTGCTACATCAATCCATGCTGAGTATGTTCTCCCCCATAGCCTAATTTTAGAAAGTATTTTTAAAGGAATTTCAGGGCATGAAACATGTATAATTACAGCCAGATATGTGGAAGCATCACCATTAGCAAGGAATTTTCTCAAGAGTTGATGCTGCTCCAGAAAAAGAATACAATATTTATTCCAAGGTTATAAACTAACATATCCTACACCTCTACCAGCTTTTCAAAGATGCCTCTACAGTAACATTTGTTGTTGTAAGGTTAAATCCTAACTGGAATAATGGGTCTCAAGCCCTGCTCCTATGCCTCCCCACTCAGTTAAAGCTAGGGAATGTCCCTGCAAACATGGGGAATGTCAGGCCAGTACCGGTGCTTTAGGAAAATTTTAGTTGCTCAGTTTTTGTGCTCCCCTCTCTCATTCCCCACCTGCCAGAGATGCTGCATTTCCATACATTTAATAGCTTTCTTCAACAGATAAATACATTTAAGACAATGGATGATGACAAATGGCACCAAAAATGTCAAAAAGCAGCATTTATTATATTCTACAATTTCCCTGAGTTATCCTTTTGATTTGGACTGTCCCAGGAGGTGCAAATTGCTGTGCTACAGATAAGGAAAATGGAGCATCTGAGATTTCTTGCCAGTGACTACAAGGAAAGGGTTGGTTTTGTTTTCTTAGGAAGAAAGAGGAAAATGTTCTGAAGCTTTCTCTTCAGGCTGAAATCCAAAACATTTACAAGACTCAGGAGCACAAAAGCTTGCAGATAACCAGCAGAACTGATGCCAGTCCCATCAAAGCAAACCAGTAACAGCAACTGGGAGGAATGCAGATTATGCAGTATCCTTCTCTATTGAAAAAAAAAATCTGTTATACAACAGTTAAATAATTTAACTACTCCAAGTTATTATTCCTCAGTTAGTCTTTTTTGGCTATGATGCGGCACTAGTCTCTTCTGTTTCTGAATTTTGCCTTTCAGTGAAAAAAAAAAGGCAACTTCAAAACATGCAAAAAATAATGAAACCCATATGTGGGACACAGTCATTATTCCATGTTTGTAAGAGGATCAGGTTTTGTTAAATGGGCTTACTTAATGCAGACGCATAAGCAAAAATACCCAGCAAAAGATCTGAAAGCTATTGAAAGCAAAATATTTTCACAATTGAAACTAAAAGCCACTATATATTTCAGTGCAACTTTGTTTATGGCTTCTCTGACAGCTTATAAAGTTCTCCTAACCAGAGAAACGTCTCCTAGATAAGATTTTACCTTTTTGACTCTTTTCACCCTCATACTGTATTTAAGCTGGGCCAACCTAAAAAATCAATGGCTTATGGAAACATCTGTTGGTACAGGCACACAATTTTGATTTTTTTCAACAGCTGTTGTTATTTTATGCTCTTTTTTGGCTAGGCCAGTTGGTAGGACTAGAAGAAAATAAAAGTTGGGCTCCCTTCCTTTGGTCTCTCTTTAGCAGATGCAGTCAGCACCTCGTTCCCTCCCCTGTACTGGGAGTTTGGGGGGAAAAAGACTGAATGTCCCCCAAGTCTGGTTTTGCCCACCAGACTCAGACAAGAAATAAAGGAAATACATCTCACCTAAACACTGGCTTAAAATACCCCCGGCTGTTGCTACTTTCTGTCCATACAAGGACTAAAACACCCTCCACTGCCCATCTTCCTGGCTCCCATCTGCATTTCCAACAGCAATCCACAAGAAACCCCAGGTTTGTCTTGCCTCCCCTCCTGCTATTTCATTGCTGGGACCCAGACACCTGCCAACATCCTCTGTAAAATATAACACACAATAGATTAGATATCTGTAAAAGATAACACACAATATATTAGATATTTGTAAAAGATAACACACAATATATTAGAAGAGCCAAGCTGCCACAAGATATTTGGTGCTTCAGACAGCGCTACTTCCCAGACAGAGAACACGCACTGCTCACAGGAAGGCTTGCATAAAAACAGAATGTACTTTTCTTGCAAATCTAATGATTGCCTAACAACAAAAAAAACCCCAACAAATTCAACCAAAATATCCTATTTTCAACATTTAATTCAGCTGCTAGTTGAAACAAGATGTTTCTATCTAAATTCTGTTTTCTTGAAAGAGAAGAAAACAACTTACAAAGCTTTTAAAGAGCTCCAGTCTTTTTCAGTGTACATTCAAACTGTCAAGAGCCAAAGAAAGCCAATACCCCACACGCAGATTTTTTATTTCCCCCTGCTCTTTTTAACAGAGAGGACTTGTTTAATCTTACCTTCAAATTTCTTATTTCCCTGCCATGCACTCCTAGAGCCTCCGTCAGTTGTGCCATGCTTGCCCAAAATGACAGTCAATAAAAAAACCAGTTTAAAAAGAAACTGCTTATCTAGAGGAGGGAGAGCCCCAGGTTCACAAGCAGAGGAGATATTTCAGCCTTAAAGAATTCTCGGAGCTACTCCAAGACACAAATTTTTGTTGTCTGCTGCACTGCAAGGACTTTAAGCCCAGAAAGAAGCTATTTATTTAGTCTATATACGTAGATTTATAACAAAGGCAAAGGATCCATCTACAGTCTTCTGGGTGCTTTTTGCATCGTTTATAGCATACAAAGTAAAACTCAGCTTCCTCAAAGGCAGAAAAGAAGAAATAAACAAGGCTTGACAAGAAAAATCAAACACTGTCCCCCAAATATACAGCTATGAACTAAAAAAGCTTTTTGAGCTGCCTCTCGACGTCTCACACACATTAAAACACAGAATTTGCAAAATGCCCTAAAACCCATTTCTGCCCGCGCTGCAGGGAGGAGTTTCTCTCACCCCTTCCCATTGTAAGATCCCAATCTTTACAGTCATGCCTCTCTTTATCTAGGTTATCCACAGGTAGGAATATCTGGACATGATGTAAGCAACGTGCATTCTCTTTTAAAAGGCTCAAAAAGGTACATTACTGCTCTGTTTTAACCTTGGAGTGCAGGCATTTGAAGCTAAAACTTACCTCCCTCCTCCTGGGCAAGCAGGTCAGTGTTTCCTCACCTTGTTATGGCCAGTGAGTTAAAGAAAGAAATAATAGTGGAACAAAATACCAAGGAATCCTTCTTTAATCTCAGTAGATTTTAACAGCCCATCACTCTCCATGCTTTTGGTAAGAATTAGTACAGTATTTTGGAAAGGCAGAAGAGATTTCATAGTCCTAAACACAAGATCTCAGACTGAAACTAACGTTTCAGAGAACTGCACCTCCAGTCTTTGAAAACGTGTATTTTGGAAATATTCCTCCTAACTGCTTTCAAGCATTTAATAAGTCCAGCTGTGTTAAGAAACCAAACAAAACTTCAGTGTCAAGTAATTCAGGATTATGATCTTTTTTTTGATTTATGGAGGTAAGCATAGTCTCAGACACAAGAAAAACAAGTCACTTGATGCGAAGCAGACTCAGTACCAGGGCTCAGACTAATGAGTGAGCAAGGGCGAGGCTTCATGTTCCTGCCTCTTATCTCAGCTGCTGGAAGGTCACCACATGAGGAGGGAGAGCACAGCCAGAGACAGGCAGAGCCAGCCCCAAGGTACCTGCAAACACAATACTGGTGTTCCAGTGGGCAAGATGGAAATGCTCCAGGAGAGGGAGGCACGTGGTATTGGTAAAGATGCAGGTAAGAATATGCCCCCAAATAACTAAGTGCAAAAATAAGGAGAAACTACTATTAAGTGGCTGTAATGGTATCAGGGCAAAGTCTTTAGGGAGAAGTAATACCTAACCAGGCTGAGGAAAGCCACCCATAAGGCCTTATGCAGATCTGAAAGGAGCACAGCATAACTCAGGTTAAACACAGAATAGCAACAATTCCTCTGTTTCAAACTACACAAACAGAAGAGAAAGCAAACAAGGTAATCCAGAAATATTTGCTCTGTTTTGGATTAGTCTCCTGGGCACAGCTACCGCCTTCATTTTCACCGAGTACATCACTGGCACTAAGATGATAAACACAGCAAGTAAGAAGGGAGGGAGCAACTAAGTTCACCACTGCTCAAGAGAAAATCAGAAAGTTTGCTACATCAAGTATATGCTTATTTAGGCATAAATTTAATGTGTAAGTGAAGCAGAAAGAGAAGTGGAAGGAGAAGAACTTTAGTAGCTGCAGGAGACCAAATACAAAAGAAAGCTTAGTTTAGAATTTGCTCCCATTTGCTAAATCATATACAGCTGATGAAGTATATTTTATTAAACCATTGCAAAACATTTTATGTTCTTGTTACAGCCTCCTTACTGGGGTTATTCCAAAGCAGAAATCCAAAACACAGACCCACAGCAGTAAAAAACCAAAGTGGTGATGGAAAGGAGGTACAGCAGCACTGAGAAGAATTATCTTATCCTTTGTGTCTACCTGCTCTGGGGTCCCATTAAAAAAAGTCACTCTTGTCCATGCTTTGTACGTGTCATTTGGAGACACCACCACTTCTATGGCATAATTTATGACTGAAGTCTTCTACCAAAATTCAGAAGTTTCCTATTCTTGAAAGTTTCAATTAATTTGGTATTATGACAGCAAGGACAGCTATGACTGACCACAGCCAAACACAACACCTGGCCCTGGGGGTTTTAATTCTGACCTGCAGCTGCCCCAGCTCAGCCAAACCCACTCCCTCCCTAACTTTTATTTTTAGACATCACATTCTTGGATACCAAACCACACAGTCCTTCTGGGTAGACTACGATATTTGAATCATCCACTGCAACATTAATCATCTATTCTTGTTTCACAGCCCCAAGCTTAAAAATCTCCCCACCACCACCACCAGTCTGTCCCATACAACTGCAAAGATGTCCCTGCCAAGCCAGAATCTCATCAGTCTGCTCAGTGCAAAGATGCTGCATGAAGAGGCAAACATTTAGTTATCACCCAGGCTTTTATCTCATCTGATGTTTTAACAGCAGTTTGAGCCCAGAAACATTCTGCAACACAGCTGAGTCACCCTGGGCCACACCAGGATGTGTATGTAACACCAAGCAGAAACAGACACCAAGCAGAAACAGCTGAGATGCTGCAGGAAAAAAAACAGGTTTCCACCTTTGCATGAAAACAATATAATAAGGGAAAGCAAACAACCTAAAATAGGTGAGAAAAAGCTGAGAACAATAACAAAAAGGGAAATCTGTGAAAGGACCACAAGGTGACACACATTTTGATTCCCTGTTTCCATGGGAAAAAGTTTAACAGTACTTCTTATCTTCTTACTCCCATCATTATTTTCATCCTTTGCTGGAAGTTAAAGTCAGAAATGCTATGCCTGGATATTCCTAGAGCCTGCTTCATCAGTGGCCAAGAGTTCCTGTTCATCTCTCCTGTCTGTCCCATGACTATTCACAAAAACCCAGAACAAATTTATGGGAATATAATCAAAAATCTATTTCTTGTACTTATAAGATTTTCCTCTAAGGTGGTGTAACTTCCAGTGAACTGCAAAAAACATAATCTACAGAAAGCATAAAGGATGGCCTGTCTACACTGTAAGGGGCCAACTCTGGCTTCCAAAATATCAGACTGGAACTAGGTAAGTTCCTTCAGAAGAGTAAAAACCCAGTTATCTGATACACCAAAGTACCCATTTGTCAAAATAATGCAGCCTCCATCAAAAGTCCACATTTGGTCTCCATGTTATCATCTTAGTTTTCTCTATATTTAGACCAGGAATTCAGTGTGCAGTAACCATGTCTACTGCACAACAGTTACACCACAAAACTTTTAAGATATTTCAAACACAAATAAAAGAACTTATAGGATAAAGGACACTGGACCTTTTAAAAACAGCACAGTATTTTCCTTCATAAGGTACAATATTCAATGCCAGCATTCCTTTGCTAGACTAACAGTCTTAACCATCCATTATTTTATGGAAAGTATGGATCCACACTTTCATGACTGCATAAAAAATGAATGTATTAAACCACTGGAAGAGAATGTATCAAACCACTGTCCCCCAAATATACAGCTACGAACTAAAAAAGCTTTTTGAGCTGCCTCTCGACGCCTCACACACATTAAAACACAGAATTTGCAAAATGCCCTAAAACCCATTTCTGCCAAACCCAGGATTTTCTATACTTAAAATCTGTTAGGTCTGTATTTTACAAACTTGTAAAATAACAGAGTCCTGATCCTAAAAAGGATCTCTGAAAGCTACTTTAATACACCAATGTAAAATAATTTCTGAGTGAACCCCTTTGTCTGAAGTAAGCCATAAGTGAGCCCTGCAGAAGAGCTGTAGTTATTAAACAGTTGTCTTCAACCCAAACCATCTCAAAACCACAGCAAGAATATACACACAACTCTGCCTTCGAGGCAACAGCATCTGCAGATGAAGCTGCAGGTATATCTTGATGCTTTTAACAACAAAACAGAGGGATAAACTTCACTGCGACTGGGAGGATAGCAGAGCCAGATGTTTTGTTAGAGAAAATGAGGAAATGATGAAAAACCAGAGTATCAGGCAGCAATCTTTGCCTCTGAAGAACAGTGGCTGAAGGGGAAGGCGTAGGGGAGGAGAATTAACTCACCATCTCCAGAGATCAGCGGGGGCTGGCACAAGCCCCGTGGCCACGGTGGGGGTGGCGCGGGCGCCTTCATCTGTCCCGAGCCAGACCTGGGAGCAGCATCCCTGCGCTGAGCTGGGGATTTGGCTCCGTGTCCACGTTCCTGCCTCGCCCCTTAACACCCGTGAATCCTGTGACTGAGCTTGGAAACTACTGTCTTGAGCTGGGGATTATCAGCATTCCAGATAAAAAGGCATCGGAAATGCAGCACCCAGAGAAATTCAGTGCAGGACAAAAAGATCCTGCCACAGTAGTTGTATAAATGCCTTCAAGGCATGAGTAATGGTAAAGGCCAAACAAGAACCCCAGCCTGGTTTCAATTTCTTTTTCTTTTCCTTCCCCCAGCTTTTATTCTCGCTCCCTGCAGCTTGTGTGGCGATGCCCAGAGCAGGCGGCGAAAGCCGGGGTGATGTGTCCTACACAGCCATGAATTCACTCAGGGCTGGCCAGCTGACACAATTTCCTCACAGAGCTCAAAGCCTCTGCTCTGAGCATCCGGGGCAGACACAGGATGCTGGTGGGTGTGAGAAAGGGCTTGGCAGATGACTAGCCCAAAGCCCTGACCCGATGGGTAAGTGTGTGTCAGCCTCCAGCATTAATGCCAGGCTTAGGGCAGGCTCCCTTTTGGCTCGGTTTTTCCATGTTTACTGTAGTTACAGGACAACATTTACAAAGAGAGGGTTACACAAGTGATTTGAAAGAGACAGGGTGAGAACACAGCCTATTGTTGAGGCTGTATTTTCCACCACCAGACCCAGCTCTGATTTGTTTCCAACACTTCAGCCACTTGCTCTGAAATTGTCCAAGCTGTTGAGGAGATTCCTATGCTATTCTGCAGGCCCTTTGGAAAAAAGAGATTTGCAACTCCCGTCCTGTAGTATGTACATGTGTACACCCATGCAGATGGAGAAAATGAACTTCAGTGCATACAGAGAACCTGAATTTTGTCAGGTCCTCAGGGTGAGCAGTTTGTTAAAATAGTTAATTCCTAAGAAAATAAATTGGAGCCTGGAGAACTATAACAACCCCTTATCTTGGGTCACCAGCAAGATTCAATAGCTTGGAACCATGAAGCACCACTTGATCTGACAACAACTGCACCAGACTGCTCCTCAGCACCAGCCACAGGAGGTGGGTAACACTGTACACCCTGGCCAGAATTTTATCCATTTATCTGATGACTCCAAGGAGGAGAAGGAGAAACATGAGAGATTACAGCTGGGGGAAAGGAAAAACTTCTGCATCCTTCACACCTACTGTCCATCCCAACACTCATCTCAGTGGGTCTCTACTCTCTCCCATGGGCTCTTCTTCCATCCCATTCAGTCCATCCCCTTCTTCCCACCTTCCTCTCCTGCAGTCCTGCTGTCCCAGTCCCCTTCCCTTGCTCACCCTGCCAGACTCTGGCCAAGCAACTCCTTGCTCTTTTCCCTGTTCAGCAAAGCACAAACATGGGGGCCTACAACCCAAAACCGATGGGCAACAACAGAGCTGAGGCTCTGTCCTGACAGCATCATCCCTCTTATCTGTAACAACTCCCAGGGAAGGAGGTTTCCTGGCCTCCCTAGGTGGTCTTGCAACAGTTTTATGATTGTAACAGGATGTTTTCACAACATCCAGCCTAAATCATCCTGGCAAATTAGCAAATCAGTAGATTAAACTGCCATGGAAATCTGGGACTTTAATAACCACTATTACATGTTGGCAGACTGCTGGATTGCACAATGGTTTTCTTTTTGCTGCACCGAATAAATTTAGCTCTTTCAATCTCTTCTCACGTTTCTTAATCTCTTCTCATTGTTTCCTTCTGGACACTTTCCAGTCTGCCTGTGTCCTCCTCTGAGCAGGGCACTCCAAACTGGATTTGATGGCACTGATGATGGCTCCCCAGTGCCACACATGAGTAAGTCTCCTCCTGCACCTTATGGAGGACACTCCTTCAAATATAACTTAAAACAAGATATATCTGTCTTGCAGTAGCTCTTGCTGTTGATTCATTTGTAATCCACTAAAAATCCTCAGTCTTATTTTAGCCTATCCCTCTCCAGCTTAAACCTGACTTGGTAAAAGTGCATTTTGCTTTCTCCTTTGCAAATGCAGCACTCACTGTCTGCTTTTATCTCTTATCTGGATGTGCTCTCCAATTTCTTAAGGTCACTCTGAACCCTGACCCTGTTCTCTCAAGTGCCTACAATCCCTCCTGACCTGATATCATCTGAGTGTTATAAACATACCTCCATCTTTCAAATAATGACTGAAAATATTGCAAGTTTCCCCCCAGACAGCGACCTTGCTGATATATTAGTTGTTACTGCACTACTTGGATCAGTGGGAGGATGAAAGTGCAAGAGTTTCTAAGCTTCATTCTCTGCAATTTCTGAAAACACAGACATTAAATACTGATCCTCTGGTAAAGGTAGGATGCATTCAGTTCAATAGGAACTAACTAATACAGTTAATAAATGCAATGGGAAGGATATTTCCCAGTGAACTCTGTTCCTGAGGTCAGCCAGCTACAACTTCTCAGTCACAGGCTCAGACAACCAAAGCCGTCGGATGAACCCAGCAGCACCACCTTATCCATCCTGCCACGTGAAGACAAAGATTCAGCAAATAATGAATCACAACCAGTTTCTGGGATCAACACAAGAGAAGCATATCAGGGTACAGCTCATTTTAAACTGCTGCTTTACTTTCATGATGATGGAGACACAGGCTCCATTTTAAATTATTTTAATATCGCAGCATGCAGAAGCCAAACCAAATTTCTCATCAGAGTTAAAAATTACTCCATTTTAAAAATGCTGAATTCTCATTTTAATAGATCACACCAAGTGATTGTCCCAGCTCTACTCAAGATCTCCAAACTAAGCAGGAAGATAAGGAACAGGAGAGTCTCCAGCAGGATAAGCACCCACTGCCCACTGTGCAAGGAGCCTGGGAAGTTCTGGTTACTGAGTTTTATAGCTGAACAGATACAGCCTCTGAGAACAGATTCTGGAAATTTAAGAAACAGCTAAATTAAAAATTCATTTTAATTGGAAAAAAAATTTCCACTATTTTCTCTTCAGTGCTTATAACCCTACAGACCATTATTTTCCTAAACATTTTTTAGCAGCAGCTTTTCCATGACATGTGCAAGAGTCTTCTGAAACGACTACACGAAAAAGTGTGAGATCTCACATATGTAACACTGGCCTCACAGATCCAGCTAATTCTAACAATTCTTCACAATTTTTCATTCTTCAGAACCCAGCTTAGAAGAAAGAGTTTTCCTCCTTCTCTCTCCAGAGTACTCAAGCTACTGTCCTTCAGCCTGACTAAACCATACGAGAAATTGCACTTTTTGAACTCCAAGACTGTTTTTTTTTTTTTTTTAGTAACTTGTGCTTATGAAAAGCAGTGTGCAAATTTCTCACCCATAAACCAGGAGTTAGCAATAATTCCCAAGATCCAAAACTGCCAACAGCACCAGTGAGGCTGCAAAATACCTGCAGCTCCTGACCAAGGGCAAGCAGCAACACTCCTCTTTGCAGTAAGTTAAGAAAACCACCTTTACTAACCACAAAATGGCTCTGTAATGAGAAACCAATGAGCACCGGAAAGACTCCTGGCTACAAAAAGAAGCAGCACTAAATAAAGCAGAGTCAGGACGTGGCAGGAGAGGCACAAAGCGCGATGGCTTTCACCGGCCAGCTCTGACCCAGCCCACATGTGTGAATTAAGCTCTATTTATAAGCCTTCCACTCCTTTTTGGTTGAGTTGTTTTTTTTTTTTAAATGACCTTAACATAGTGCAGTTGTTATTTTGTTTCTATTGAACGTAGCAACAGGAAACCCTGTCAGTCCTGCAGCAAACTTTCCATTCCCCTGGCATTCTCATTCCTGCCTTGGAAAAGCCAGATTTCTAAAGAGGTGTTTGACAGGGTGGGAGGGAGAGGAAGAAGAGAAGAAAGCACACACACAAAACGCAAAATGCCTGTAAAACATGCAAAATGGCAGCCAAATTCAATATTCTTTTCTTCTTTTGTTGTTGTTTGAAAGTAAAAGGCCGTGTCCTAAATTGCATTTTCTAAAGATTTCTTACTTCACTGCCAGATTTGGAAGTATTGGTTAGGAAAATTATCTTTAACAAAGGGTCAGTAAAAAAAAAAATCAGGAGCATCTTTACACTCACACATTCCAGTAATGAAAGACTTCCACATCAGACAGCACAAATTTTAGCTTGGAAAGTTATTTTTTCTAGTCCCTGGCTAACTCACCAAGCAAACAGCTACAGAAATTAAGCCTTAACTTGTTAAAAACATAATAAACCTGATTTTGTTACAAGCTTTGGCAAGACTGTTCTGCTGCTCAAAGAGCTTTACTGCATGATGAGCAAAGGTTTTTGGAGCTCCACCCTGCAGTGTAAACTCATCCCCACAGTATTTTCTCTTTTAACAGCTTCATAATGGTAGGGGAAGACACAAACACAGCTGCTCAAAGGCAAGGTGCTCCAACGCAAGGCTGCCATCAAGTTACCATTTACAAAACACTTTTTCAGGAACACAAAACCACACATAAAATACAGGAGCAAATACAAATCCAGCTAGGAAAGGTAAGACCAAAAAAACAACAGCTATTGACAAAGCAGAATTTGTATTAGTGGTGTTTTAAATGAAAATTATGTTCATGTAAAGCTAAATATCAACCGTTTTTTTTTAAATCACAGACAGTCCTTAAATATGGCACAGCACAAGTAATAAAATACAATACCAATGGACTCCTGATTCCTGGCTTGACCTTTTTATATTGTTTTACTGATATGATGAATATGGCATTTCCCTCCACATTTGATCCCTATATCCTCCCATTATTCATTTTTCTTCCAGCTAAGGCACAAACACTCCCAGCCCATGATGCCTTTATACCTCAGAGTCTGTGCACACACCAACATCAACCACAGCCCTTCTGCCAAAAACTCCCTGGAAACACAAAGCACGACAAGGGATGGACAGACTCTCCAGGACCACCCTGGCAGCAGCAGTGCAGGGACTTTGAAGGTGCTGCTGGCCCCCACACAGCATCACCAACCTCAAGTGCATTCCAGGACTTGGCTTTTGTCAAATCATACACAAATTTTGGTACAACCTTGCCCCATGAGGAGCCTCTTGGCTCAATCTGTCACCGTCTGAGAAAACGTAAATGTGCCTTAACTCAGCAGTTGAAAATGCAAGGGGTAAAAAAACCCAGGCTGTCTCTAAAAGGCTAAAGCAACGTCACTGGACGTTGTTCAGCTTTGCAGAGGCTACAGAAAGGAAACCAGCAGGTCACAGCAGCAGTGGTGTTTCTTTATAAAGCACAGCAAAGGACAAGGTGACAACACCTGCACTCACCAATTCCTCTGTGCCGTCCTTCTGAAAATCCACCTCGTCCTCAGTTTTCATTTCCAACCTCCCTGTGCAAACAGAAGGTCCACAAAGGTAATTTAAAAACAAGCTTCTTTCATTGCTACTAATATTTTTTTGTTTGCTCAAACCAGTCCCCCCCCCCCCC
>VXAX01002563.1:1142672-1256708 GCA_013399835.1 Leptocoma aspasia
AAAGAAAAGAAAACCCAACCCCCAAGGCCCTTCAACAAGTCCATTTGAACCCCTACAAGGCCATTTGATTTCCAAATTCTGGTTTCATTGCTGACTTTGCTATTCATTTTAACAACTATCGTATCTGGGACTGAAGGAAAGTATGAAACAGCAGCAAGCATAGGGTGAAACTCCTGACAACCTATAGGTGAGCCCAAGCACATCTGCAGGTATTTGTTCATGTATTTTCTTGGTTCCCATTCATCTACATAAAGAACAAGCTTTTTGCTATTTTTCTCCTTACCATAACCCAAAGATAACACAAGAAACCAGCCTTGTCTGCCCTCAATAGGTATTTTAAGCATTGAAAAAAATAAAATCACAAGCTGCAAAAATTCAACCCGCCTGCACTGCCTTACAGATGAGAGAATTACTCGCCTGGACTAGGAAAGCAAAACCTTTGCTGCTGGAGTTTACAAAGTCCCAGCTGACTTTCCCCTTCTCCACACTGCTGTGATGGTGTCACCACCACAGTTGTACAAATTTCATGTCCCAGCTGCTTCCTCTGCCCAGCCAAGTTTTCATTAGTCACCATTCCCCAGGGGTTCCCCCTGCTTACCTTTTTCTGGCATGAAGTCAACACCGTAATTCTCTTTCAAACCTAAGCTAAGGACTCTCATGACACACAGGACACTTTTAGGGGAGTGAAGTGATTTGACCAAAGCCATCCAGATGGAGAGTGGCTGTGTCAGGGCTAAACCCCCCCTAATCCCACTCCCTCTCTCCTTTCTACCAAAAACAAACACCGGATGGATGACAACGCCTTCTTAAGGGCGACGTACGCTTGCAGAGAGTTTACCCCTACAGGGATTTAGCAAGAGGAGCCTCCCATCTTCATGGGGAAATCATCCTAACAATCATCACTAATGGTTTTCCACTGCCTTTAATGTCTGCCCTTGTTTTTTGGGACTATCTGGTTTTGCAATGACTTTGCCTCGATTGCATGAATTTGTGGGCAGACTCAAAAATCAGAGATAATGCTACAAATTTCTGTGAGTTCCATTTGCTGGGAGATCTGCTTGGGGTCATGGCAATGCCACCATGGTTGAGATCCTGATCCAAAGACAGAACACACAAGTAAGAAATATTTGGTGCACTGAGGACAGGATAAGCAAGCTCACCCTGCTGGGTAAGAAATGGAGGATGAAGGCATTTTGCCCTCAGGATGGAATTCAAGACAATTTTTTCACTCAGTCACTTCTTCCTAAATTTCTATTAAGAAATATCCCAAAGGAAAAGCCCTATAAAGCTATCACAGAGGTCTCTGGGTGTAGAGCCCCTTATTGCATGTGTGGCACCATTAGTGACATCTGCTACCTGCTCATCCTGCCACTCTACCAGGGGAAGGAAATCATACAAGAGCTTTTCCACAGTGGTAAGAATGAGGTGAAGACTCATAAGGTTCAAGGAACATTTTCTTGAAATGCTGAGATCTACAGAAGATATTTCTCCCAGGAGAATAGCTAGGGAGCAGTAATTGCAGTATTTGTTATTTAAGATGGCAGACCCCAACCATACAATCTAACCTTGCTTGGTTTGGTTTCTGCCAGGGAACTGTAACTCCAAGATGTTTTGTCAGCACAAACCCATGGCATCTCTTCTCTTTTCCTCTCACTCAGCCAGGCTACTGTGGTATGATTTCATAACCTAACTCCTTTCTTTTTTTAATGAGTAGCATCTACCTGCCTGACTTGTAGATAATGTGCTTGCAGAACCCATTACTCAGCTCTAAGGCAGTTCTGAGTCTGAAGCTAACAGCAGGAGGAGATGCCCCAGGAAAGCAGGATCTACCTTCATCAGCTTCCATCAGGGTTGTGACCAGTCACTAGATACCAGTCTGGATAAGGAAATTAACTTTTTGAAGTCTTTGTTTTGGGGGTAGGCGGAAACTAAGCAGAGGCAATGAGATAAACGGGTGTATATTTGGGAGCAGCTTCACAATAAAAAAATTAAAAACCTCAATGATCTAGAGTAATGGCAAGAGCAATTATCAGCTGATTACATCGCTGATAAATTACCATGACAATAAACCCCTCTGACTACACGAGTTTCTGAGAAATGGCCTTGTGACCTACACTTCCTTTGGGAAGGTTTTATTGTATTCCACCAAAAAAAGATGTGATTCATCCTGAGAACTGATGGGTCCGAGTCCAGCATGGATACAAAATCCCCTGTACAAATCCAGACCTCAGGGAAAACTCCCCAGAACTGGCACAGCAGAAAAAACTTGAAGGCTGCCACTGAACTCATACAAAAAGCATGCTACCCAAGGCTAGACACCAACATGAAAAATGTACACAGCAATAATTATAAACAACAAATCATTTCTATTGAATTGCTGCCATATCAGAGTTCTAGATGGTGTTCTACAGGAGATCAGTTTCAGAAATATTCCAAATAGTGAGCTTGGATTCATAGCAGTCACTTGCCTCTGCTTAAAGCCAATGTTTTATTTGGGCTTCCCTACCATTTTGATTTAAAATAATCCTAAAGTACTTAAAGAAAAAATACTACAATTAAAATTTTGTTTTGTGTGGCATCTCATTGCACATTAACAATTAAGGACAGGTCAGACCATTTTATTCCAAGACATTTCAGCCCTAAATCTTTATGTATTTTAAACCAGTAACAGGATCACCTCCTTTTTTTCTCCCCTTTCCATATCCTAATACAGAATGATGACTTAACTTTCCTACTTTAGCTACTATCTTATTGGACTGTCTGGTCCCTTTTGCTTTTCAAACCTCCCCTAGACAATGTCATGGCTCCAAGAATCCAATCAGAAGTAAAGACCTGGACTGTACAGACAGAGCTGGCAGAGCCAGAGGCTCCTAGGAAAGGGAGCCCAGCCAAGTATTGACCTACAGCCACTCCCATCTATTGAACTGTCAAACCAACACAGCATTAAAACAGGTTCCTTCTGAAAACAGCTTTCTAATCCACCTTTAGGTTTTCCTACTTATTTACTAATGATCTCTTGACTCATGTTTACTGGTGTTGACACACAAACATCCTAAAAATCCTGAACTCAACAAAAAATGGATTTGCTGGACCCTCTACTGACACCCCCTCCCCTCCAAGCTTTTCTCCTGCCCTCAATTATTCTGCTGTCACATATCAGAACAAACTCTCTACCATCACCCCATGCTGCACTTAGACTGAAGAAACAGCTCTCAGCATTCGAGCAGTGAAACAGCTTTATAACTTCACAACTTCATGATTTATATCATGGCAGATTTTCTTTTAATCATTTAAAGGCTTTGTTTGTTTGTTCAGTGCTGGGGAAGCAAGAGGCACTGTATCATTTTTTCAGAGCAAAGAAAAAATGGCAACTGAAAAAGTTCAGCTGCTTCCATTTAACAGCTGCCTGAACAGGTGGGACACACAGATCAGATTAGCTCCATGTTTCAGTACCAAATTCACCTACCATTACACCCCAGGCTGGAGCAACAAACCCATTTCTTTTTCATTCAATGCACCCCTTTATTTCCCTTCCTGGATTTACCTGGTGATGTTTTCCATTAGCTCCTGCTGCATGGACCCGAGGCTTCTATGCTGTCCCCCAAGTCCCACTGCTCTCCCCCATCACCGTTCATCCATGGGGAATGCCAGTCCCACTTCCCAGCCCACAGGGGCCAGGAAAACTCATCAGCTGAGTTCCAGCACTGCTGAAATGCACTGGCAAACACCACCGGCTGCTCTGCCCGACAAAAAAGCTCTGAAGCCCGGAAAAGGCAGCGGGGGTAGGGCTCACTGGCTGCTCTAAATGACCTAATGCTGCCAGTTAGGAAGCAGCTTTGGGCAGCTCACAGGGACGCTGGCAGCTGGCTCAAGTCAGCAAGCAAAGAAAATCAGGAGAGCCCCGTTCTACCCACTGGCTCCACATTAGCAAAAATAAAGTGGAAAAGCAAAGGAGTGGCAGCACCAAGGGAATAAACCCTCATGCCCACATGAAAGCTTATAACTTGAAGATAAATTAATCCAAATAGCTCAAGCCCATTAATTTCTTCTCCAGCGAGGATTTATGTGCTAGAAATTCTTCTGTACGAATTCATAGGAGATGATGCTCTGTTCTTACCTCCAGTGCCAGACAAGCAACATGTATTTGAATTGGAAGTTTTTATATGTAGCTAAAAATTTTTTGTTTCTCAGAAGAAAAACATCAAACGCTTCCTCTCCAACACAAGCATTAGCTCTTACTTCCTTTCCTTTGCTGATGATGTGACAGAGACACGCCTACAAAGAAAAAACTAAAAAGTAGAAAACCAACTGATTTTTCCTACCTGTAAGAGGCTCAGCTCCTTGCACTGCTAGGCTGACACTCTTCTTCTTTGTTGAGGAACTGAAATCCATTTGTCCATGAAGGCTGGCTCCAGCATCCACTGAAGTCTGGGGCTCAAGCCCCACTTTTTCTGCGGCAGGTACTTCATGGGAACAAGGTGTCTCTGCTGCAAAAACCACTGCATCAAAACTTTTTACCGTTTTAGGAACTTTATCCAGAGAAGAGGCATCGTTAGCCGACACCAAACTCTTCACTGCCACATTTTCCAGTGACTCAACAGCCTGCAAGTGGCAGGAACACGGTGAGAAGGGCACTGCAGGTACAGCTTGGCTTTGCTTTCCATTGGGCTCAGCCAAGCGCTCCCCCTGAGCCACTGTCACAGCAGGAGCAGTGTCGCTGTCACCGGCCGGACAGACGGTGTCAGTGCTGGAGTCACTGTCACACGTGGGCTCCTCTGCGATGGGCTGGAGCGCTGCCCGGGGCAGCACGCTCTCCGTGTCCTCCTGCTCCTCTGGATACGCTGCAACAGGGGCTACTGGCACCGGCCTTGGCACCTCCTTGCCCTCACAGGCATCACTCGGGGCTCCCACCTCTGAGCCATCCTTTAACTCGGGGGTGCTGCTCTGGGGGGAGATTCGTTGTAGGGTTTGAGTGGGGTCTTGCTCTTGGTTCAGCCCAGCGTTTGGACAAGGGCCACCCTCTGCACCCAGTGACTCATCTGCTGATGCAGGTCCATGCATGGTGCCTTCTGCTGCAACTGCTGCTCCAGCCCTGCAGTCTTCTTTGGGTTGGTCTGTCGCTTTCAGCCCAGCATCCACATTGCTGCTGCCCACCACAGGCCCCCCCAGACTGCAGGCAGAGGGTTTCACAACAGCAGCAAGAAGTTCCTCTGACAAAACCCACTCATTGCTATTCACACGAGCCTCCTGCTCAGGCTCAGCTTTGCCTTCTCCAACCTGCTGCGAATGGCCCTGTCCCGGGGAGCCCCTGTCCCCAGCATGGTCCCCAGGCCAGGCGGCAGCTCCCCTGCCCTGCTCCCCACCGTGCTGCCAGGCGAGCTCTGCCGAGCCTGCCCTCGCCGCCACCGCTTCCTGGTTTTGTTTAGATTCCTCGTTATGAGTTGCAGAGGGTGTGCCTATTAAATTATCCTCAGCACAGTCTGCGCCCTTGGCACATGGAGCTGATCCAGGGTCATTACCTTGCAGAGCTGCCTCCTGCCCGGGAGGTGCCACTGCAGCATCTCCCTCCTGACTCACAGCCAGCCCCTCTCCTCTGGGCAGGGGAGAGGGTGATTCCACCTTGCTGCTCCTCCCCTCCTGCTCTGAAGCATTTTCTGCTTTCTCTGCTCCAGCCTGGGCAGGCTCTTTCTCTGCCAGGCCTGTGCTCACATCCTCTGGAGGGAGCGATGCAGGCTCACGTTCCTCACGTTCGCTCTGCTGAGCCGTGTCTGGTTTGGAGCTGCTGCCCATTTCACCTTTAACACCAGTTTGAGCAGCAGAAGGGTGACAGGCAGCAACTTCCTGACCACTGCCTGCAGAGTCTTTGCTTCCTCCATCTCTGCAGCTGCTGGTATCAGTTCCTGCTGGCTCCTTTTCACTGCTCTCCATGGCTTCAGCCCCATGGTCAGCAATCTCACCACTCTCCTGGCAATGCGCAGGTTCTGCATCACTTTCATTAGATCCACCAACATCTCTGTTTTCAGGTTCACCATCAGTTTCCACACTGCCTTCCAGTGAGGGCAGGCTGGATTTTCCATCTGTGCAGCCTGCTTCTACCTGCCCTTCTTGCTCCCCACTCTCACTGCTGCAATGGGCTTCCAAACCAGGAGCAGGTTTTGATGCACACGCAGGAAGCTTCACCCCATTCACAGCTGGCAATGCTTCTACAGTGCTTGCAGTGACCTCCTGCCTCGCTGTGACACTGGCATCACCCTGGCTTTCCGTGAAGTCACCGTTTACCTGAGCAGTGCACGAGTCCACATCAGTGTCTTTGTTACCGCCAGGCTTGCAAAGGTCGACAGAGACACTGCCAGCGTCACCATCTGCATTTGCACCGTCACAGGCTGGTACCACTCCCACATTTGCATCCTCCACATCCGAACACTCGGTGCCATTGAAGCCACTGAGTAAGGGCTGGGCAGTGCTGGATGACTCTTCCTTGGCTGGGTACTTCTCTTCCAGCTCTGCAGTCCTTTCTCCAGGCTCTGCCATCCCATCCTCTGCCCGCCGCTGGCCCTTAGCCCTCTCAGGTGTCCCGGCACAGTTCCTGCACTCAGTCTGGCCCATGGCCACATCCAGGCCCTCCGAGGAAGCTGGGGCTTCACCTGCAGCTGCAGCCACAGCAGTAGCACTGTCAGCAAACTCCTCAGCAGTTTGCACTTCCTGATGGGCACTCTCTGTACTGCCCACGCCAGCTTGATCCAGAACAACTCCAGCCGATGTCATTCCAGCTTCCTCATTTGTATTTCCAGAGGATGGAAGATTTACAGCACTATTTACACTTGCACACAGGCTGACAGTGCAGTCCTTATCTGATATAGTCCCAGAGCTCTCTGCAGATCTTAGCCCCGCCTCTCCTTCCTTTTTACACAATATCACTGTGTTTTTACTTTCACAGAAGCTCGCTGGGCTGTTTGCACCCCCCATGTCTTTTGGTGCATCATTAAAAGCTCCCAGACTGCTGCTGTTGCATTTCTCTTCCTGCTGGGTTTGGTCTGAGAGCTGCCCGATGTCCAGGTGAACCAGATCAGATGGGTTTTCCTGCCTTTCTTCTCTTGCCATTTCTTCTAGGCTCTGAAAGGTAGTGGTCAGATGACTCTCTGCTCCTTTAGCAAAGCCGTCTCCAGAATCTCCCAGTACAGGCTCTGTCTGCTGCCTTAAACTCTGTAACAAGAAACAAAAGAAAAAAAACCAAGTTTATTCTGTCATGCAGTTACTCAACACCTGTATCTACCTAATCCTACTCCACATGAATCCTGTTCCTGGTGTCATCCAGGAGACAGCTACAAATGTACTGCAGTGGGTATTTTACATGTTGGTTTTATTAGCAGGAGGTAATATTGAAATTATTAAAATGACAGAAACGTTGGTTGAAAAGAACATCTAAAGGTCATCTAATCCAACCACCTGCCTGAAACTGGCCTACTGCCACTGCAGCATCAGGTCAACCATGACTTTATCTTGCCAAACCTCCAATGATGGAGTACCCACAGCCTCTCTCTCTCTGGGCAATCTGTTCCCATGTCACACCACCCTCCCATGAAGAAGTTTCCCTAAAGCCAGCCTGAACAACTCAAAGCTGAAATTTGTGTCTCTATCTCCCTGCTACACCATCTGCCATCACTGAAAAGAACTGTAATCTCGGTAATTGCTCTTTGAGAAGCTGTAGTCTCAGCTCTTGAGTGTACTTAAATTCAAGATCAGTAAAGAGCAGAATTCAGTCTACCAAATAATGCAAATATATACCAGCCTAGCCCCAAAGGACTTCAAGCAAATGCTCCTTCAGATCTGAAGAGCACCTTCAGATCCCTACCCAGCACTCACCAGCTCTTGCCAGCATTCCTCAATTTTCCTTCTATGGATGGAAATGCTACTTCAGAGATGGGCATTGGCTGGAAATGTCCAAACACACCATCTCCTGCTCCCAGGACTGAACTAATAATCCAATTATTCCTGAGAACTGCAGGCATAATTAAATATCTGAAATTTATTTCCTAACTGTAAATAAAATTTTCTAAATTATGACATATTATTAAAATTAATATATGCATTATCATGGAACAGTAGGATCATAATCAATTCCTCTCTAATCTGCATTTTCCTTCCAGAGTACCTGCTTTGTCAAGCTTTTACAGTTTGATACAAACAAACCTTTACTTAAAAAGAACAGACTGTTTCAATATTTCCTTTCATATTCTCATCTCTGTAGGAGAGAACGTATCAATGTTCACATCTAAGAAATAGTGGCTTATTAAATTACTGAGCAACCCCAGTCCCTCAGTGTACACCCAACAGAGCTCCCCACAGGTTTGCTTGGGGTTTTGCACCACAAGCTTCCCAAGGTCACAGTGGTTTCTCACTGTGCCTGAGACCCTCCATGTATATAAAACTCTAATGAACTATGCAAAATCTGGACTTTTCTTGCATTTAGATGTAAAACTACTCCAGAAAATACATGCATACTAGAAGTCTAACTTGAACAGCTCCTTGTAAATTTTGTTTAAGTTTTTAGTTCTCAGAGAAATAGAACTTCACACCAAAACTGTCAGCTTAAACCCCCTGATAATTAAAGCAGCCACTATGCTAAGTGATGCATCGTGGGGAACTTCTGGGGATTGCATACACTAATAGTAGCTAAAATCATCACTGCTACCTTAGGATATTGCATTTACTTGTCTTTCCACACTCTGAGGTTTGAAAACACTGAGCAGTGCCACAGACTCACTGAGTCACAGACCACTAAATGTACTTTTGGTGTTTGCCACGAATCTCCCTGCTATTCAAAATAACCCTGCTGCCCACCTCCCATATATGCTGTCAGCTATGCCTCCCTGGTTTTGAGGCATCCCAAGCCAGGTTAGCACTGGAGGCAGCAGCATGGCATCTCCATCCCTTGTGCAGCATCAGGGATGGGACATGGGGCTCTGGTGGTGCGGTGGTACCCACAGGCTGCAGATATTTTTTGCAAGGGCAAACAGTGTGCCAGGCTTTGGTGGCTGTGACCCCACAGCAGAGCATGGAGACTGTGCTCCTGGATCCTAGCCAGGATGGACAGACAGACAACAGTGACACTTGCTTGGGAACAAGCAGGGTTTTCAAAAGGAGGGGCTGCAGCAGCCCCAGCATCCTCACAGTGAAGTCACTCTGCTGATAGCCAGAAAAATACAGCCATCACCAAAGGAAGTCAATAGGCTTTCAACTGACCCAAAATAAACCTAAATGAAATAATTACAGGGCTGCTTTCCAAATTCAAATCAGATTAGATGTGAAGTAAAACAGTGGTGGAAAATAAAGTCTATTTCTGATTTCACTGTCAGGCAAAATGTTCCCAATCTGGCATTTGCATGAGCAAACAAGCAGCGAGCTGGATATGTTTGCCATGGTTTCAGGTCTTTTGATGGAAAGGGGAGGAGATTTCACAGTTAGCCTGCATTTGCCACTCATGCCACCAGTTCCTGCTGAGATTGGGAGTAACTAACATCTCAGGTACTCAGGGAAGGCTGAAAACGGCTCAGCATAGCCCGTTCCTCTGCTCATTCCCCCAGGCCACTGGCTGCACACAAAATTTCTCCCCTCCCTTAGTTAAAGCAACAAAAATATCTTGTTGTTTAGATCCTGCACCTCTGCAACCCCGGATATGTGATCTGATGAAGGAACACCCACAAGAGATGCCAACTGTGACAGACACGTGGGTGTTTCTGAGAAATGGCACAGAAGGGCTCTGATGTTCCACCTTCCCAGCTGAGACCCTCTGGCATCAATTTTAAAGCAGCAGGAGGAAGCCCCTCCAAAGCCCTACAGCTCCTGTGGTCCAACCACCAAAGTTTGAGAGGAGCACAGTGAAGGGATCATTATGGACACAAACCTTGCATGGCCAAGGCAGGTTTGTCCTCTGAGTCCTACACTGAATTGCTACTGAAACAGCCATTTTTTCCATCACCCATCTCAGAAACTTTCCTCTCAGTCTCCTCTCTGACCCTGAACTTTCTATCTGAACAGAGATACCCACCCTGTGCTCAAAGCTCACACCCCCATCCTCACTCCAGAGCCTTAAGCTGCCCAATGTCTGCCAGACAGGCAGAGGGTCAGAGTGTCTCCAGGGAGGTGTTCCTGCCCATCCAATCGGGTCCAAAACTAACAGATCAGGCAGGAGGTGGGAGCAGAGAGAGGCAAAACAGAGCTGGTGTTGCACAGCCCTGAGCCTGCTTCTCTTCTGAATGAGAACATTTGCTGCCTAATACAGCTTAATCAGATCTCTCCATGCTCAAATAAGAAGCAAATGGACAGGTGTCCACCTGGATGCTTGATAATGAATCCAGAGAAAACGCCTAGGGAAACATGCCCTGAAGGATGCTGACATCTAGAAGTCCTCCCCAGCTGCCAGGCTGCAACCAGCCAGATCTGCTTCTCTTCCATCCCCTCAGCCTTTTGCTCACCTGGTGCTGGTGGCTCTGCATGTGCCTCTGAAGGTGGCGAATGTCCCTCTCCCAGCTGGCTGCTGTCCCCTCCTTGGCCTCAGCTGTCAGCAGGTACACGTCGAGCCCTCGGTGGTGCTTCACGCTGTAGTCCCCCGAGTGCACAATGTGAGACAGGGTGCTCCATGAGTCTGGCTCCCTGGCTCCCTCCCTGGAAAACAAGGAGGGATTAGTGGGCAGGCGAGGAGGGATCCTGCACGGCAGGGCACGCAGGCTCTCCTTCACTCTGGACAGCCATCTGATCACGGGAGCGAGCGGAGCACGGCACCGGCTCCAGGGCCAGACAGACAGACACACACACACTCCTCAGTCTTGAAAATTAATGTGATTTAGCACTAATGCCAGCCACAAGCTTTATTTCACAACGTCCTTCTCAGGTAGAGATCGGTGGTTTTTACCCGGGACTATGACAGACTAGCAGCCAAGGGAAAGACAGCTGTGTTTTAAATCAAATTTATCATAGATGAAGATCACCAAAGCAGCTGTCACAGAACAGCAGACACCTGAAACAACTTATCCCTTTGCTGTTCTGCAAAGGGATAAGTTGGAAGGAATTAAAACTGTCATGGTGCAACTTCTACACCAAAGCCAGCACACTGCTCACAAACACCCAACAGCCATCCAATTGCAGCAATTTTTTCACTCCTGAAATGAACTGAACCTGCTCTGTGAAACTGCCTCTGTGCAAGATGTTCTCACTGTTGTGAGACAGCTGTTTTTCTGCAGCGCTGTCATGGGCTTTCTTTTTACCAACCCAAAGGAAAGAAAGGAAAAAAGATGCTGTAGGTCAGGTCAGAATGAAAAATTACCTCAGTAGGTAAATGAAGTCAATAGAAATTGCTATTCAGTCCTCTCTTTTTGAACATCACACCCTGATTTTGCACCACTCAAAGCAGTAACTCCTCAGGTTTCACCAAGCTGGACAGCAGCTACACTGGCCCACTGAGGTGGTGAGCAAACACTGAGGTGTTCACCACCTTCAGGTTCACAGATTTCATTTTGAATCAGAACTGATTCAGGAAACCCAAAATCTGTTTCGATCATCCCAGACAGAGCAGCTTGTGCACCACCCCATCAAGCTCTGCACCCCCCAGGAGAGACATGGAGCCAAACCCCAGGAATGTTACACGAACAAGGGATGACACTGACTTTCTCTGGGAAGCCAAGCAACCTAGAAAGCAAAGTCATAACAAGCAAACACCATGATCAGCAACAGGAATGGGCAGAGCAGGGTGGGGAAACCGTCAAATGGTTCATCAGAGGCAAAGAAACCTGTGCAGGCAATGGTGGTGGCAATGGCTGCCCCTGTTCTGCCTCAGCACAGCCACCCACCCCCTTCTGTGACTCATTTTGGGTTAAATCTGCAATGAAATTCAGACAAAGGATTACTATGGCTTCCACTATTCACCACCATTTATCTCAGTCATGACTTGACTTCAGCAGAATTACATTTGATTTAGGCAGAATCAATATTTCCACAGAGAAACAGAAGGAAGCAGCCAGTTTCTGGTGGTGATGGGTATAAATCCACAGAGGCACTGAAGTCAACTGAGCCAATACAAGTAACGAAAGAAATGACCTTCCTTTATCAAGAAAACACAGACATTTCTGTCTGGAGTATTTTTCTCTTCAGCTGTCATGTATGAGAAACCACTGTACTCGGGGCCACTCTGAGAGTACAACGAGGCAGTCAGCACAAAGCCCACAGTCACCCACTCATGGGGACAGCAGCAGCCGGATTAAAGAACTGCGCGCCATGAATCTGCTCCACTTTCTCACCAGCTTCAAGGACCCTCACAGGCATCTCCACATCAGCTCCCACAAAGCTGCCTGCATGACTTGCTGAGCCTCAAAGGGCCCTCAGCAACTTCAAAAGGCTCAATCTGGAGCAAGATGACAGGCAGAGTCCCCTGCAACACCGAGAGTGTGTCCACCCCTCCAGCAATCCACAACCTTCACGTGGCCCAGATGGATCAAGCAGTCACTTCTGCTTACAAAGAGAGCAGTTTCCTTTCATATTCAAGCTGCCAGTCTGTGTTACATTTTATGAAAAGCTTTAAACCTTTTGAGAAAGCAAGAAGTTTCTCACATCCAGCCAAGTACAAACTCCAAGCTCTCATTTTTAGCAGCAGTCACCTTTGTTACACAAAATTAAGCAGTGAGATAGCGAATGGTTCAATCTATTGCCTCCTTCAAACCATCCCTTTCATGCTCTGCTCCATCCCAGCACTAATGGTCTGAGGCAGAGAGGACAAATGAGGATTCACAAGCATTAACTCATTTTCCCACCACTGTTCCTGTTATTCAGGCAATCACTTCCAAGGCCATTTGAGAAGACACACCTGCTTGTTTGCCCTTATACTGAGCTTCACTGTTTGTGCCTTTTCTCCATATCTCACGGCAAGTCCTGGGTTTTACTGAGAGATGATAAAAACACACTTTCTTCCAGGAAAAAAGCTTTGCTGTTACTCATTTTGTACTTCCTGGCTGTGAAAGATGCTTATTTTGTCCAGACTTGGAATTTTTGTAGTGGTTGTACAGAAGTGCATACCCAAGCTGCTCTACTAGGAGATAAAACCAGATATGCAAATACTTACTGAAGATTTATTAGCAAAAATAGGTATACAAACATCAGCCTTCAAGAAGTTTGAAAATCTGCTTTTGTTCAGCACAAAAATCCAGCTTGCTGCACTTTGCCAGAAACAACGGAAATCTGTCTTCTTATGAGATTTAACCATCCTGTGTCAAATCTTTCTCATCTTCCCTTTTCAACAGTTTCCCATCAAAATACGTAACAGATATGAGTGAACTGAACATTTTGTAAGAAACATTTCTGAGCTCAACTTTCACAGAAGAAAGTATCTTGGTTAAAAAAGCAAGGACTGGCTGAGAAGGCCGATACTGTCCACTAGCTCTACCCTCTGCACAACCATGCCATGGGCCACTGAAAAAGCCTGGAAGAAGTCCTCTAGCTCTGGTCAGTCTTCTGTGCCATGAAGGTAAACCCACAAGGGAAATTTTTGGTTGAAATGAAGAACAGACTTACCAGCCCACCCTTCATCTGCAGAAGGGCGACTTAAAGAAGAATGATAACTTCAAACAGAGAGAGAGGAGAAGCAAAAATACTTCAAAATACTCTCAGGCCATGTCCTGCTCCATCTGGGAGCTGATTAGATGGCTGAAGCTACAGGATCACCTCCTGCCCATCTGGCATGTAAGACAAGATGATAGATCATAGAATCACAGAATGGTTTGGGTTGGAAGGGACCATAAAGATCATCCCAAGATGGGCAGGGACACCTTCCGCTAGCCCAGGTTGCTCCAAGCCCCATCCAATCTGGGATGGGACAATAAGTAGGAAGTGGTTTTTATTTAAACCTCTCAGCACTGCCCAAGTAGACTGGTCCCTTTTCATTGTACTTGTGTGCTGAATCTCTCCTCATCTGGAAGGGGAGCAGAGAGTGAGCGGCAGAAAAAGGAAAGCCCACACCGCACAGCTCCTGGCTTCCGGCAGATATGGGAGAGAGATTTTTAAGAAGAGGGAAGATAAGTGCAAAAAGGAGAACAAAAAAAACCCCCAAAAATCAACAAACCACCACCTGATCAAAAGCTCTGCCTGCCCTCAAAAGCTGCAGAAACTGCTCAGTAACAAAGGTCTGAAATTCGAGGTGTTTGCACTCACAGCAGGCGTGTTTTCCAGTACCAAGAGAAAAGGTTTGTGCTGGAAGGGAGAGGAAGAGGAGGGAGGAAGAGATCAGAAGATGAATGAAAAAGCCTCAGTGAGTTAAGCAAAACTTAATGTTAGGAAGATCTATCCCACAGTTTCACAAAGGGGTGAGGAAGGCAGTGTGGGAACTCAAGGTGTTATTTCCTGGGGATATCCCCTCCAGATTTCTGAGCTGAAACAAAACAAGCTCAGTAGCATTGCCAGCTCTTAGGATCTTACTGCAAGCCTGACAACAGCTGTGGGTTTATTCTGAAAGCACCAGCCCCTAGATCCACGTGACAAAAAAAAAAAAAGAAAAAAAGGAAAAATTAATTTAAAAAAATGAAACAAAGCCCCTACTATTATGGCTGCATGAAAAGTTAGGAAAAGGCCAGAATTTAGATGCTCTTATCTGTAAGGTAAATACAAATGTAATTAATTATACTGGATTCTAATCTTACATTCTTTTTATTACTATTATTATGGTATCACAGTGAAAATACCAGATCAAACAGTCAGTGATCTGCGATAAATAAGGAATGCTGCCTACAGGGATAGGATTGGTGGTGATTGTGAAACACACACAGGCACAGGCAATTTTAATCAAGCCATCAATCCTTCCTGGAAAAACCCAGCACTCACACTCAATGCAGCCACCAGCATTTAAACCAATCTTAGAAATCTGACCAAACAGAACTTCAGTGTTATTTGCAGAAGTGTTGGGGTAATGGAGGCTTTGTATCTGCATGACCAACTTTGCACCCACAATCTGCAGTGATATACAAAACACTAATGCACACAAACACTTTCTTGCTCCTCCTTGTTTTTATAACCATCCATATGCATTGTATATGAGACCCAGAAAACACATGCAACCAGCATGTGCTAGAACGGGTTAAAATAAACCAACTATTTAAAGATTTGAAAGATATTTAATAAACAGAGAATTCATATTTCAGGTGTTTCGAAGTGCTCCAAGTGCCCCAGGAAAGTAGAAAAAAGTAGGTTTCTCACATAAGAAAAACCTACATATTGCTCACTAATTTGAATAGTTTTGATGTTGAAAGAAAGAGTTAAAAGTTCATCTGATGTATAAATAATGACTAACCCCTTACTGCGCCTCGCACAAACATGAGCTGCAGTTGTGGGTTCTGACACCAAACTGAATTCTGGATTGCATAATCTACCCTTCAATATCAGATTAAATATTTAATAACTGGATTGAAAATACGTAATGCTAACTTCTCATTGATCAACACAATATACAGCAGGAAACCAGAGAGAGAAAAGCTGGTTTGGTCCTTCAACAGTTATTTGCAGATGCACATATGCTTAGGGAACATGTCCAGTATTTCCAAATACAATGGGTCTTCTAAACCCAAGCGTTTCTTAGGCCCTGATGTTAATTATACATTAAAAAAAAAAANTTTGCAGATGCACATATGCTTAGGGAACATGTCCAGTATTTCCAAATACAATGGGTCTTCTAAACCCAAGCGTTTCTTAGGCCCTGATGTTAATTATACATTAAAAATACAGCTACAAACTCTTATCAACTATATTTGCCAAAAAGTACAATCTGCATTCCATAAGAGTAACTGCTATTAAATGCATTTTCTATTGGTTTTATTTTCAGAGAATTATGTAACAAGAAGGATGCCCTGCTCAGGATGTGGAGCTGTAGGTCCAACACAGAACCCAATGTCCACCTGGAGACTCATCAGTACACAAAGGGAGCTTAAGGTGAATCTATGAATGCACTCAAGAATGAAAACAGATGCCACCTGTTGCATTTTAAATTTTAAAAGCACCATCATGGAGAATACTTCAGCAAGCAGTGTTTACAGCTAGAAATAGCACCTCAGATCAGGACAAGTGATATGGAAGAAGAGCTGTCTCTGCAGAACATCTCCACATGCAGCAAGCGAGTGTGATCACTGGCTCTGCAACACAACCCTGAGAAGAAGCCATGCCTTAGGCTGCCTCTGACACAGCAGTTTACAAAAACTTCTTCTACAATCATCTGTTCAAACTCTAACCCCTACCATGAATGTCAGTGCTTGGAGCAAATCTGCTCCAGAGACTAAATATGAACATCCTAACTGGGTATCCAGCTAGCCCATGCCTGAGGCCAAAAACCCAGCAGTTCTGGGAAACCACTTATCTGCATTTTCTAATTTTATCCTGAAACAGAGCTAGTCTCTCATAATCACTTACCAACCACACAAGGCTGTCCAGCACTTTCTGCCCCCATAATTTTTGGGAACACTTCCAGATCAGGATTGCTGGAGGAAGGAAAATAATTTCTTCTTATATCTTAGCAAATGTTCTCAAATCTCTTCTAAATCTCTTCTTTCTCATCCTCACAGGTCTGTTTCCATGATCTCCCAGGACTACAATTTCCAAGTGGGAATTAAAAAACTGTTTCTATCACATGGACTAAGCCTTCTCTCTCTTCTGTATTCACAGGTGGTTACATACAAAGAAAGGAGAGGAGGGAGCCAAAGAATGAAGAGTCTTCACAGGGATGTGGGAACACACGAGGAAGTCAGTAAAAGTTGGAGCATGATGTGGGGTGAGTAGGTGGAAGAGAGAAACACAAACCCTTCCTGCTCCATCACGTTTACACCTGATTGCCCCATCCTCCCACTCCCAGTCTGCTCCTCTGCTGTGGCCAGAAGAAACCCACAGCACCTCAGCATCTTTCTAATCATGATGTTAAAGCTATTGATGTTTCAGCTGAAAATCCTACAGCCACAAAACTAGACCCTGTAGACCACTGGCCCTCCCACACTGCTCCAGACACATTACTGTCTGCAGCTAAACAGCATCTCCTTAACACACACCTCTCTGAGTCCTCTTTCAGTGCCCTTCTAACATTTTTGAACCCCTCTTAACACACTAATCTTGTGCCATCACTTGTAGATTCAAAGTCAGCTGTTCTCCTGCCATACCACAGCAAGCCATACCTCAAACCCAGGTCCCCAAATAGCAATCAAGTGGATTTGTTGCTTGGTTTGGAGTGGAAGAACAGATGGAGAAACATCAGCACTAATTCAATAAACCTTACAGCCTCTGATTCTGCTTAGCCAGAAATAAAATATATGTATACCATGTGACTGATTTTAAGATCATGCTTAAACACTCTGCTGAACATAAACTGGGCATTTCTGAAATTAAACACTTGCTTAAAGGGCCTGCTAAATTGAGGTGCAAAAAAAAGGCCGTACAAAGCAAATCCTCTAGCAGCTCTGGCTCAGAAAAGCAGAAAAATGTATTTAGCTATAAAAGCAAAGTCACTGAAAAAGCATCCTTATTTGAGAGGCACCACGGAGATTACAGCCCAGACTTCACCAATTACTTACGTAAAATCAGAACAATAGCAAGTGATAATCATGGATTGAAAAACATGCACAAAACCCTTCTGCTACCAGTCAGTTATTCCTCATGTGTGTTAAGTAAATCATTTTAATTTTGGAAATACAGGCTTGTACTAGTTTACAGTTTAACAGACTGAGTCTCCTGATTGTTACCAGGAAATCTGAAGGGAAGAGCAATCCCAGAGCTGTGCACAAACACTTTAGAGCAAAAAGCAGAGAAACCAGCAAAAGTAAAAAAGTTTCCAGTAAAAAACTCAGAGACTGTTGCAACTCTTTGCAGGGATTAGAAAAATGCAATTTTAATTTTTTTTTTAATGGATTGTATTTTTGTCTCGCTTCCTTTTTTCCGAGGACATAAATCACTCTCAGCTGTGAAGGAACTACAAGCGTTTGGCTTTGCTGGAGAAAGAAATGTTACTAGACAGAAATAAAATCAGCAACCAGATCAGTCTTTGTGTGTTTTACAAAGCAGCACTTCCAACCTCTCTGCGATCCTGCATGCTCCCGGTGTCTTGAAGCCATTTTCCCCACTGCTGTAAGAGCAGAAGATGGAGCTGGCAGGGATTGTGTTACTGCCCTGACTGCACTGGGAAACACCAACTCCTGCACTCTGCAGCTGCCCAGTTACTCAGGGAGTTCCAGCAGCCTGTGCAATGGCTGTGCTGCTCTGCAGAGCCAGCAGCCTGCAGTCAGCATCACCAGCTCCAACACTGGGGAGAAACAGCCTTCAACCACAGACCCTTCACTCTAGAAATAGTTGAAACTCAAAGTAGGCTTTGCAAATTGCGCCATTTCCAAAGTTATCTCTACATATAAATCTTTATATATATTTTTCCCCTATAAAACTACTGCCTTTCTGCACTATCCTATTCCATTTGCACTGCAGGACACTGTTCACTGCACAGTTTTCATCATAAAACAAGTCCCCTCAGTAGATACACAACTGATGAATGTTTATTGATGATGAATATTTATCTGCTTATATGAATATTTATTAATGAATGCTGCTATTGGCTCTCAGTCTCTGGTGACCTACATGGGCTCTGTGTGGCTGCTCCTTGTTTGGGTCCCAAAGAACCAGCCCATGCACCTTTCCTGTCTGAGGATGAAAAGCCAGTGCACACCACAGAACAGAATACTTCTAGGGATGGAAAACTTACATAGGAAGCATCTTTTTTTTTTTTTTTTACATTAAGTATTGCAAAAGCTGAGAAGGGAAAGCTCATCAGATAAACAGAAATTCAAAATGTCACCAACGAAATTAGTTTTTGAGAAAAATATTTACACTGCAGCTGAATCCAGCTACTTCACAGACAAACCAAGGCAAAACTGCAACAATTTTTTAGGTTGTTTTTATGTCTGCTCTTTAATGATTGTATCCTAATTATGGCAAAATTTCACCCCTTCCCAATGCTGGCTGGGAGAATCGTTGTAAAATGCAGGGTCCTGCAAATTAGCAAGCAAGAGAACAATAAATTCCCCCCAAGGATAATGCATCACAAAACATGCTGCATTCATTTATTTGGCATAATGCAGTTTAATTACTTGTAAAAATAATGACTCCTTTGTAGGGGCCCTCACTAACGTGCGTTGCTGCTCTGGGTTTTGCTGAGTGGGGCGAGCTGTGTGCCAAATTTGTGTGCATGGATTATACAGTGTGAGCATAGGCAGAGTGCAGAAAGGAGGTTGTACAGTGTCCTTTGTGTTTTGACAACACATAAATGACACTCTTTCTCTTCACGGAATTTTCTGTGTTTTTGAAGCTCAGTGTTTCTCTTCCTAATAGGGATTTTCAAGTTTTGATCCCATTTTATTGCAGAAAATGCTCAGCATAAAAAAAAAATAAAAATCACTGCTGGGGAATCAGGGTGTGCCCATTTTGTCACCATCACCCTCCCATAGGGAAGGGCTGTGGCCATCCCCATGTCACTGCTACAGTCAGTCCCAAGGTCACATCACGATGCTCCACCACCATCCCACCCAATGAGAAAGGGAGCCAGGATTTCCAGTATCCACGGATTTCTGTTTGCAGGGCTTCATGGGAATAAAAGAGTTTTCAGACTCACAGGACCTGTGGCAGGGCTCTTAGATGTTTATATATTATATTTCCACACAGGAGTCCAAGAGGAAAACAACTCACAAAGAACAGTTTAAGGATATACCAAGAAGAACAGGAATTGGGACCTTGATGGTAACATTTCTTGCTTATGTCTTATTTTCAAAGACAAACTGCAAAGGTCATCAGAGAAATTCCATGGATTGGGCCAGCAGCATTCCTTAAAGCCAGTGACACAGGACAATGTCATGGAATCCCAGTCCTCTTTTCATCCCACTGAGTGAGAACTGCCATTCCAAAACTGGAGCCAGTTGTGCAATACTTCACCAAATACATGAATAGCTGTTGTAATAGTTTTGTTTACTTCCCATTTTTATTTAAATTACCAGCTCTGTTCACATTCAGGTTGCAGTATTTGCTGTGAGCTCTATAATCAAGTTTTGGCCAGCTTAAGCTTCCTGACAGTATGTAAAGCCTGTTAATGTGGTTAGTCTCACCTTGGAGAACCTTGCTGCAGTTACAGGATGAATTTGCACATCCCATTTTTACAATATAGCCTGTGAGACAGTTGTGTTTTCACAGTATGACTGTAGACCTTGATGGAGAAAAATGTAACACTGTCATCCTCTCTGTATTGATGCCAGCAAGGGTGGCAGGAGAAGGTGTTTGGGTATAGGTCCCATCCCACCCTGCACCTTCTCCTTCACCCGCACTTTCCAAGTGGCTGCCTGAATTTAAGGATAAAACTTAAATGCAATCACTCCAGAAATACAGATCATATTTTCTGCCTCCCAACACTGCACCAAACAACTACAGAAGGCAGAATAATTTACAATTCATAACAGGGAATGTTGCGTGATCATGTGGACAACACAGCAGACTCCTAAACATGACATTGGGTCACTCAAAGTAAACTCCAAGTATCTGAGAAATCAATTCAGAAACACAAAGTTTATAACAAAGCTTAAGAGAACCAGGCATCAGAATAACACACACAGAGACTAAATCTTTTCTCCTATACAAACAGCCCCCTTGAGATTTTTTAAGCTCTTTGTCTTTATTAGCCTCAGCTATTAGAGCTAGATCTCCAAACATTTGCTGCTCAAAACTAAATTGCCATCTTCCAAAGGATTCCTTGTAAAACAGTACAATAAATGCTCATGCCACTAGTTACTTGCTATGTGTTGTAAGACCTGGCTGTTTCTCAAGACCATTTACAAGAGACCTGTTTCTGTTAAATATTCTATTCTCCTTTAAATATTTGCATTAATTCTTATTTTTTTTTAACCTACATCAGTAAAATGCCTCTTCTCTACAAGATGCTGCCTCATTTCAATATAATGACCATTATTTCGTTTAACTAAAAATCTCCCTCTCTAAAAAGTAAGAATACAACAGTCCACTACCACCACAATACCTGTTAGCTCCCCTCTTTTAGGCAGTTGTGCTTGCTTGAAGAAAAGCTTTTTCATTTGTGTTTGCATAAGATTTGTATTAATTAGTCAATATTACAGTGACTCACTTTGGACTTTTATTCAGCTGGAAGCAGAATATTGAGCAACAAGAAAACCTCTCCCAAAATATTACTGTATTCCCCTAAACCCTCAGGACTGCCCCCACTGCTGCTAGCAAGAACAGTAAAAGCAAAATTATACCAAAATTGCCTTTAAGGATGGAGTATAGCACTCAGACACCATTGAGTGATGATGTACAGCACAGCCAAGCATGGCAGAGAACGGAAAACCAGCAGAGGAACTACCAAATCATCCTTACTCTGTCAAAAGCTGGTGCAGCTTCTGGTAGCCCCTCTCCAAGGCCAAGCTCACAGGCGTTGCCCCTTCGTTGTTGTGGATGCTGAGAGCTCCTCTTCCACCCGGCTGCTGGAGCAGAAACCACGTCAGCCGCAGCAGACCCAGCCTCACTGCAAAATGCATCAGTGTTTCCCGAGGGATGTTCTCTGGGAAGGGAGAAAAAGGAAGAAAGAAATGGGAATTTGTAGGCTTGCGGGTTAGGGGAGCGTTCTATCCCCACATCCCAGCCCCAGCACACGGCGGCTGGCATGAAGCTGACAGCCCAAAGGAACCTGCAGCACCTGGAAAAACAGCCTGGCTGCCAATATCCAGGAGACACCAGCCTTAAAGTGAGGGACATGTGTCGGTGGGACTGGAAGTGCTCAGGACCTCTCATGCTGAGATTGACCACGGAGGTCAATGTGCCAACCCCACCATTTCCTGAACAGCCACAGCCACCACCAAGTTACAGCAACCCAAACAGAAGCATGGTCAGGTGGGTCTTCCTGCATGTCCAAACCTTCTCCTCACATAACCAGGACCAGGTTTTAGGGATGGACAAATTTTGTAACCTAACAGGACGCTGATTTACCCCAAGCCATGAAGTAAAAAAAAAAAAATTACACTTGATGCACATATCCGAAGCAGTTACAAAAAAAAAAAAAAAAAGCAAGGGTTTTCTTTCCTGCTTTGATTATGCCTCAGACCAGCTTTTCTCAGCTTTATACAGTAGCTCTGTCATTCTGAGGAGCAACATTTATAAACTACCAATCTCCACTGCTGTTTTTTGTATTTAATAACCGTGACCTTCTAATTTGGTAAAAGTCACTCTAGAGCCTGAGATTTCATCTCATAAAAGTATCCCTTTACTCCAAAAGCTGCAGCCCTAGAATGATGGTCTGAAAAAGCTTTAACCAGAAATGAGCTCCAGATGCACTGCTGAAATGCAGCATTTGCAGATCAAAGCTTGTTATTTCTGTATGAAAGGCAAAAGCATTTGGGGTTAAAGAAACTGCAAGAAATAAAAATTTGTTCTTTTAATTAACAAAGGATTTCAGTATTGACTGACAGCAACAACAACAAAAAGCACCCACTGGGTCTCAGAAAGCCATGCCAATGAGCACACTTGGCATAAACCCTTTAATATCACAGAAATGATTTATTGGGTTATTAATTTGGATTCCAGCCAAATCTATACAACAGGTTTTAAAATGCATGCACATAATGGCTTTAGGATTGAATTTTGTATTTTTTTCTTTAAGAAGTGTGCCCCAAGAGAAATCACTTCTTCAAAGTGTTGCTGTTTTTCTTGCTTACTTACTTACTTTAGGGACGTCATTAAGACCTTCGGTGAAAAGCAAGACAAAGCCAAAACGGGCAGTTCTCCACTGCCTCACACACAATTTTTCACAACTTTTTGGATCAAATTCTGAAGAACTAATCTGTATGCAAGAATCAAAGGCTTTCTGGCACCAATTCTCTTCTGAATAACTCCAAATTAGGTCTCTGGGCTACAAACCAAGTCTTCCCCCTAACCTCCTCTTGATTACCGTAAAGCAAAACCAAGCTTCCCTGAATATGTGAGTGTGTCTGAATGGAGGTTGCAGCTGATCAGAGAAAAGGGAATGGCTGAGCTCTCCCAGAGACAAATACTCAGCCTTTGGCTAAGTAATGAGAAGGATTTGGGTATTAAATGTTGCAGAGATGTAATGATTTAGAAATAGCACAACACAGAGGTTAATCAATGGTAGCAGCCCGGGATTCAAAAAAAAAACAAAAAAGAAAAATAACACAGCATATAGACAGACAAAAAAGAAAGGACACTGATGAGGCTGCAAAATGTGCATACAGGTAGGACTTTTCCAGAGTGAAATCAAACACCCCATGTTTACTCAAGGAACTTGTACATGCACAACTCTCCCATACTACCTGTACACTGACTGGCAGAGCCAACATAATTAATGTGGTGTAATTCTTCCTACAGAGATGCAGGAGGCACAAAAGCACTTCTGTCAGAGCAAACAACTGCCATCCAAATAAAGAACATGTTGCACTGGTCTGACCACGTTCTGCTCTCCCATGGGATCTCCTGTTATGGCTGCTTTGTTGAAAGGGAAAATCATCTTCCTAACTAAAATGCCCCAGAGCAGAGCAGTGTAGACCTGCAAAGCATAAGCACAGATCCCTGGACCAAAATGCTTCCTCCTCCTGCAGTTGAGAGCATTACCAATAGGGAGAAGCATCTTCTGCTCACCAGCTCATGGTTCACCACTAAACACACACTGCCAGCTGCAAGTTCTGCAAGATGCAGGCAGATGTTCCTCTTGTCCCTGAGTCAAATGGGTGCTTCTCTCTGTCTCGTACGTCCAAAGATGAAATGGCCCTTCCCAGTTGTCACAATGCCTCCCCAGTTGTCCCAATCTGCTGATATGACTGCACCTTCTGAGAACACCGTTCCTGTTCTATTGAAACAATCTTTGCCACGGAATCAGGGGACAGGGTGCTTCCAGAGTGTGGATGGAGGTGTCTGCAAACACAACTAAGTGAATGTGGAGCTGCCCTGGTGCCTTTGGGCAGTGACAGTGTGCACACAGGATCTGTACAAGAAGAGGTGGCATGTTGCCACCAGAGCATATTAAACACACAGGCTCACTATCCACTTTTGGAAGGCTCTGCCTGACATAGAACCTGGCACAAGGCCACCCTAACAGATGGGCACAGATGATGGCAGCAAAAAGAGAAAAAGTACTGTACATCCAACAACTGCAGGGGCCCCAGGCAATGGCTTTGGGAGGTTCTGGAGTGTGCAAAACTTGCATGGTGACAGTTGAAAAGGCATGTGCCATCTGTGGGCTGGATTAACTACTAATATATAATGAAAATACATCTGTTGGTGTATGGTGTTGCTCAAAACTAGACAAGAGCTGGTCTGCATCAAGTATGGACATTTTGCTGGATGGAGAGGGGAGGAAGACAGACAGATCCCTTCAGAAATCTTACCTTGGAAGGGATGAAGCTTGTCACACAAAATGTTGGACATCCAGTCAATGATTTTATGATCTTGTCATGGTGCAAAATGTCCCAAGCATCAAAAGCTCTAACATGCAAAAGCCAGAGCTGCTTCTCCTACCACATACCAAGCAAGAGCTCCCCGTTTTAAAATGGCTGTCATCTGAATGCCAGAAAGAAGCTTCTGGTAATTAGGAAATTGTGGAAATACAAGACACACGATACTGAAAAGGCCAAGATTGTTTTGTTCCTTTCTCGTTTCCTAGTAATAGGCAAGAGTTGAAACATATGATTATTGCCCCATAATGGCAGGGTACTCTAGTCCAGCTGGCAAAACACAAGATTTTGAATATATTATTTTTGTGTTATTTTTCTGCTGTGATACATGAACAGACAGTTTATCTGCGCAACTGAGGACCAAATTTCCATAGAAGACTGTCATATGTACTTTGCTAATAGAAAAGGATTAAGGTTTAAGGTGCTGTTAGCACAAAACAAATAAGCATTGAAGGAAAAAAAAAAAACTTTGGGTATGACACACCCAAGAACACTAAGTAAAAACCTTCATTTTAAACCTGATTAAATAACAAAAAAACCCAAAAACTACTGTTCCTTTTTTAAAATAACTTTGCAGATAGAGTAATCTACACCTAATGCTCAGTTTATCTATGCCCTGAGACATCTCATGAGCCAGCCATGGAATGGGGTAGCATTGCTTCGTCTTCCTGTGCTCGTGACCCTTACTTGGTTCTCACCCAAACTCATGTACACTCAGCAATTTGGAAATCTACCATCACATCTGACCTCAAAATCTTGTTTTCTGCTGGAACTGTTCTCATTGCTCAGATCAATCCTTGAGAAACAAGGGTAAAAAATCCCAGAAGCAAGCTGCCACCTCACACTGAGGTCCAAGAGGAAGGCTCCAGCAGACAACTGCCCTGCAGAAAGGTCCAGGCAAAGATGTTGTGTTTGGAGTTATGAGGTCAGTTAATAGAAAGATGTGTGGGTAATTCCTTTCTTTTCACAGCACACCAAAAGATCTTCATGTCCCCATTCCCACTAACATCAAAGGGAACAGGAACATTCTCATGCCAACAATTTCTCAGCCACAGACTAAAAGGTACATCCCAGTCCTGAGCAGCACATTTCTGATGCTGTCTGAACATGAATTGCTTTCTGCTTCCCATTTTCCACTGCAGAGGGCACTAAATTTAGGTATGGAAAAGACTTTTTACATCTTATCAAGGACTGCTGCTGAACAGAGCACTTTGTGCTGTTGGCACTGAACACATCATGCTGATTTATACCATACCATCCTTTATCAGAATGCACAGAAGCTGAGCAGCAGACTGGAAAGGATATGAAACCCAACCAAAAGAACACCTGTAACTATTATATTGAAAGGGTTCCAAGAGAAACTATAACAAGAGTGCAGCAGATGAACAGATTAAAGCTCCATGTCTGAAATACATCATCAGGAGCATAACTTTACCATCCTCCCATGGGAAAAAAGACTAGGTACTAATAACCAAATTCTGAAACTTTTTAAAAGGTTTTTTAGGATTTTTTGTTTAAAATAAGATGGGGTTATTTTTTTGTGACTTTCTCTCTTCAGACATTCTCCCTTCATGCAAAAAAAACCCCAGTTCATAATCTGTATTTCCGGTGATACTCACGTTGTCCTGTACATTGAAATCGTACTGGTTTTGTACATGAAGCTATTAAACCCATAATCCTAATACATTCAGACTATTTCAAACCAGGTCAGAGAGTTTCCCTCCATACCCACCCCCCACCTGGTGAGGTCATGGAGTTTAATTTCCCCAACAGTTCTTATCAAAGGACCATGTTTATCCTGGAGCACTTCTGGGAAGCTGTACATATTCAACACATCAGTAACTGCAATCAGTTAAGTGTTCTATCTAATCTGATGGTCTCCTGATTATCTGCTTGAAAACCTGGCTCACTATCTCACAGCAGTCCTTGCACTCCCAGGGGAATTGCTCCATATCAGCAACCCTCTGCCAACATTAACCAGCTCCGGAAAGCTCACACAACCAAAAATCAACCACAGCTCTGGGTTTCACCACTCACTTTTAATAAGCAAAATGGAAAGATTGTTTCCTCAAAGGTTTTGTCAGAATATTACATTCAAGTTATTTTCAAAGTTATCTGCTTACTAGTGATACAATTAAGCTTTCTAAGCTTTTCATACCTGAGCCTCAGATCCTCCCTAATTTTTTTCTCATTTTTTTACCCCACTGCAACATAAAAAAAGCCATAATCATTACTCATACCTCAAAATATTCAGATATTCAGTTGTGGCTTTCTAGTTAGCTTATTTTCTCTTCAGTAATTTAAAATAGAACATAAAAACACGGTCCTGTATTTACACTGCATACATCCTCAGGATACATATTAAATTTTGATTTCTAGACAGAAAGTGTAACAATCTGTTCCATTTAAATAGCTGCCTTTAAATGCCACTGAGAACAGTAAATAGCCCCACTTTTGACAGCAGTAACAACTATGTTCTTTAGAAAGTTATGGTGCACTTGTAATTATTAAGACAGACATGATTATATGGCACCTGAAAGAAATGCTGTGTTTGGAATACCACAGTAACAAGACTAATCCTTAATTATGGATATTCTGAAATTGTGGATGCCATTGGAGCTCCTACAGATGGACAGATAAGTAAGAGCAAGGCCCAGGAACTGCTTGCTGTGGAGGGACAGTGTATGCCTGGTGAAGAGCACAGCTGTGTCTCAGGGACCATGTTCTTCCCCAGCCACACACAGTCCCAGGCTGTCTTCTGCCCACCAGTTCATCCCACCAAATGGCTGAATATCCTCTGCCAGTCCCAGCAAGACAATGGAGCCCAAGGACCTCTGATGTCAGGTATCCTAGGAGCTCCCATCCCCAGTTCTGCAGCTGTGTGTTTAGGGACACAGCAGATGAGTTCAGCAGCCTTAGGAGACTGATGTGGATGAAACTTTCAGCAGCCTCTCTGCCCCCTGGGGTGACAGCAATGAACTCCCTGCCCTCTGCTCAAAGCCTGGCCAGGGCTGGGTGCAGGCAAAAGCAAGGAGAAGCCTCCACACAAAGCCACCCCCTCCTCAAAATTCAGTCTGGAGCTGTGCTCAGTGGTAGATCGTGTACCCAGCTTCTGCCTGCAGAAAGCCATTACTTCCTAACTTTTGCAAAAGTTTGACTCCTACTTCAGGCCTTTGAAAAATCAGCCTTTCAACGTGTTTGACAACAGCAGCCTCCTCTGAGCAGCAGTTCCCCATCAGGCTGTGGCACTCGGGGAGCTGGCAGAGGCTCCGGGCTCGCTCCTGCCTTCAGAGGTTTTGCTGAACAGCAGCATTTTGTTTCCAGCCCACAAGAGCCCAAAGAGACGTGCCAGCTCAGAGGCAGCGCTAAACATCTTTCAAGAAGGGATCTGACATTTTCTTTTGTTCTCATTTCTATAGTATTTTCTCCTTTGAGAAGGTTATTTGAAGTTATCTGGTGCTGACATTTAGGGAAATGTGAAGCATGAATTGCAATAGCTGTTCATAGGTAGGGAAGCAGGCATTGGCCAGAATGTGCCTAATTGTTCAAACGCTCCTACAGTGCAATCTTTGCAGTGCTTTTCTCTCTCCCACACATATTAACACACAAGCACCAGTATAAGGGTGCTGTATTTTAGCACAGAGGTTTTTCTAATCTAGTGCTCCATCATAAACCAGGAACACCTTTTCCATGTCACTCTAGCAAAACAGAGTTTCGTTACCAAAAGGATGCTTATGCATGCAAATCCTTCCTGTAACAATCAAAAAAATTCCCCCAAATTTCCTATGTGTGTCTCCCTGCAAAAAAACTACCAGATAACTCTGCCTCTAACAAAAAGGAACATATTTTATAGCACTAATATTCTTGAATTAAATTTGCATTTAGTGACATTATATTTATTCACTTCTATCTACGCACAGATCACCACAAGATGCCAAAACATTCAAGAGTTACAGGATTTGGCATTACAGAGCTCCCCCTTCTCACTGTGTATGCCACAGATGCTCCACAAGTCCATTAACATACAGAGCCCTGCATAACCACAACTTCTAGGCACACAAGCACATGCTGAGCAAACCAACATAAATCTTATGGCCTGGTTTTCCTAAGTGCTGATTTTCCGAAGAATAATCAAAGTCAAAATAAGAAACCAGATCTCAGCCTTCCTGCAAAATCAGCAACAATTCAGAGTGTCAAAGTTTTCGTTAAGATCACTGTGACGATATGTGTATCACTTAAACCAGAAATGTCTGCATTATCACAACACTCTTCAGATGCAGAAAGAAACATCAGTGATTTCCACACAGAGGAAAAGAATATCAAGTGTTTATCTCCTTGTAAACATAGGACAGCTGCTGAATTTCTATCAAGGAGCCATTAACTATGATCAAATATTTTAATGTCTGCTAACACGGGAATTGCCTGTCCTTGTATTGAGCTTTACAAAAGCAGTCAGCAAGCTGGAGAAAAATAAAGCAGGAAACTCTCCTGTGGAAAACCCTGTTGCAGTGAGCAGAACTGAGCCTGCTGCACTGAGCGAGCCACATCCCAGCCCTATTCAAGTATTTGTGCCATTGCATCTTAAAAAAGATAACAGATGCCTCACAGTCAAATTCCTGAAGTGAAACTATTTGCCAAAATACCCTGAAAATTTACAGCAAGGACTTGTACATACTGGAACTAGTCTCCCAGTGTGTTTCCCACTAGGTCCCACGTGTGTTTCCTTTTACCCACTTGTGACAAAATAAGCAGAACTCCAAGGACACAGACACAGCACAGCACCCTGAACCCCTCAGCACTCCTGCTTCAGCAGCCACCAGAGACTTTGGGCCAGCCTTGGGGTTTATTTATAAGCTCTCAGTAGCCCCCACTGCTGTGGTTAAGGGACAAGCTTTCCCACCCTTCTCTTCTTTCATTTGCAAAATTGTCCAGGCTTATTTTGGGGAGCTGCAGTGTTAACCCGTCCTGTGTGCAACCAGGGATGTGATATAAACCCTCAGGGCCAGAGTCCCAAGTCCTCCAAGAAAAATCACATGTATTTTTCATGTTACAGTTGTTTTGCACCTGTGCTACATTTACTACAAGTGCCAAATTTCTGGCACAAAGATATTTCCAGGAGTATCAGATATTCTGCACACAGGGTTCTTTCAGCACATAGCACTATGCTGATGCACATGCCATTGTTACACACACAAAAAAACCCTTTCAGGGTATATTTGAAAATACTGACTGTCAGCTCATGCTATTTCATAAGAGAAAACTCAGAGAAATCATGAGTTATGATTATATATTTCATATTATATATTTTATACCATATATATTTTAAGGAGGCTGAAGGGCAAGATATGGGACGTGGATGGACATGACACCCTATCTCTGAGCAGAGGCCACCACACCCTTTGGAAGGTCCACACCAGGTTCCCAAGGCAGGGAATCCTTTCTCCCAGGCTTTTTACCTCTCTCCCAACCTGCAAATCTCACTGTGCCCCAGAAGTCCTCACCGGTCAGGGACTGGTCGGCTCCCAGCACGTTCCATTCTGCTGGCAGCTTCAAGTGTCGAAATGCCAAGGCCACTTTCTCATCCAAGAAGTCCACGTCTGCAGCAGGTGGCCTTGACCGGTCCAAGAACCGTGTGAAATTCAGCGCCTGCTGGTTGCCAGCGCAGGTGGCCAGAAACTGGGCGGCATCGTAGGCTTCGTCCTGGACAAACTGGAAACTCTCTTCTGCCACAACCAGAATGGGGTGACCTTCTCTAGAGGCACAAAGTGCCACCTTCACTGTCTCACAGCAGTCATGGCCTGCAAAACAAAATTCAGACAAACGGTTAAAAAAAAGAAAAATGGCATGGGCTGAGGAAACACAACTGAGCAATTCCTTTGACACACACACGCTCTTTGCATTAAATCAAATAAGACCAAGTTACTGAGGGTCACAACTCTAAAATAACATTGTCTTTGGAATTTATATGTATCATCAAAGATAAGTATTTCTTATAGACTTTAATACGAAAAGATGTATAACTCTTCTCTGTCCCAGTATAAGCCAAGAATTATAAGCCACCCAGGCTATTTATATACAGCAACAAGCAATCTCAAGAGTTTTAAGTAATTTAAGGAAAAGATTTTGCTAACATACCTAAAGCCAGGTTACGTGGATAAACTTTCCTTTTGCAGCTCCACAGGACTCCAGTAACTCATCAGAAACTAGAACCTCAGTGCTGCAAAACTACATACTCCAAATGCTGTCACAACACTTGGCTTGCACTGAAAACACTGAAATTTCACCTAAAACAAACATCTACATGGCTACGAGAGCACGACCTGCCTGGGCATGCCCTGTGTGTGCCCACTGCTGCACCTGCCCCTTGCATTTGGGTTCACACAACAAAACTGAAAACTGCTTCTGCTAAATAAAAACCTGGAAATGACCATTTTCCATATTTACAAAACAAGAGGGTTGGAAGTTTGGTAATTTCATTATTTATTTAGGGCAGGGGAAACAGGAGAAAGGAGGCCCTGGTGTGGCAGCAATTTCAATGACTCAGAAACTTGAGGGGGGAAAAAAAACCCAAACACCAAACCAAACCAAACACCTTTTGGGGAATTTTAAAAGGAAAAATATACTATGTGTCCAACACAACCAGAACTTGTAGTTGTCAGACATGCCCCTTCAATAATAAGGTTTGTGTTTCAAGTTCACTGTGTGGCACAGTTTCTTGTTCCAGTCTTAGACTGACGTTATGGCTGTTTTTGCCAGAACAGCATGGACCCTGCACTAATTACTGGAAAAGCTTCTTTTTGCCCATGACCTCAGCATACTACCACATTCATGAAACCCTGCTTAATTAAATACAAAATGACGATTTATTTTTAAAGGCTTGAAAATTCAATTTAAGCCCCTATTTGTGGTCAGTGGGAAAGTTTCCTTCTTCTGTTGGGGCCTTTTGCTGTTGATTTCCCTGACAAAAGGGAAAATATGTCCCTAATCTTCATGGTCTTTCAGCCAACCTCACAAATCTGTTCTGAGGCTTTTGGCATCTGTACAGATTTTGTCTACTGAAAGAGGCAATCCTGAAGTTAATTGAAAGGTCAAAACTGCTATTAGGACACTGCGGGTAACACCAAAATTGTCAGAGATGAGGCTGTGGCTTCCTAAGGAGAGCAAATGCAGCTGGAAAAGTATCAAAGGCAAGTGGAGAAGGGGAGAAAAACACTCACGGATGTTGCTGCAACTGCTCAATACAACCAGGATGCTCTGAAGCTGAAAGGTGAGAAAATGCCTTTCCTTCCAGCACCAGGTACCTATTAGCAAGAGGATGATGTGAAAGCTGAAGGAGCAGATTTACTAGTTCTGTTGTTTTGAAGAAAAGGGGTAGGAAGAACTTCTACTCCTCTTGAAAATACTGCATGTGCATTCTAATACATTACTATATTAGTACTCAGCTGCCCAGATGAAACCCATTCCCAGATTCCACTCATCCTCACAGTAAAAGCCCCAATGTTCAAGGAAGAAGTGGGGGAGATGACACAACTTTGAGGGAACTTGCCTTTAAGGCCATTTAGAACTGTACATGCTTCCCCCTACACCTTCTTGCTTTGCTGATCTTCCTAAGGACATCAAATACAGAGCAGGTAAGACAATCATTTTGTTGCCAGCCTCCACAAAAGCAGTGCTCTCTATGCACACTGTGAGAGCACTGTGCCAGCCTACAGGAGCTGACTCAAACCCTGCAAGCTGGGCTCTCCCTAACGCAGACCAGCGGAAGGTTGCTAGAATGCAGAGTTTAAAAAAACAAACACAATAAAATCTTTCTTAATAGCATGAGGACAGCTAAACCTTTTATTCAACTTTTAGAAAATATTTTCTGCCTATTCCCATAAGAATCCCATCTGCAGAATAACCTAGAATATGACTACTCTGCCAGCAGACTTTCAGGATTGAAACAGCAGGCAAAAATGGCCCATGAGCAGCTACAGAGAAACCATTTGGGACAGTCACTTCCTTGTCACAATGCCAAACAACCCTGCTGTGGGACAGCAAAGGCTCCTCCATCCAGACAACAACTACAGAAACCTCCACCAAGACGTGTGGTCTCCTTAAAGCAGCACATCATGGTTGTACACAAAGTTCCCTTGGATGGAGCCTGTGTTAAACACCAGCTGCAAAATGCAGCACAAGGGAAGGTGATGAAAAGACCACGTCCTGACCTGTGACCAACAAGGATTCTGCTGAAACTTCCCCAGATATTGAATGCAGCCTACAAGAGAAAGTGACAGACATGACAATCCATTTTTATCTAACAGGATCAAACAGGCATCGTGATAAACCCCAGGGAATGTTCTCCAGAAGGGCAACTGCTTGCAGTGCTTTGATGTTCTGCCTCCTCACATCTGAGAAGAGGTAGGGGTAAGAACATGGGACAGGTTCTGACTTTTGGCAAGCAGTTCAAATGAAAGGGGAGCCAGTACGTTACAAGAGCAGACAACACTAGAAAAATTGCTCAAGAGGTCTCTGCTCCCCTGCTTTGAAATGCTACAGGAACAATGCAAACAAACATGTCCCCAATACAGGAACCTTCTGAAGGAACCATCAGTGGGGCAACACTTCTCACCACATCAAAGATCCAATGCCCTGGACTAATATCTGAACTTCTACAGCCCTTGTCCCAGAGCATTTCCAGAAGGGAGCTGAGCTTTCTGGCACTCTCAGGAGGTAAGTGTTATCACTGCAAAACCAAATGTTTTCATGAGGTTAAGTAACTTGTCCACAATCAGAAGAGCTCCAGGCAGTGCCAGAACATTCAGTATTGCTCCTGTGCCTCATCTTTCTGCTCCCTCTGGCAGACAGCAGGGCTTTCTTCTAACATGGGTTAAGCACCAAGTTATGCGCTTATCAGCCATCAGGGTGGTTCCATCACCCATGTCCATCCACTATGGACTGCTGTAACCCCCTCACACACCTGCCTAGATGTGGAACAGAAAAATGTCTGACATTGAAAAGGGAAAAAGAAAAAACTCTGGGTGTGTCACTGGGCTGGTTTTGGTGTTTTGGTGGAATAGAGTTAATTTTCCTTGCAGTAGCTAGCGTGGGGCTGCTTTGGATTTGTGCTGGAAACAGTTTTGATAATCCAAGCATATTTTCCTTCTTGCTGAGCATTGCTTACACAGACCCAAGGCCTTTCTCTTCTTCTCACCTACCCCACCAGTGAGCAGGATAGGGCACAAGGAGTGAGGAGGGGACACGTCAGGACAGCTGACCCCAAGTGACCTGAGGGATATCCCAGACCATGTGGAGTCATGATCAGTGTACAGAGCTGGGGAAAGAAGAAGGAAATCTCCATTACATGTGATGGAGCCCTGCTGCCCTGAGGATGGCTGAACACCTGCATGCCCATGGAAAGTAGTGACCTAATCCCTTGTTTTGCTTTGTTTGCATGTGGCTTTTGCTTTATCTACTAACCTGGCTTTATCTCCACTCCCAAGTTTTCTCACTTTTGCTCTTCCAGTTCTCTTCCCCATGGCACAAAAGGCAGCTGTGTGGGGCTTAGTTGCTGGATGGGGTAAAACCACGACAGTCAGGAAGAGCAATGAGCCTATTTACAAAGATTTAAATTTCCATAGGCTGAAAACACATGTAACTTAATAAATCACACTGATGAGAGCACCTCAGAGAAGGGATGGGAAATCTCCATGCTTTACAATGCCATCAGGTTCCCAATACTGCCCAGCATCCCTTCTGATTGCCTTCCGTCTTCTTCAGAAATCAGGCCCCTTTGGCCAATAGAAATGATGAAATACTCAATATCATCATGCTTGTACCATCCAGCAGTATCCTTGTTCAAGTTTTAACTCTCCTCACAAACTTAACAGTGTTTCTCACTAGCTGACATCTCAGACTGCATGGCTACACTTCCCTTCTTCATCCATTTTTTTGCCACAGTATCAACCGTGGTCATTTGTCTCCTGTCTTGACTGTGATAAAAGTCGAATAATCTATCCCTTAACTCCAGCAACACTGCATTTTATCCCATTTTTCCTTTTGCTCTTCAGTTACTTTATATCTAGCTTGGAAACAACTCTTGACTTGGAGCTGTTTTGAGAAATGCCAACACATTGCAGGAAAAATACAGAAATTAATAATAAACCATTTCAATTTATGCACGGATGGGTACAGTGACTAATTCTGCTGCTATAAAGTGAATTCCTCATCTACACATCAAACCACACTTTAAAAATTATTTCAAATGAGACAACAGCTCTTGAACTGAAGAATTCCTTACTGGGAATGAATGGGGACACTTAATGGAGATTGCTCTGGGGAGAATACAAGAATGAAAAATGAAGTCATGGTGCTCTGGTCTGTCTGTTCTTATCCCTGAAGAGATGAGATGTATCAGCATGATAGCACTGCTTCCTCTACATGGTCCTGATGCAGATCAATGAGCAGAGAACAGGGGGACATTTCTCAGCTGCACGTGATCAGCAGATAAGTTATTGTACAGCTTAGACCTGTCCATCTAATTGCTACCTGAGCCTGTGATCTGGGGTGCAGTTAAAAGGACAGCAGCTGAACTCTTCAGACTTTTTCTTGCTTAACAAGGCCTACATGGAGACAAAACACCCCTAAACAGAGCTTTAATAAAAGATGATTTCATTTCCTACTCCTCCAAAAGTGGAAATCCTGTCCAAACCTCCTATTTTCAGAATTCACATTGGAGCTATCAAACAATGGGCCCCCAGCATGGGCAGCTATTTAAAGCCCTGCTGGAAGCTCATGTTTGGGTTTGCTTGGAAGGTGACTAAAGACAAATGGCATCCTCCAAGTCACCATGGTGGAGCTGGGCTGAAAGATTTAAGGACAGAGAGATTTAAGGACAGGAAAACCAGACAACAAATGTTGTGAATCTCATGAAGGATCTCAGATTTGCATCCAAGATGCATCCAAGAGATGTTGCCATCCAGTGGCTTGTGGAAAAGGAAGCCAAAGGATCTCCTGTGACCATCCAAAAAGTGCTTCTTTTCTGCTTCAGAAATCCTGAGTCGTGGTTCTGAAAATCAGAGCCCATCTTTGAAGTGCATTTGTGAAATGTACACAGTTACTGTATTCACTCTTGCAACACAGGAAGCCTTATGAAATACACAGGCACAGCACCAGCAATGGACAGGAGCATCTGCTTTTCCTTTCAAACCTTTCACTGGAAAGGTGAAAGAGGGAATGAAGAGCAGCTAAACATTTTTTTAAAGGCCTTTTTTAAAAGGCCTTTATACATTGCAGATGCCCTAAAAACCTAGAGAAGTCTAAGACCCCACACATTACATCTTAAATAATTTCAACACAGATTCAATCACTTTTTCCTGTGACTGATGTCATCTAGTCCTGGCATCACTTCCTTTTAATTACACTGCCTCAAGCAATTAAATACACCAAAGAGGATGAACTGCAAAAAGTCTTCTTGGCTATGCTGTTTTAGTCTATTTTAAGGTTTTTTTTGTTTCATAATTAAGAGTATTTTCAAATCCACAACTGGTATTGCCAAGTGACCATTTGTTATGCAACTTGTTTACCCTTCTGGTCTACGAGTACAAAGATTGTAATTCATGAAATACAGCTTTTTCTATGAAGAGTTGTTTCTTAGGGGAAAACACAGTCTGTGGTAGAAGTGAATAAAGCATGACCATATGTAAAGGACTTCACAGTAAAAGAAAAGTTTGAAATGAAGATATTTTCAAGCTAACTGAAATTAGTTTTTGTCTATCCTTTTAACTAGCAGAAAGAAAGTAAGGAGAAAAAAAACCCAAAAAACAACAGCTCTGAGAGCTATGGAATTAAGAACAAGTTAAAGACTGAAGCTGCTTCTCTGCCTTAGCGTAAGGATGGAGGGAAAGCTGAGAGTGAGTCAACGGGAATGTGTCAGCCCTGTGGAAACTGCTGGCAGGCAGCTACCAGCAGACAGACAGTCTCTCAAGACCCTTTTTCTACTTCCAGTTTTCATTCTCCTCTCCTTTGAAACCCACACAAAAATCCTGCACCTTTTGAGTTCAACGAACATGAGAAAAGTGATTTTGGTATTACAGAGCTCAGAGTGATACAACACATTGCAACAGTACTCACCAAGGCAATTACATCTCACAAAATTTATTTTTTGTTTTGGTGACCTGGCTCACAGACAGGATGTTTCTTACCCTTCACTTATTTGATCAGGAGCGGCTGCAGCTCTGGATTTTTGGACTGTCTCTCCCTGTTTGAAATTTCATTTCAAATTTCCCCCGTGTCTTCCACACTTTCCAGACCACCAGTCGTTAAATGCAAAGCAAAATACACGTCCAACCATACAGGTGCTATGGTGATGGCATGCAAACTTTTGCAATAAATGCACCATACAAATACTGGAGCTCCCAGCACATCAGCTCCTGCAAGAAAATTTCCCCAGATCTCCCCAAGAGCTTCCCGATGCTCAGAGGCCTCTGCTGGCCATGGCAAGCTGTGGTTGGGACTTTTGACTTGTGTGGACAGTGATGAGGTCATTCCTTCTTCTGCTGGTTTGCTTGCCAGATCATGATTTGAGAATTTTTATTATTGGGTTGGGTTTTTTCCCAGTGGGAAGAAAGCTGCTCTAGCAGAGAGGCAGGGGATGAGGCTGCTGTCTTGCAACGAATGTTTCATTTCCCTGCTTTACACAGATTTCCTTCACTACCACATGCAATCTGCTTGGCCTCAGTTACCCTCCCTACCCTGCAGAGATGGTGGGAAGAAAAAAATGCATTAAGATTACAGCAGACTCAGCTGCTGTAGGAATAAGGACTTGCTGAAAAGCTCAGTTAATGACCAACACCAGGAGGACAAGCATCTGTGACCTAAGAGGACATATGCATCTCCCACAACAGTTAACCACAGCAGCAGAGATGGTATCATTTCTCTACTTCCTTCCCTGCTCAGACTTTTGATGCTTTCTTAACACCCAAACTCCAGTGACCAAGCTTTTGCACTGAGACCCCCACTGGAGCAGTGCCAGTGCCAATACACCTCCACCTGCCACCCTAACACTGTGTCTGCTACAACAATGCTTGAAACTGTGCTGTAGAACTACACAGTGCCTCTGGTACTCAGAAAACGGCTTCCATTAGGGAGAATTTCAACCAGATTAATTAGAAATAAAAGAACTGTAACAGTGACAGAAAAGCCAACAGTTAAATAAGGTTTTGGTAGCTTTTCACTGAGACAAACAAAAGCTTCGTTGGATGATGTAACCTGGTGTGTCCTTAGGCTGGCAAAAGAGCTACTGAAAGCACACAAAACATCATCTCCTGGCTAATTCTTGAATCTCAGTAGTTAATTTTGACACTTCAAGTTATGGCTGATCAGCTCAGATGAGAATCTGTTTCTTACAAGGGGAAATTACTTTCCTTAAATTGACACAACCAACAGCAGGGCAGGATAAATAATCCACCCCATTCTTCAGAGCAAGTGTATATACAGGTAAGTATTCTGTAGTTTGAAGAAGTGAGGAATCTGTATTTATCCACATCTTCAGGAAAAATAAAGCTGCTCCCATAAATTTACAATCAGAAGTCCTTTCTTTTACTATTTACAGATATAAAAGCTCACATTTGAACAGTAGTATGGACTATATATATTCAGTGTTTAAGGCTGATGATAAAAAAAGCATGGGAAAGAGGCAGATTGCTCTAGTAATTATATAAGATGCAGCAGTCATTTAATTCTGCAGTGATAAGCTTTCATTTAGGTAAAGTCTTTCATGATATAGAGAATTTTCACACGCAATGAAAATTTATGAGGTATTTTGACAGCCATTCCATTTTCTCTAATTTTTCACCCAAAACAACTTTATGTTGTTAAGATTTTTTTTTAAATGTGATTTTCTTTGAAAGCTTTGCTGAAACATTCTGATTAATTTTGGCAGCAAATGTAATGAAATAATTTGTCTGTCTTTTACACCTCCATATATCAAAAAACCCACTGAAAAAGACAAGAAACAAAAATTACAAATCTGGGCTTGTTTTCACTTCAGCTTTAACAGAATTACAGTCACCCCTTTCACCCCAGCCACTGATGGACTTCACCTGAAGTCTCCTGGGGACCACATGAAATTTTGAGGACTTGGGGCAAGAATGAGGGAAGAGCCTTTGAGTCCAGAAGGGATGCAGAGGAGGTTCAAGGAAGGCAGAGAGGCTCCTGAGTGAATCAGCCCTTCCTTAATGCACCTGAGCTGTCCCCAGGGAGCTGCTGTGCTGGCAGGGATGTGCAACACTCCTTGCATCACAGGAATAAATGAAAGATGCTCGGAGCTGGAAGTAAAGGCTGAGATTTTGGCTGAAAGCTGTTTGCAGGAGTTTTCTTGCAGAGCACTTGCTAAGTGCCCGGGGCTGGGTGTTTGAACAAGGGCTGGTCTCACACACACTCTGTGCTGTTCATGGCTAATCCCTCCGAGGTCAAATAACGCTCTGAGTCACCACAGCCATCGCCAAGGCAACTGCGGAATATACAGAGTAAACACATGATTACAGATTCACTGTGCGTCCAGGAAGGAGGAGGAGGAGGAAGAGCTGCACTGAAATAAGTCATGCTTCCACTGAAATCAGTGTAGTCATTGCTGAAACAACACTGGACAAATGCATGGGTGGCAGCAGAGGGTATGAAATATTAGGTTTTTCCAATTTCTTGCTTTGTCTTTCCCCAATAACCTCTTCACCACTGAAGTATTTTTTTTCTTAGGCAGTCTCACCAAAATGAGAGGGTGTATGTGTGTAATATGAGCACAGACGAGGGTGTACACGTGTAATATGAGCACAGATGAGGGTGTTATCCACATGGCTACTTTATATCTGAGATGTCACCTCTCCTTTGCACCACAGCCCTGGACAGTGAAGGAACAAGACTATCTTTCTGAAAGGTCCGTTAAAACTCTGTCTGAAACAAGCTGTATTTTGGGACAGCACCCATCATGGTCTAGCTTCACACACCACAAGATCATCACTATACTGGGTAAAAAAAAATAACAACAAAACAATCCATTATTGCTAAAGGAACAATTGAAAGAAATTCCCTCTTTCCTTTTTGAACCATGAATGGTGTCAGAGTTCCCACTAACAGCACCACAACGAGCTGCAGGGAGCTCTCCCCAGTGACTCAGTTGTATCTGGGGCTGGCAGGACAGGCAGTGCCCAGAGCATCACCCTGGTACCACCTGGCACCACTGTCCTGGCCATGTCCACCACTGCTGCAAGGGCAACAGTGATGGGAAAGCATCGCTCCTGCCCGGAAATCCCATCCAGCACGCTGATTCCCACATGGGCTGAAGGGAACACTGAAGCTTTTCAGTCCCTTTCTTGGCTCAGCAGCCACAGCCCCAAGGGAGAGGTGAAGTCATTGCAAGCAGGGCTGGCAGAGCCCCACGCCCACCACACAAAAGCAGGGATGGAGTCACCCCCTCTTGCTCTTCTGGGAGAAAATAAGCACTAATCTAATTGATTGCACGGGGCTCCACTCATCAGTAGCCATAAAAAAGACTTCTCTTCCCAAGCCAAGTGAACAACATGAACAGCATAAAAAGAGGAGGAAATGAAAAAAATGGAGTGGCCAACTTTTAGCCACTCATTCGCAAGAGAAAAAAACTCCAAATTTTACTTCATGTGCATCTCTCACAAAACAATACTTAGGAGGTAGATCAAAAGACAAACCCAAGAAAAACACTTGATGGCCTGAGTTACACTGTGTGTGTAGTGGAAATGTCAGGCGTTTTTCTCACACTGGTAGCAAATGTGCTGCATAGCAACAAGTCAGAATGAAAGGTTAATGGTGAGGACTGCAGCCTGGAACACGCTCATTCCCACGGTCCTGGAGTCACCAAAGGGAAATGCCAACTCGTTTTGTTTTGTTGGTGGCACAAAGGATAAAAACAGTGGTGGGCTTTCATGTGGAAGCCCACCTCATCTGAACCAGCCATGGAGAGATGGCACTGAGCAGCACATCACCTGTACTGCAGGAGCTCCAGAAATGCTGTGTGAGCTCTGAGATGAACAGGATTTAGGGGAAAGGGTTGTATTTCACCAGGAAGACAGCAATGAACCTCATCGAGTCAAGCAGATGATGACTGTAGCTAAAACTTGGGCTATCCTATTTGGGCAATAGCATCTGTAACCTTATAAATGTATCTTCCACCATCTTTGCTGCATTTAAAAGCTTTTTACTATGTGTATGTGTAACTGTGAGTTTTCTACAATAGCATCTCATACTTACATATTAAATAACTTCAATCTCAAAGTCATATAATTCTAGAGAAACCAAGAAAGAGGTTTTTAAAAGGCAAAAGCAGTCATCCAAACCACATGTTCTATTCCTTGTGAATGTGTAAATGAGGAAAAAAACAACCAAGCAAACAGCATTACATTCCAGTCCACTTGTAGTAACCAAATTTCACAGACTGATAGACTGATATGTGAAGAAAGGCAATTGTTTACCAGGAGAAATTGTCTCCAGACTCCCAGGATTAATCTTTCTCGTGCTTGTGCAGTGTTGGACAGTTGATCCAGTGAAGACTAAATAGAAAACTACATCATCTTCAACTTTATCTTCCTCAGTCAGCTGCACTGTAATAACAGAGTCACCCTAGGAAAAAGGACAAGAAACAACATGAGGTTTACATGACCAAGAACTGCATCATCTAAAACAAAATTACTCTTCCTGCCAGGTTCACACTCTCCATTCATACACTCCTTTCATAGGACTCAGCACCCATCCTAATTTTCACATATGCAAGTCACCCTCAGTATCAACATCTAGGAAACATGTTGAATGCAGCTCTAGGAAGAGACATGTAGAAATCTCCAGGGTATTTTCAAAATAATAACTTAATATAGTGAAATCACACCAAGTCTGACAAAGATGTGCACACCCCACACGGGGGTTGTTGTACACACACACACACATATATAGACATATATAACAGAATATATACATATATAATATATATCAGAATATAGACATACATAACAGAAATGAGATAGTGGCCAAAATTGCCTCTGCCCTCAGAAATTTTAAAAAATGCCCTAATTCTTGCTTGAGTGCTCACATATCCCCTGTCCAAGCTAGTACAACCACAGATCCAACCTGATCACTGAAGACATCCCTCATCCACAATCCATAAATACACAAAGATACCAAAGTTTCATATCAACTGAGATTTTTTTTACACCTTCCTTACAAAGAAATAGTAAGTGTGGTGGTACAGACAGTGGTAGCTCTTCTCACTCATCTATAAGCTCATGCCGTGGTGAAAAGCTCTGTGTGTTAGCAAATACAGCAGCTTTTCAAGCACTGAGAAAAAAACCTTTCATGATCTGTTCATTAAACTCTCTTGCTTAGTATTATGGAGGGTTTACTTCAGTACTTCACCGTATTTTATCACTAAGTTCATCTTTGCTCTCAGGGAAAATTGTATTTATAAAGGGTGCACACAGTTATCACAGTTAACCCAGCAAAGGGCACAGCAAATACACTGGAATTCCTACATCTGCACGGGAAAGAACAGGGGCAATATGAACCAATTTCAGTATTCCATGGGGAAGGGAAAGCAAGGAAAGAGGATGGCTTACTGTGACTGCAGAACTAAGTGAGGCATTTTCATTTGATGAAAAAATCTCGACTCAGGTAGGAAAAGACCTCCAAGATCATCAGGTCCAACTGTTAACCCAGCACTGCCAAGCCATCACTAAACCATGTCCCCAAGTGCCACATCTACACATCTTTTAAATGCCTCTGGGGTCTCCCCATACTTTGTTTATTAGCCTGAAAAAATTATATAAACTACAAGACACTGAGAACAGCAGTCTGTGATGTGACCTTCTGTCCCTTTTCTATCAAGATCAGAACCAGGTGGATGCCCCAGTTTTGCACTGCAGCTGTGGCTGCCAGCTCTCTGCCACCACCCCACTGAGCACATGGTTACAGCTGCAAGTCTGGAAAAGATTTTATTGTTGTTATTGCAGATTATGTAATTCTGATTTGCATATTCAAGAGAATACACATGTCATTCCCTTTAAAACCTTTCCCTTAAGATCCCTGAGTTCATCCTTTCTCTATCAAATACAACTATTGTAGAAAATTCCCAGACTTCCAGGCCCCTCCGTACATCCGTCCCACGTTAGCATCGCTTCCCACGCTCTGCCTCACGTCTCCCTCTTCTCTCCCTCAGCTCCTTTTACGTTTCCTCCTCCAAGTTTGTGTCCAGCTCTCCCCTGATCCAGCCCATCTGGCACCCTTTGCCAGGGGCAGGACTGCACCTTGTTTTATACAAACAAGACTTTGCAGGGTAAGTTCACAACCGGCCGCTGGTGTTAAAATCAAATACAGCAAATACTTTGCTGTAACCCAGCAAAGAAAACCATAAATTCAAAAAACCCCACAACCTAATGGAGCAGTGAGTGTATTTTGTATTTTGTATTTTCAGAGGTTGTAGAGTTACAAATGTAAATTTTAGGAAGGTCTCACGCGATAATATCAGACCAGACTTCCAGCTGGGGAGGAAGGAACCATGTAGCAAAAGTCTATCTTGTATAGAGTCAGTGTTAAAATAAAAACAGGTGCAAAAAGAAATAAATCAAGCTTTAAATTCAAGCATGACCAGTTCACATGCTGAGTTGAAAACTAAATATTCCGTTTCAAGCAAATAGATCCAGATTTGAGCCAATGTTCAAAAAAATAAAAGCTTGAGTTTTAACCTACAAACCCTTTGTGCTTTGTTTTTTTTATCTTTGTTCAAACTGTTTCTCCCTTAAGGCATGAACATAAAAAGTACTTAAACAGATTTAAAATGCAGGTGACACTTCAGAACACTTACCAACAGCACTGAGTGTTTAACAGGGTATCTGTTAAAAGAGATTTCTCTTTCATTTAACTCAGAAATCAAGTACAGCTATTCTAATTTTTGTGAAATCAAAGCAAATTGACATAGAGTTTTTGTGAGAAGACACCTGTGTTATCCATGCAAAACACTCACATTTCTAGGAAAAGCAATTTATTTGCATCAATACTGCAAGTGACAATTTCTAGATTTAGTTATTTACAGAAAACCTAGTAAATACACGTAAGAAACCTCAACACCAGAAGTTCCACATAACCTGAAATCTAAGCTGGAACTTAAACATATAGCTGAACTTATTTAGATACCTGGCCTAATTCTGAAGGTGGAAGGTGGTCAGACCAGTGACCTCCAGCAGATCTTTCCAACCAACTTGTTCCACTCCTTAGATTTTAATTCAGTTCATTTATTGTTTAAGTCTAGGGAGAGTACAAATTGTCATCAGCTGGTATCAATTTAAAAGGTTCTTCAGCTCTGTCTAAGCAGCACTTCATGGTGGGAGGGTCTCCACCACCCTGCTCCCACCTCTTCTGGAAGATCCTTCAGCAAAGACTGTGGAACACTGAGCATCCTATTTATTGGATTTTTTACTTTAATTTTTAAGCTGTCTCCAAATATCTTTAGTAAGATTGATAATGTGCCACTTAATTGCTGTGTGCTTTGGTTTCTCTGCAGGCATCACCTGAGCTAACTCAGTCACTGTGCTGATGTGATCCCAGAAGCCAAAGACTCTCCTTCAACACACCTCTCTACCTCCCAGTTACTGACAATTTCATTGTTCACTGCCAATTTTAATTTGATTTTTAAGTTATTCAAACAATGTATTTATTTGGAAAGGAAATAATGTACAGAACAAACCCTTCTCTTTCCAAGATTTTTGGAGTTAAAGAAAACCAGTTACAAATGCAGGCAAATTCCTCCAGCCCACATAGAAGACTTTCCAACAGCCCTATTGCATTCAGCCTCAAAAAACATTTTAATTGAACTATGTTTACCTTTATTCATTTAATATTGTCCAAAAAATGTCATCTGTTCAGTATCACTGCCACACAAGGTGGTTATTATACCCCTTCTTTCATCCCAAACGACTAGAAATGGGAGGCCAGCCTGCCAATATCCCTTTGGTGAAAGTACAGACAGATCAAAGCCATTCTCTGGAACGCTCCAACAAATAAGAATAATTTAATTTCAAAACTAGTTTGGATCGACTAATATTTACTTGGCTTAAAGCCCATTGGAAATGAAAACATTCCATCTTGGTCCATTCATGAAAGAGGCCACCCTGTCCCTTGTTTGGATCTGAAAAATCCCTGGTCTCAGATGTAATGGGATGTAAAGAAGGTGGATGGGGCTCTTTCCTCTACACATATTCCCTTTTCCAAACCAAAGGGAGAAAGCCTCACCATGGGACCAGACCAAAGGTCTGCCTCACCATGGGACAGGTGCACTGGAAAAGCCAAGCCTGACCTTGTGCAGAAAGGGATTTTAGAGTGGCCCATCTCAGAAGTTTTGGCTTAGTTAAGGTGGCTGAAATACAATTATCTCTAAAAAGGCCAAAATGCTGTCATTACAACCTATCTAGACAAGGCACCTGTTTGTCAGCATGATCTGCTGGCATTAGCACAACTCCACCTTTTTAGGTAGTAGTTTTTCCAGCACTGCTGTTAAATGTGTGTGGATTGTGTGTAGGCAAAGCAGAAACAGCTCCAAGTAAACCTGTTAAATGGACTATTTACTTTCAAAAGCTTTTTTTTTTAATAGATGACTTCTGCAATATTTGGAAATGGCAATAAAGTCAACAAAATCTTTAAGCTCAAAAGAATTAAGATCACTTGTGTTATCACCTCAAAAATACTATCCGCCTTCCAAAAAGGAAAAAATGGTTGCAGGCATATAAAGACATCTTTCTTTTCCACTTCAGGCTCTGGAAGTCTGTCTGGTTTGGGGGAATTGCTCATCATTTGAGAACACAAAAACAGGCCTGGCAAATGCAGACTTCCAGGCTTCAAGATGAAAACCATGACTTCAGTTGGCAGTAGGGAAGGTTCCCCAAGGGATATCAGTTCTACCAGAAACAGGTACGCTTGTCAACAATGGACTGAAAACAGAAAAAAATATTCTTAACATGCTGGCTAATGAATTTTAGCATTTCTGAAAACAAAAACGAAACAAAACAAAACAAAACACACAAAAAAAAAAAACCCAAAAAACCCCAACCAACCAAAAACAAAAACCAAACAACCCAAGAAACAAAAACAACCAAAAAGACAACCTCTTTTTTTGTAGCTGAAGCATTTGATTTCTAAGCTGGTTTTCCCCACCATGGTTCATACTGGGAATTTTAAAGAACATTACTTAAGCCACTAACCACCCACAGATGTCCACATACAGAATCTAAAAATATTTATGAAAATTAAGTGTGCATTAGATGGCACTACTGCAGCAATCAACTGTTATTTTCACATTCTGCTTTTAATGACAAAACACCAACAACCAGTAATCATTAACTTATTCTACCCAGAAAAGCAAAATGCAAAAACTGCTGCTGACCATTGACAGCAAACTGTGGCTGTTTTCTCATGCAGCACAAACCTACTGAATGGGAAGTCCATGGGTTAGATGGGTTGGAGATGCACATGAAGGAAAGAAAGCTTTTCTCCCAAGGTATTTCCTTCTAAGAGATGTTGTGGATTTTGGGGTTATGATGCTTTATTAAAGAGGCTGGATTAGATGAGTAAATGTAACAAGTTTTGTTTTGTTTCTGCTACTCATAACACGAATCAGGCCCTTGTTGAGTCACTGCTTTATTGCATTTTTGCTTCTTCCCCTTTGGGAAGCCCTAAACAGCTCCCAGGAGAGCTTCACCATACCCAGCACAGCACAAAATCACAGCTGTGGCTTCTTTCTCCTCCTCCTTCAGTTCAGGCTCATTGGTACCTTTATTTATTCATTTTTAGATGGACTTGGACTTGCTGTTACCCCAGCTACTGCTTGACACAGAGTACCCAGGATTGGGCTGTAATTCCAGCATGAGGCAAGTCCTGCCACATCCCTGTGCTTTGAGTTTCCCCATCAATGAAATGGGAATCGTGGTCCAAACACTCTGAGTACTTTTCATCCAAATGGCTTTTAAAGTAACAGCTGGCTTTTCAATCACATGACGTTTTCTTTGGAAAGTGTGCAGCACTGACAATAATTAAGCTAGACAAAATCAAAGGGAAAGTTGAGACAATTCCACCTCAAACTGAGAAGTGCAGAGGAGTCTGAAAGCAGCTGGAGCATGGAAAAGGCCACTGCAAGGCACCTTTATAAAATGTAGCAGAAATCATCAAATAAGGAAAAAAGTACAATATAATTGTTCAGATGCTCAATGATCCATTACCATCTAGCTCTCTCAGTACACAAGATCAGCAGCTAAACTTTTGCTCCCAGAGAGTTCCCATATCTCAGCTGAGTACCCTGGAAGATCCCTCCCATCTAAGGTTACTTTGGGTTGGTGCAAACTTGTGCTTAAACCCCCAGAGAATGACATCTGCAAAGGACACACAGACATCTCCATGCAGAACAAAACCATGTGCAGGCACACAGGCTCCTGACTGCAAAAGGAAATGGGGGTTTGGGCAACTATTTTTAGAGCAAACATGACAGTGCTCTCGTCTCCTGGAATAACCCTTTTGATTGAGAAAGGCTTAGATCCCAGTTTTTCCAGGTCTGAGTAAGTGTTCCAACCAGTCAGCTGTGACACAGCACTATCACTGCTGGCTCCAAAAACCACAGGATGCTCTTCTCCCATGGCAAGAAAATAACCTACATCCAGCAAACTCTTCCAGGCTGCTATTCCCAGGTAAACAGATGAACAGGTCACACTTGAGGGGCAGAATCTGGGGATTGGTCCTTAAACACCCAGCTGAGTCCCCTTCCCTCTCTGTCCTGGATGAGGTGAGTTTGTCAGTGGATCTCAAATGCCTCAGCCTGGAACATCCATCCCCTTTTCCAGATGTGGCCATTCAGCCTGCAAGCTCCCAGCACGTGGATAGAAAAGGACAGGACCACGGGAGGAGGTCAGAGGTATCTGTTACAGTGAGATAACAGCAATCATTACAGACATCCTCAATTTCACCACTATGGAATTGACTCAGAGGAGCACTTAGTGGGAAAAAAAAAAATCACATCAAACACAGTTCATTCTGCAGAACTCCAGGCCCCAGGAACAAAGGTAGGGCTGTGAAATCTGTCTGAACATGAGCAGCTCTAGAAATCCCTCCTCACCTGGAGATATCCCCCATGATAAAGGCAGTGACCTGGGTCAGGAGCAGGGAGAAAGATGGATGTCATTGGGGTGGAGTGTTGCAACCTCCTGCAGATAAAACCTTCAGGGAAAGACTCCAGAAATAAATACAATGGCAAGCTGCCAAGTTTTGGGGCAGACTGTGTCCTTTTTCATAGTCAATGACTTCAAACTCCTTGATCTTAAAGCATGAAGCAGAGGAGTTTTCCTAATTAAAAAAAAAAAAAAAAAACCAAAAAAACACACAAAAGAAGACAACAAGAGTGACTCCTGCGGTTTAAATAAAATAAATAAATTTTTTAAAAAATCGATCTCCAGACCTAACCTTATTTCCTTTTTAAATTAACAGCTGTGCTATTATTTCTACCAGTGAAAGGTTTCAGGTTAACAGCATGGATACTGAGCACCTCTGTGATGAGAAAGCCAGATTTTGCAAAGCACTCTCTCACTCTTTGGAAAATACAATCACAGATCATCCTGTCTTGCCCGCAGGCCACCAAAAGAGCGGAATGATGGTACACATTTTTCTGCCAGCCCACAGAGCAAATCAAGGTGATACCTTCCATATTTCTTTAACACTGCACTGAGCCAAGTGACCTCCTCTTCCAATACTAGCCACAAAACCATGACTTGAAACACTGACAGAGACACACAATAACTTTCTTCTCTCTACCACTTTCTTTCCTTAAAGGTGAAAAAGAATTTGGTCCAAAAATAAGATTAGCTTAGCACATTGATGGATAAAATGTTGACACAAGTGCAGAGTCAAAAGACCATTTATTCAAGACTCTTAGGGCAAAAAAACAATTTGTGGGAAAACAAGGACATTTATGATAAACAGAGCTGGTGCCTCCAGGTCCAAGCTGGCTCTCATGGATCCATCCTGAGTGCAACCTGTGCTAAAAAAACACGGCATGGACACCCTCAACTTGCCTGTCTGCAGAGCCAACACTGTTAGGGCTGGTTTATTAACACCACCTCACAGCCCCAACCACAGCCCAAGCCAGTCCAGGCGTCTAATCCTGCAGCAGGATTTGTTTGCAAAGAGATAAAAGGTTTGAGGAGAGCAAAGGGTGGATTTCCTACTCTGAACCACTGCAAGCAGCACAAACTCCTGTGGAAATGGTTATGCTTCAAGAAATCCATTATTAGTGCCCACATCCTTTGACAGAGCATGTCTCTGTCGTCCTCCAAATCAATCATCTCCAAGATGAGCCTTTATTGAGTGTCAAGATGCTATTATAACTATTACACACATATTAATCCATGCAGCTCAAAGGAGATCTCTACAGACTGCCAGCAGAAATCCATCAAAATAACAGGATCTCGTTAGTGCTGAAAGAGACACATGATTTATCTTCATGCAGAGATCTTCCTGACACGCCACTCTGCTGCCCAGAGCCAGGCAGGTTATTAGATTGGGCTGTAAATAGCTAATTTAGCTGTACCACTGCCTTGGCACGTGCTCCACGTGCTCCGCAGCACTCGCTCAGAGCATGCACAGTGCATCAGCTCGGTGCCAGCCTGTGCTGTACACACACAGCCCTCACAAAACCAAACAGCCAAGGTCATTTCTAATAATTTTACTGTTAACTTTACCATGTTTTCCTGCATGCCAGAAATTAGCAGCAAAATCAAACTTAAGGAGAAAAACAGAAAGGATAACAAGAAAGCTGTTCACCAATTTGTACTAAATGTAAACATCCAGGGAAAAACTGCAATGGGAACTTGATCATTTTGGTGAATTTGGCAGTACAGTAAAGAAAATATCAATTTAATTTTCATTTATTCAGGCAGTTTAGTCTTAGCCAGCCCATCCACTTAAAGAATTGTGCACTTTCTGGCCTGAATAAGCAAGTAGTGACAGTAACCCCAAGCCCCTTCCACCACAAGCCCTGTACGGCTCTGGTACAGAGGAGGAAGAGGTGTGGAGGTACACAAAAGCAGTAACACATCGGGGTTAACTTTTAAATTATCCAAGTCTCTGTGCAATGTCACAATGAATGAGAAGACAGAACAAAAGAAAGGGGAAATTTTCTTTGCCGCAGAATGTCCCCTCCATCCAGTTTTTGTAGAAACCATCCAGTTTCTACAACATGTACTGGTCTTACTTTTAGGCTTTTTTTCTGAAATTCTGGAAGCAACTTCAATCAGTTCCTAGAAAAACACACCCAAATTGATGTGAATGTCTTGCTCTGGCCTCATCCTAAAGCCTCTTCATTACACTTACGAGAACTAAACCAGGTAATTTTATAACCAGCTGCTTGAGTGATTGATAGTATTTCCTACTAATTGCCCATCTAGCAATAACAACAAAATTGCAGTGCTTAGGAGCAATAGCAGGCAGTCTGAATGTGTGCAGTGACTAAGAGAAATCCAGCTACTCTCTTGGCACCAGAGAGATGGAGAGAGTCACAATTCCTGGAAGATAAAGTACATATGATGACATATTATTAGAAGCAATCTCCTACCATTGGAGTATTTTCACAAATAGCCTTGGGGTGTCTTAAAGAAAACAAAACAAAAAAAAAAATCAGGTTTGAACACTAAGATCCAAAAGCGGAAGAGAGCTGAAGGATGGCTTTTTCCTGGTACTTCAGCCTCCTCTACAGTACAAGAAAACCTTCAGAGAGACAGAGCTCAGTGTGTTCCAGAGCACTCATTTTCCTGGCAGCTGCAAAATATCCTTGCCAGTCTTTTAAATTTTTCACAGCTACAGTACTCAGAGCTACTGCAATGACTGAGGCACTTTTTCAAGTGACATTTTTGCCATTAGAGAACAGAAACCATTATAATCATTACCTTACTGACGAAGCAATCCCCCCAAACCACAACTGCAGACAGAGGAAACTTTTGTAATGTTTAAAAGAAACACTTTGAAACATCAATACAAACACAGGCAGCTCTGAAAATGTGTCCTGCGACAGAACTGCCACTTGATGGCACTGCACAGCATCGAGCTACAGTGATTCACAATAATTTTATTTTCCACTTAAGCACAATATGGAATTGCTTTACTGAGCCAGGCAGAGGACGAGCACTTGCAGGGAGACCACGTCCAACACAGCCTTTGGAAGCAATGGGAAGCACTGCAGGCAGAGTGCAGGGGATTTGGGAGGCTATGTGAAATTCTGGCTTCATGAAACCAACATCTTCATGAGCACTGCTCTCACATCAGCTTTGCTGTCAGAACTGCCTCTAGCTGAACAAAATGACTGTCAGCACTTTGTTACAGGAAATACAGCAGGGGCACGTATCCTGAGGAATGACATGGGAAAGGTGTTTGTTCATTCTAAAGGTAACTTAAGAATACATCCCCACAGTGGAACAGTAGTTGAAGAGTATTTTCATTCTCTTAAACTCAAATGCAGATATCCATTGCTCCATTGCTTATTCCTCCTGATAGGAGAGGAGGCAACATTGTCAGTGATGCTGGGGATGGAACAGCATCTCTTGTGTCTGTCCAGGTACCCCCAGCTCATCAGCTACCACAAGAAATAATGAATCCCAAACACAGAGCCCAAGACATGTACATAATTACACCCAATTTTAATGTAACTATTAGTGTGATAATATAAGGATTCCTCCTGCAGTTTCAGAAAACAGGAGGAAGCAATCTAACAGCTCCCCAAAAGCAGATCATTGTCTCTGCTTTCCCACCCCTACCAGCTGTACCAGCTCTGGCATCTTCTGCAAGTCAAAGTTCACACACAATGCTGCAAAGTAGTGGTGAGTTAAGGGCAGGATTTCAGAGAAATGCTCCAGACTTCAAGCCAGACTGTTTATTGTTTACCAGCACTTTCACACCCACAAAACAGGATCACAGAATAAAAGTTCAAATAGATAATGAGGGGAGGAGGGCTTTGAACCCATACAGAGCACTTTTAGTTTCAGACAATATGGAAGAAGGGTTAAGAAAAGGCCTCTGAGCTGCAATTTAAGCAACAGCTTCTCCTGGAAGAAGATGCTGCTGATGGTCTGGCAGCCTCATCCGACTTCTCCAGGCAAAGCTGCCTTCAGTAAATGCACAAAAGTGACCATTTCACCAACAGCCCTGTGCTAACATCACACAGATCTCATGAGCTAGAGAATGTCTCTCTTAAGAGGAGCAAGCCAAGCAATCAGCCTTGTAATAACCAGACTGAGCAAAAGTCTGCACTGAGGTATGACAGAAGCCAGAAGCAGCAGGGAGCTTGCCAAGGGATGGTGCTGAGCTCAGGTGGCAGCTGCCAGACACCCATTTCCACAGAAGGGATGGCTTCTTGCATGATGCAGACCAGAGTTTGGGAAGTGGAGGATGAAAAGAATCTAAATCAAAGATCTGAGTGACAGAAACTTAAAAGATGAGGTCAAGCACAGTTTAGTGAGGAAAGTATTTTGCCTGGAGAATTAAAGCAGAGCCAGACAAGCTGCAATATACTCCTCTCAAAAAAAAATCAGTTTATTCAGGCGCCCCAGCTGACTTTCTTAAAACCAACCAAGCAGCAGGTTCTTCCACAAGCATTGCAAGCAAATGTTTTATTTGTAAAAGGTGCTCAGAGGCCTCCACTCATTCATTACTCAAAGACATTTTGAAGGTAGGGCAGAAAACTAGTTTGTCATTAAGAAATCAAGTACCTAACAAATAAAAGACAAGAGGTTTATCAGATCCTCTAACCACAGAGCTGAACTAAACATCAAGGCTGGCTGTCCTCTTGCCTAAGGACCTTGAGAGAAACAAAGACAGGGCTTCTGTATAGTGACTTTGGTGAGAAATTCCCACATCAAAAGCATGTGTGGTATGTTCTCCTTTTTCTGCTGGACTGACCTCAGATATTCAGGCATTGCAGTGGCCTTTGTCACCAGAGATGCCACTAAGCAAACAAATTCTGCTTTAGTAGAAAAGTAACTTAACCACAGCTGCCAACCTCATGACAGCATCTTACTGTAGAACTATAAAGGTATTTAATTTTGTCCTTTTGTCCCCTTGGTAGAGATTTCTGAAGAACATTAATTGGAGAGATTTCTGAAGAACATTAATCATGTAGCACACAACAATGCACAAGTGACACCTGAGATGATAAGCCAGATGTGAGGCACACAGAGGTACAGCACCTCACTGCACTCAGGGACATGGGGAGCCACAGCACTTGGGACAGACACTGCTGCCACAAGTCCCAAATCTCTGTATTGTGAACTTATTTCTTCAATTCTTTAGTATTAACTCAGAAGGTTGGGGGGGTTAAAACATGAACATCAGAGGGTATTACAATTGTTTTGCTCAGGAATACACAGTGCACTTCAGTAGGGCATCATTCTATACGAGTATGTAAGTGGGGGGAAAGTATTACAAGCATTATCCTTTTCTGCAATTTCAGATGAAAGCAGGAAAAACTGGGACATTTACAGGAGTAGTTCATTCATTAACAGAAGAGGACCTACTGCACCCAAACCCCAGGTTATATTAAGAGAGGGTCAATGCATTCTTTCTGAGGCTTTTGAAGTTCATACTTCATTAAGCTGCATGACATTTTGCCTTGGAAGTGGGAGCTCTCATCTCTATCAAAAAGTCTTCTTGAGAAACTCTGCAGGTTACACAGCTCCTAAGTGGCAGTTTAGACAAGAGACTCCATCCACAGACCTGATTAAAGACCAAAGTCAATGGCAGCATTTTTATCAATTAAGTGTTTGCCCTCTCATGCAATCACCAGTTATGACACATTTGGGTTTGTCACTCCAAATAACGTGGGCACACCTTAGACAAACCATGCAGAGGAGGAGTGCTGTGATTTAAAACAAGTTTGTTCCTTTTAATCTAAAAGGAAAAAGGAAAAAAAGTTTGAAGCAATACATCATGCTTCTCCAGCTGCTAATCTTTTCCATTTCACACCCACTGATCATTATCACCATGAAAAAAAATTCCCGTCTTAAAGGCAGATCTAAGGTTGTAACCTTGGTTGCAATCAAGAGTAGATGAGCTTAATGTTTCCCAACACATCCCCTGCATGTCACCCCAGTGCTTTTCCCAAACATTCATACCCAAATACTGCTCTCAGGTCATTTTTCTAAAAAAATCCCCAAACCAACATTGATTACAGAGATGTAGGAGATGCAACTGGGTTACAAAAATTATCAATAATTCTAAAGAGACCCCAGAGCCAGCAGAGGCTGAAATCAGAAGCTGTGCACATCACTTCTGAAGGGAGACTTTCAGGACACCCTACGTAGCTGAAGACACGACCTTGATCATTCCTTCACGTGTACTCCATATTTATTAAAGTTTGGGTAGAAATAAGAACATGGCTTGTGAGCCTTGATCCTTTTGTAATTAAATCTCCTGTTGAATAATCTGCTGGACTCCCAATTAATGACAATGTTTCTAAAACGATCAACACTTCACGTTTGCAAAGCACTTTCCCATGGCTGTTAGCAACAGTGGAGTTTAATTTAAGTGACTAATGTAAACAATCTCATCTACAAACAGAGAATTAATGAATCATAACAATAAAAAGGTCTCCTAATAATAAATTTCCATTGTTCAGAGCATTGTTAATCCTTTTGTTTCATACTCCTAGATGATCTGGCTATTCCAATTAAACAGTGACAAGAGCCAGGAAGCACCTTACAATGCTGAAGTTGAAATTTTGGCTTGTGGTGGTAGGGAGATACAACTTCTATAAAAAGACAACAATCACTGAGGTCACTGCAAGCGTGTAAAAAAAACCAAACAAAACTGAAGTTCCTGACTTCTCACCTCCCATCATCCTGTTCCACTCCAGCCCTGCTAGCAAACAGAACAGCTTGGTCCTTCAGCTTTGAGACCTTGGGCTCCTTGAGCACCAAGTCCCAGGCAGACCACAAATAAGGTCTGAAACACTGTCCTGCATCCACTACACTGTGCCTGATAAGAATTCCCTTATCAACAGGATGGCACCAAAATACAAGAGGGATGTGAGTAAAGTTAGTTTTGGACTTAATCCAGTGTCTCTGCATCAATAAAGATGTTCCCAACTGCAGTCTGAGGCAGATAACCAAAGGCCACAGGAACTTTTTTTTTTTTGCAGCTGAAGAAATCAATGCATCTTAAGGTAGTGGGTTTCAACATTTTTATTTCAAATTCACCCCACAATATTCAGCCACGGGCTCTGCTAAGTCCCACCACCCTTTCTAAAAGCAATTCCATGCTGGCAGTGGTAGGGCTGGGGGAGCTGCTTGCCCCCCAGCCCACGTGAGCACCGGCATCATCCGTGCTATCGCACCCGAGCTAAATTGGGGAACACTTCCCTGCCCTATCTCTCCTGGCACCAGCCCCTCACAGCCCCATGACTGCACTGCTGGGAGCAGCTCCCAGGGCCAGGGGAGCTCCTGGAACAGCGCCTTAGTGGAGGTAACAACAGCTCTGGGTGACACCTACAGTGCTCCCGGGGTCCTGGGCTGAGCAGCTGTCCCAGCCCAAACCTGCAACAATGCTGAGGCTCCAGTTCCTGGCAACCTCATCAACAAGGGAACAATGAGGCAAGGCTTAAATGAGACATGAACCACAAAATTCGTTTGTTTTGAAAGGAAGCTGATTTTTGTATACACCTGGCCAGGGGGAGGAGGAAAGAAAAGGGAGTCACTGATGTATTAATAATGTAACTTATTTGCATTGCAAAGAAACACTATACTAAGTGCCATAGAATCATTATTTTACACCAGGCCACATTTGACCTCAGCCCAGTTCTCTATCATGTGGGGATGAGGCCTTCTAAGTGTACCACTTCAGTATTACATATTCAATAAAATCCCACACAAAACAATGGGAAAATAAATTAATTCAGTAGATGAGGTTGAGAAAACAAAACCTCCAGATTAGCAAAGTCCTACATTGTTCAAATGATATGAGAATAATTTTGTTCTGCATTACACCATTCATGTGTTTCTATTGTAGCAATTTCATCATATATTTGGACATAAGTCCCATTCTCTCTTAATGTGTCCTAATTTTAAATGAACGTTCTCCAAAGTCGAGGTACATTCAATAGACTTGAGATTTAACAAAATTCAGGCAACATTTAGTTTCAAAATTCAGGATATGGTGTACTCCTGGAAAGCTACCCTCACAAAATCAGGTTACACTATGTAGTATTTTCATCTTGCTTCAAGCACAGACTTAGGACAGTGGGTAGAGAATAAATTCCAATGCAAACTTCTAGTTGGTAATTAAAGGTAGACAAAATTTAAAGCCTCCATGCCATTAAAGGTCAATATGATCCATTATTGACAACACCCAACACTCTCCAAGATACAGGTCTATCTATCACCAGTCCTGATTGTTTCTCCTTCCTTCCCCTTAAAAGCCACACTTGCAAGCAATTTTCTCTTCAAACTTTCCATCCTCACATCCAGCTCTGCCCTGGCTGGCGAGGTCTGTGGGCAAGACCATGAGCTCCAGCAGCTCAGCACAGCAAGGCAACGTGGAAAGCAAACAGTTACAGACCTGGCTGGCAGCTTTGGCACAGATTTAACACACGCTCACACACCCCCACACATCCAGGTCTGATCTGACAGTCCCCATGTTCTCCAACAAAGCTGCTATTCAAGAGCCAGGGAAGCTTGTTCCTTATTAATGGAGGTTACGAGCTCTGAGAGGCTGACGTAAGCCATACCCTGCTGCAGCCCAGCCCTTGGCTGCCTCCGGGTCCTCCCTGCCACGTTTGAAACTCCAAAGAGAAAAATATTATCACAGTGGGCAAGCCCTGCACACTGGGATGCCCTCTTTTTCCACACAAGCAATTTCTTCTCACCACCTCTGAACACATCAAGTCACACAAGCACAGCCGTGCACTCCAGCACACTTTGGGGAGGAAAAACAAAAGTGGGGGATACCTGCAGAGAGACAGCATTACATACCCGAAAACCTACTTAAAACAGTCTCCTGGAAACCAGAGGAGCTCTGTGACTTACCTGAGAGCCTTACCACCGAGCACTTGCAACTGAATTAATACAAATAAACTCCTCAGAGAGCAAAGAGAAAAGAAGCAGCATCTACAAAAAGCTGATGGGAAGTGTTTTGTGTGAATAGTAGGAGAGGAAAACAAGTGTTTTAATTGGTACTCACATACAACGGAGCTTGCTGTGGATTAAGTTTCATGACCTCAGAACACTGAAACAAAAAAGAAAAAGCAAGTTTAAGCTATTTTTCGTAAAATTGTAGGTATTTTCTGTAAGTTGCTTTAGCACTCACACTTTCCTTTTTCCAATAAGCACTTTTTCTCTTCCCCTTCATGTCCATCTCAGTTCATCTTTCCTCCTAGCAATCCTCACTTCATATCTGCTTTTATGACAATTATCAATCCTTAGTTGAAATCCTTCCATCAATTTCCCCACTCCCCCATGAAAAATCATTTATGAATATTTGTAGATCTCTCTGCTGCTCAAGAAATCCAACTACTACCTTGTCCAAGGTAATTTGGTGTCATTTTTTACCCCTTTCACTGGATTATTTGGTAAAAAAACATTTCAAAACTACACAGAAAACAAACTATCAAAAATGCTCTGAAGGAAAAACTTCCAGAATACATGATGCTCATGATTCTGCATTAGCATCTTTCATAATCAAAATCTACCATTACTCATCCTGCAAAAGCCATTTTAGTCAAGAATCATTCCTCTTTCTGTTTTGTCCCTGGAATTTCTCTATAACCTGGTCGAAGTTTCTTATATTGAGCTTTGAATCAGTTGAACAAGAATTTCTCTTGCATTAGTTCCTCCACTCCAGCAGAAAATATTCACTCTAAACAAAAGCTCTAAGTTTTCATTTAATGTGTGTATTAAGAGATCCAGGATCCTAAGACGAAGGAATGCAAAACAATTAAAAATGGAATTTCTGCTGTTACTCATGTCTGCAGAACTGGTAATGCTCTGCAAATATTTCAAGCCCTTTTTAAAATAGATGAAATACCATTCTGCTTTTCACACCAAAAAATGCAGGATCTTGTTCATACTTTGCTCCTTTCCAAATCCCACAGTTTGCCTTTAGTGAGACAGAAATTAAACCACAGCCTAAGTTCTCTTAGCTGATTCCAGCTAGCCTTGCTCCCTCACACACTCTCTTTATTTTACAAAATGTTTTTGTGCCAGTTGCTTTAAAATACCAGAGTGACCTGCCAAGCTTGTGCATCAGAACAGCCCCCCTGCAAAAGGTTCTCTAAGGCAGCCCGTGGATGGACAAGTATTTTGCAAGAGATTTAAATCCAGTCCAATTCATACCTGTTTTCAACCTTGAGGTTCCCTTCCATACAGCAAGAACACCCCAAAATGGTTATGCCTGATAGTTTTCACTGTATTTTCAGCTCTTACAAAAACTTACTCAGGAAAAGAGGGGATTAGCAGCACTAGCTGCCATCTGGGCAGGTGAGCTCCAAGAACAGCTCTGCAAACAATCTTCACTTGTGCCCTACAACATGCCCCTGGCAGTTCCAGTCCTGCTGAGGGCTCAAAATGAAAAAAAGAAACAAAACCAAAAAAGGCACAAAACCTGCCTATCTCCCTCAGGACCTACCTGAGCCTCTCTCTCCTGTTCTGAATCTGGGTGTCCTAAACAGGAGCATAAAAACATTACCTAGAGAAGAGCATTTATTGTATCTTACAAAAATCAAACTATGCTTGAAAAAAACCCCAAGCTTTCCAGCTCACTTCACACACAGATTTTCAGAATTTCTCATTGCTATAGACTAATTCCCTGTGAATTCAAACTCATGACAGTTTTTGTTGGGGTTTTTTTTTTGTTTGTTTTTGTCAACACAAATGCACAGTAGCAGCAGTATAATAAGGTGACACTGCTGAACACTGCGTCTTGTCAAAAAATCATGGGAGTACCTCCTGCAGGAAGATTTTCCCCCTCTTATCTTACTGATTGCCCCTTACATCAGTCACTTAAAGTGATTCCTTAGTTCATAATGCACATGTCATTCCAATTTTTCTAAGGATGCAAACTTCATTTTCAAGGAGCCAGGCAGGTTTGGAAGATACTGTATTTTGTCTTGTTAGGAAGTTCTTTGGCAAAAACATAGGAGAAAAACTGAGTGACAGATAAGCCTGAATGACTACTCTGCGTCAGCAAAGGACTAAATTTAGGTTCCTAGACAAGTGAATTTCTCCAACCCATGGAAAGGCAGGGAGCAGCCTCTGAAAAACTTAAGAAACCTTTATTCCAGTAAGAAGAGGAAAAACAAAACTCAGATCATACTAGTCATAACCTAGCCAAGATACAAAGGGATCCTAATACAGTCAGTAAGTTGGATTACTTCAAGTGTAAAAATGGGGAGGGAAAAAAAAACCCCAAAGGGAAGGAAGCTAAATAGCTAAATTTTGTTTTCTCCTATTATTAGAGGAGCACATCTGTCAAGCCAATGCCTGCTCTGAGCCCCAGAAAGCCATTTCTCTCTTTTTGGGCAAGAAGAACTTGCTGTACCAGATACAGAAGAATGCAGTCAGAATAACTGGCCCTACTGTGAGATCAGGATTTGGACTCCACATGAACTGCCCTGAAAGCCAGACTAACAAGAACAGGTAATTATAAATCCCAGCTCCCATCCAGCATGCTCATGGCAGCCCACAGATTCTGTTCAAGTAGCAGCTGCCTGTACTTAAAACTTTTATGGTATTTCTCACAAATAGCTAAACCTTTTGAATTTCAGTGGCTGGGAGGTTTATCACAAGCTCCATATACATCCAATTACATTGCAAGGTTTCTAGAATTGTATTAGGTTTTCCACCTTGGGATAACACAGTGAAATCCCTTGCATTTGCAAATTGGAAAGTAGGACATGAAATGAAAATCCAGGTTCAAGTTCTTCAAAGCTACAGTGGTTTTAGACATTATAAAAATCTGCAGATGTCAGTAAAATAGAAATCTACTGGAGCCTTCTCAAAATGGGACAGATACCATTCTGCTCTGTTAAACATTGAAGAATTAATACAGTGAGTTCTACTAATGTCTCTTCTAGAGAACTTCTGTGTTACTTCAAACAAAACTTCACGGATGAGGACAAATGACTGCTCTTCATTTTGCTGGGTATAGTAATATATGTCAGGGAAAGAAAAGAAAAAAAACATTTATTTGCTTTACTGTGGTTCCCAAAACCTCATCCAGAATTAGGGCTCCATGGGTTACATGCTGTAAAAATGTCAATGCAAACAAAGTTTCTGCCCCAAAGAGTTTACAAATAAGCACAGGCAGCAGAAAGGGATACAAACCCCTCGTGCCAAAGCAATAAACTCTCTTCATCCACTGCCCCCAGCTACCATTTAATTTGGCCATAATTAGGTGGCTTATTTCTTCTAGGCATTGCAGGCAAAGTGTGTATCATGAGGACAAATCTAACAGGGAGGTCAATGCTCCTCCAGGCCAACCCACCCCCCGTACAATCTGTAGGGCTGAAGGACTTTGAACACCATGTAGACAGGAATGCCAAAATGCCTTTTCCATCTTCCCATCACACCCTGTTCAGGATTGCTCTTTTTGGCAGTGGGCTACATCAAATGCTGGTTTCACTGCCCAGCTTCTGTGAGCTCCCCAGCATCCACTCCTGGCTGCCTGGCTCCATATGGAGCGTATATAAGAAAAGAAACATTCTCATGTAAGAAAGTGCCACTCTCAAGAGCTGCCCATTAGCAAATTTATATATTTTTTTAATCAGAAAGAAGATCTACAGGATGGGCAGAAACAAAAACAACCACTCTTGCCTCCAACAACTGAGCAGAACTGCAACAACCAGGAGGATGAGGGGTATTTAATCCACGTGGTACAGCTGGGAAAGCCAACCTACCCCTTTCCCTCTCCCTCATGCACTAAATAAACTTCAATTGTATGTGTTTGAATTTTTTCAAGCTTTTCAAGTTCAGTTTTTAGGCATTTTAAGTAAACTTCAGTTAGACATATACTTCAAGTTTAAGCTTTGCTGAACTTTATCTGAATTTCAGCACTTGATCTTTTCATTTATCATTTTACATTGATCCTTATTTGCAAAGCTTTACCCATGCACTCTCAGCTGTACCAAAGGAAAAAACCAAACCCCGAAGAAAACGTATCCCAGTCTTAGCCATAAAGAGCTTGTGGTTGCAGGCAAGAAAGAACAGCCAAAAAACACATGAAGAATCTGATGGTTACGGATGGCATGGAAAGCATTCCAGTAGATAAACAGAAATGCAGAGAAAGCAGGATGGCTTTCCAGCTGCAAGTATCACAGTATCGCTGGGATGAAAGCCAAACGAGGATTTTTTTTTTTTTTTGATGCAACAGAATTTACTTTGTAAAAATTATCCTGTAACGTTGGTTTGAAGAGACTAAACTTTGATTTCAAGGCTCTGGAGTAACACTTCACCAGGTAGTCCAAACTACATATACCCTATAGAAATTAGGAAAGCACTATTGATGCTAGTTATCTGCAAGAGAGCAAGACAAACAGAATTTCTTTTATATATTTCTTTTAACAGGGGTACCAATAACCCACAGCAGGGCAACCTGCCTTATAGGCTACCCTTTAGGCAAATAGCCCAGAGGTTGTAAAGGAGTTTAAAGAAATCCCAGGATTTCCTGGGAGCACACATTCACCTCCCTAGCTGAGCTGCATCACTTCCTTCTATATGGCTGCACTACAAAAATAAAACCAATATTCCAAAACCACATCACTTCTCATTCAACAAAGCACAGTGTCCTCAAAGGCACTCCTCCACACTCTGGTTGTACAAAATGTTAATTTATGAAGTACTTGGAAATATCAAGAGGATTGGGTTTCAGGCCCTACAGAGCTGCTGCTCTAAACTACACAAGATAAATAAAGATGGGGAAGTGGTAAGTGAGGGGAGCAGAGAGGAGACCAACTGCCCATATACAGAGGAATTCCTGCTGGAGCCATGATTTCATGCAAAGAGAACTAAAATAGCAATGTCTTTCACAAGTTTATTGTTCTCCCCTAGTGTCAGGGGAATTGCTAAGCTGGAATATTCTCCTCTTCTTCTGAGTGGTATATGACCTTTATTGTGCTGTATTAGCCATCATCAGTCTCCTCATTTTTTGTTATAACAAAATTCTTTGAAAAAAGGCTCTTTTTCGTTTAGTTTGGGTTTTTTTTTCTTTTTCACCTTTAGCAAAAACTCTGAAAATGGAAAGAAAAATGACTTGATGTTGATTTTATTACTTATATTTTCTTGCATGGTCTTTTTCCTGGGTATATTTGTGCAAAGTTGAGATCTGCAGTAAGTTACTCTCACCTTGTGGTATTAGGCAAGACACGGGTTTGTTCACATACTCTGTTCCACGAGTTTCATTCAACACTGAATGAACACCAGAACTCACCATTTATAAAATGAATGAGCTTTCTAATCAGTGTAATCAGTGTATTACTGCCCTGTCCTTAAAACCCATGTGAAGGGAAACTGAAAAAAAAAAAAAAAACAAGACAAAACCTACAAACAGCTTTGACAGGGAAAATAAACCCATAGCCCAGTTCTTCAAGAATGTGCATGGAGAAATTTGTACAAATAGAGTAGCTGCAATTGCAGTGACTAAAATAAACCCTAAGAGAAGCACCATAATACCAAATGCAGAACAACTTTCTCCATAGCTCTAACAATGCATGATTTTGTATATCTGGTCAGAAAGGGGAGGCTGGAGGCATTAGGAGAAATAACACATCCCAAATTTATTTAGCAGACACACAGGGAAGTGATACCACCAGCAAAAGTCATTGACCCTGGAAAGGAGAGGAGGTGAGGAAACAAGAAACCACATCTCAAACACGTAGCAGCAAACAAGTTACCAGCATATTGCAGCTTTGTGTTTAGTACCACAGCTGAGCCTAGAACTACAAATCCTCCAGATATTTGTGTACAATAATCTGAATTTCTGTAACTCGCTGAACATGATGTTTTCTCACTAAACAGATTGCTCAGGAATAAAAATACATCCCTCATGCAGCATTTCCACAGGTAATACTGCTTCCCAGCTGTGTCCTGTCTGCAAACAAAAACACATGCTGCCATTCAACTACAGACAAAACAGGAGTTTCTTGGGTACGAGGGAGGGATGAAAAGGAGGTTTAAAAATGTTTTGTGTTGTTCTGGATCTATCATCACTCTCCTCCAACAGCACAGAGGTAACCCAGCAAGCCACCCTCAGGAAAACCAGACACACACAGATTCCTTTCACAAAAAGAAAAGAAACTTCACAACAACCTTCTCGCTCCAGAAAAAAAGAATTTCAAGAACATTATTTAAGTGTGAAATCGGCCTAAAATCTGTTGGATTTTTTTCTTTACAATGCTGGAAACCACAGTACTGTGGCATGCATGTACCAGAGCCCACCAAGCAGCACTGGGGGAGTTGTAGAGCTGAGCACTTGCAGAGGGGCTGGAGCCTCACTGCTACACAAACCAACAGAGCATCACTGATTTAATTGACTGATGATTTAATAAAATGCCCTGGATATAGATTAACTCGCTTTGCTTAATGTAGCTCAGCTTCCTGGCAGCAGGAACTGGCACCACACTGTTCCTGGGTTGGGAGCTGGGCTGCCCAGGGGCTGCACCCACCCCCTGGTCACACCACTTGCCTCACCCAAACCTTTGCCATTACCCTTCCCAAAATAGTGAAGTGTAACACAAAGCTAAGACACAGGCAAGCAGATACACACACACACATAAAAAAATAAGCTTAAGCCTTATCCATGCTATAGTAAGTCCCTAACTCAGCTTTGCCACACCTGTCTTACTCCAGAGACTAATACCTAGCCAAATACCCTTAGTCTCAATATTAAGTTTCTCCTTTTGGACCATTTCAATCTCATAATTGTCAAAAAGATAATCATCTGGATTACTTAATTCCTGCCCAAAGCCTGGGAAGATATGAAGCAGTGTTGGGTTAACAAAAGCAGTGCTTCCCCCATGTAGGGGAAGGCAGAGATCCCTCTCCAATGTGTTTCTCTGCTCCATCCCTTCACCTATTAGTAGGTACAAAAAACAAACCTGCAAAACTCAAATCACACCAGCTATCTCTTTACAGTTCATATGCCCAATTTAAAATAAAGAAAGATACTGTAGATATTGGAAAAACAGAGAGTAAAAAAGGATTATTAGCCAGCTCTAATTATACAAACTGATCTCATCCTCTTGTCATAAGCCTCTTTCCTGTTTCCGGAATCTATTTGCGCTACAGAAAGACCAGCCTTTTGTAAATGTCCATGGGTCATCAACACAGGGTGATTAATTTCCCATTTTACACTACACACATACTGTCAAGCAATTCACTTGTAATCCGATACAACCCTGCCCTCACTTGTAATTTTTTTCCTCTAATATATTACTAAAGGCAAACAGTACTTAAGATACCGATTTGTAAAATCCAAACAACATTTCAAAAGGAGGCATCATGCTTCTATAATAAAATAAAAATCACAGACCACATCTTCAGTTCAAGTAGCTACATCCTAATAAAGTTAAGACCTAACAGTCGACTTGAATTAAAGAGCAGCATGTACGCAAAAGCACACATATGTTTATACTCAAATTAAGTCCTCCAACAGGTTCTGGGGCAGCTGTTTCACGTATGCATGAGACTTTTCTCTCAGGCGCAAATATTAACTACCAGAAATCCTTAGCAGACATTCTAGCTGCCTCCTCAAATGAGCAAAATCCAGTTTATACCTTCCTATACATTTTGTTGTTTGAATGCATGTTTTGGCAGTAAACTGTGGGGAAGGTCTCAGTGACAACCAGCTCGTGTTTGCAAGGGTGATTCTTGACTTGGGGGGTTTAACCAGGAACTTCATGAAAATCCCCAGGTACCAAACTGGGCAGCTGAAGCATCATGCACGTTACTGGTTATCTCTGAAAAGAGAGATGCACTATATGGGATGAAGTGAAGAATGGAGGGAGGCAAGAACAAGCCTTGGGGAGTATTTCACCCCAGTGCATAAAAGTATAAACACAGGGGAGAGCTGTCAACAGCAAGGAGATGCCTACAGATGCCCCATAGGCAGTGGGAGAGAGCAAAGCCTCTATCTATTGATTCCTACACTTCTTGACTACAGCACGTGTCCTAAAACCTTCTCCACTCCACCACTCTGACTCTCAAAGCTGTGCTGTTTTAGGAACTATGCTGATCAATGATGGTTTCAGTGAAAGAAACAACATCCCCACGCCCTAGAGCTGAGCAGTAAGGCCCTGCTTCTCTCTGTACTTCCCAAACCACAGCGCTTGTACTGCGTTCCCAAAAACACAGGGATGCAGTAGAAAACAATCCATGATGCCCAAAACACCACACACACTTTAATGCTGACAAATATTAAATATTTCCTAGCATTTACAAACCAAGTAGTTACCCAATGCATATTTTAATAAAGGCATGCATCAACCTTAACTCTCCACAGCAGAGAGTTCTAGCCACAGGTCGAGTTGGAAAAAAATGGCATCAAGACCAAGATGCAAGACATATTTCCACTTGCATTTTGGTCTAAGAAGCTTTAGTGCCCAACATTTTAATGTACTTTTCTTCTCTGAAGAATACACCAGACTCACTTTTCCCTTTAGGCTCCATTTTGCAAATGCTGCCACTGTGGCCCCAGGCACCACAGACTTACTCAGGAAAAGCCTGGCTGACACTTTACCACAGAAGAAAATTTCATCAGAAACTTCAGGTTTCCTACAGGAGTACCTGTGCTAACCTCACTCCCCATGGCACAGCATGACCACATCTGACACTGCAGAATTACCAATTGTTTCTTCATAATTGCTCCTCTTCTTTCAACTCACAAAACTATGGGAAAATGTTCTTCTCTAAACACATACTTTAGGCAGTGAGAGAACATGCTCATTTTGCTGAAACATCCCTTCTGAGGCACAACAGGCTCAAAAAATGCACATCATTCACTTAGAAACTGCAACGATGGAGTCACTTGGTGTGGCATTCCCTGCGAATATCCCACAGGAAGTAAAACCCCAAGCAACAGAAAATATTACATCCCTAGCCCAGAAAAGAGAGAAACTCATTCAAGCCCCATTTTTAAATAAATTAAAGCATCAAACAATGAAAATCCAAGTAAACACAGTTTGTACCCAGTTCCACTACTCCACCTTCTGCACCTGAGCCTTTCTGCAGCACGTACATATGCAAAACCCCACATGTTGCAGACCCCAAAAATTGTTTCTTTCCACTGCTTTTACAAACTGACCTTTCAGGCTGGTCCCTCAGGAAATGAATGGGTTAAGTGCCCACAGGTCCCAGCCTCCCCAGTAAATCATTTATTACCCCAGCTCAGGGACAAGGAGCTCTGCAGAAGCGAGAGCCCACGCTGTGCAGCTGTTCCCAGCCAGGCAACTCTCCACAATTATGTTATAACACAGGATTAAGCTCGGGGAGTGGAAATCCGTCCCTTCATTGCTGATTGCTTTTTTTCTTTTTTTCAAGTTATGCAGCTATTTTAAATGTTACAGGGCTCATTAACATGAAGTTCATTAAGCAGTAACCACTTTATGAATGAAATGAAAAGATTGTCATTATAAGCACAATTATGGAAATACTAGACCAGCAGGTAGAAAAAGGAAAGGGTATGAGAATGCTGCTCTTGAACTCCAAATGAGCCTTTCTTTTTTTCCCAGATCCTTCAGAGGAGGCACACCCAGAAATCAGACGTGAGGCAGAGGCTGGTTCCCAGGCAGGATTTGAGGTGAGAAGCTCTTGCTGCCTGTGCTGGGCCTCCCCAGAGACTTTGCTGCTGCAGCTGAGTGCAAAAAGTCATCCCCCTTGGTCACCCCCAGAAAAGGTCTGGAATCTTCCTCAGCAGAGAGCACCGCTTGCTCCAACTCACCACGCTCCCCAAATTAGCAGAAAGTTAAGAAATACTATGACAAATCAAGCCACAAATTGCTTCTCTGCAGCTGGTGTTGTGCATTCCTCCTTTAAACATGATGAACTTGGAGGACAACTCTCAGCAAGCCACTTATTCATTCCTGATAAAGCAGGTTCCATTCATAATTGTGCCAAGGACTTCATCTCTTTCTCAAGGTCTGAAAATAGGTATAACTCCACTGCTCAACCCCACTGAAAAAAGGAAACCCCAAATAATTACAATACATACTTGTCTCTCTACAAGTAACAACAGTTTATGATTAATCCACCCAGCTGTTGCCACAGCTCAGTAACACCAAACGATTTGGACTCAGTCTCCTTAAAGCACTGGTCTTGTAGGCAAGACCATAGAAAATACAAGGCATTGCAGAAGGTAAACAGGTTAGGGACAGTGACAGGAGAAAAGAGGCAGCTTGCCATAGTTTTCCTCCCTCCTTCCCCTGACAGAGCTCACACATGGCAAGCACCCATTTCCAGGCAAGGCTCTGGCAGTGTCTTTGCTTCAGGCTAACAGTTTTTACACATTCAAGTCTTTTTGAAGAGAAAGGGTGTAACTCCATGAGTCAAAACAGCTCCTGTCAGTATTGCAATAACCATATACTCGCTTTTAGGTCAGATCCATCCTGTGATCTGGTTCACCACAGCAAGAAGCTGGTGTCAGCTGAACAACAAACCCAGAAGCCTCAACAACACGACTGCTCCGGGGCAGACAGACCGACAGCCGTTGTGCCGACCGGGAGGCACCTCAGCTCTGATCCCGGCCAGCTCCCGTGGAAATCCTGGGCCTGTAACCATATGCCTGCCCCAGGGACGTGAAAGCTCTGTCTTAAAATATTAGGGGAAAACAGCTGATGTTTTAAGTGGTAAGTGCTATTTTATACCGTGGCATCTGGTTGATGCAGGAGGCAACACCACATATCCCTTTTCTGCTTCCACCACAAAGAGATTGTATTTTATGGCAAAAGAACTTGTTGAATTAGTTTGTATCATTGTAATTGCTTTGATATCAACATCCCCTCCTCCTGTCAAGGCTAAGTTTGACAAATGGCTTGACAATGGGCAAACCCATTCTTCCAAACCCCTCATCTCAATCCTGGTGTATACCTAAAAGAGCTGCCAAAACATTTAACCTTACTTTAACTGCATGAAGCAGTACAGGTGGCTCCAAGATGTTCCTCAGGTCGTTCCCACACTGAGCAGGGAGAAGTAGGGCAGGTCACAACACTCAGCTCCTGGAAGGGGGAAGAAGAAGAAGGAGTCACGAGGTGCAAGTGTCAGCATGGCTGAGAGCAGTCTCAACACACAAATTGGCACTGCAACACCTTCACCAAGGGGGATGGAAACCATCATCTCCCTTTCCAGCCATGTGGGAGGCAAGTGTTGCTTCCTGCAGCAGTCCCATGTGGTTCCACAGGCACACACAGGACAATGGCCACATTATGGATAAGGCTATTTATAGACACACGTGAGGATCTGGCACCACCTAACTGCACTGCTGAGTTGTATTTGGTGCCGTCCTGCTGTTTGGTTTATCCCCAAAGCTGTTGATCTGCTGTCCATCACTGTATCCCAAACAACTAAGCTGGCCTTAAGTCCTTTGCATCCACCAACACAGCCTCTCCCAGACAGACTTCATCAAACTCTCTGTGGACTCCATTATACAAAGGTGTTTTAACAAGAACAAAAGTAGATGATGGCAGATGGTGACCAGCAGGATGAAGTCCAAATCTACCAGGACACCTCTGCCAAACCCTTCTGGGTTGCCTGCACTTTTCCACAGGCTGATTTCCTGCTCTGGAGCAAAATCTACTCAGTAGATTCATCCATAGGGATGGTCTCCAAAGCATACCTAGAAAGAGCAGTTAAAGTGACTCAAACGTCAAAAGGTGAAAAAGCCAAGGTTGGGCTATAGTTTATTAAATGCTGTGTGGGAGATTTTATTAGCTAAATCAAAGTTATCAGGGTATCTCAGACCATCATTTGATTACCACACCAGGAAAGGTTGTGGCTGCACACACACACCACGGAACACAAGCACAACACACCAACTGCCTCCTCCTGTTCTACCAGAGAGAGACTCTGCCCCTGCACTCTCCCTGTTGGGAAAACATCCATTATCTGGGAATCTCAAAGCCTGAGCCAACCTGCCAACCTCAAAGTGCAACTACAAGCAAAGAAGTAACTCAGTCAAAACTAGCTACCAGCTGGGAAATCAATTGTACTGTGTGATTTAGGTGGGGAAAGTACAGGACTGGAAGGTGAGGCACTGCACAACAAATCTCACTCCATCCACCACGAATCACTACTGCATCACCTGAATACCTCAATGTCAGTTTTACACAATGTTTTTTCTTAACATTAACAGCTAGAAGTCTCTTTTATCCATTCTGCTGAGAAATGGGGAGAGTATTTTGCAAGGCACTACGGGGTACTGTGTTATACTACAAATATGTTTATTTAGATATAGACCAAAGAAAAAAAACAGAAAAAAATTCATCCTCTGAAAGTATGAGGATTGTGCATGAATTCCTTCATTGCCATGTCACACATTTCTGAATTACATTCTTATGCCAAACTACTGGAGCTGAAAGTGGAATTACCTGAACTCTTAAATCCCAGTTAAGAGCATACAAACACTCTTTGGATTCATTAACCAGTAAAAACCACCCTCGCAGTCACAAACAAGCAGACTGGAACTTTCCTCTGGCGTTTTTGTAGTGTTATTTTCAGGACCTCAGTTTAGAAGATGGTTACTGTTTGATAAAGCAATGATTAACTATTTGTCATCCTGTGTTGATCTCCAAGGAACAGCTCTTTCCAAGGCACATACAACAACAATACAGTGATTTCACTCGTTTATGAGACACTGATAACTTGGCTTTTAATACTCTACTTGTATATTTTGGCAGAGAAAGCAGGGTTTGCTGCTATCCCTTTGAACCAACAAGGACTGTGGGTATGGCTAACATTGCCAGGGTAGACAATGAGCATGCTGTGAATCACTGCAGGTTTTTCCTCATCTCCACTAAGGAATGAGGGTGTGTGTATGGAAAGCTCACTTGGATGCTCAGGACCTGGAAAGTATTAGCAACTGGAGAAAATAAACTGGCCTAGCAATGAAAAACTAACATAGATCATAAAATTCTTCCTCACAGTTTTATGTCTGGTTTTATTCTGTGCGAGATTTTAGATTGCTACAAGAAGAAGCAAGTAACATTAAAAAGTCTTATATATTTTAATTCTGTATGTAGAGAGCCTGCACAATAAGTGAGGTTGTCCACATAAAAGTACTAATTCCCCAACGAACTAATTTCTGCTTCCCATGAAATTGTTATGGGACAACTCCTGCATGCCTAAGCACACCCATTTCAGAAGGATTTCCCCATGGGGATTTCTTCTCCTCCTTTACTAGGAAATCATTACCAAGTGTTGATGAACACTGACATAGCTCCTGTTTTCTGAATCTTAAAAAGACGAGTTTAAAAATTATGTTTCATGGGTGAGCTCATACTGCTTTACAAATGAAAAACTACTCAGTATTATCACAAGAAAATGATGACATACAGTAGCTTTATAAAAAGCAATTTGGTTTCTACACGGCTCTGCAAATATTCCAAACAACCTGTAACTCTGCATAATTTCTCCCCTAAAAGGGCCTATAGTCATGATATCCCACAGTGCTCACTAATGTAAGTGAGAATGCAAAGGAGAGTCCTTTTGACACCTGCCTTTACACAACCTATTTTGCTTAAGTTTAATAAAAATAGGGCAGAAACCCCATCTCTTTTGTTAGGACACAATTATTTGATATTGACTGTTTATGGTCTTGCTCCCTTCTCCACTGACACAGCTAAAGCAGAAATTACCCAGACCACTGATGAATTACTGAAACACTCTTTATGAAGAAAGAAAAAGAAAATTTAAGGACAGTGTTACAGCTATTTACAATTTTAAGATGACAACATTAACTGGCCCTGTGGATTATATATGCAATTGCTGTAAGAGATGAGTTGTTCTAGCAAAAAAGCCCAATAGCTTAGAGGTGATCTCCATCTGATACATCCTCAAGAGGCAGAGGAGTAAAGCATCAAAAGGTACTCTTGCTACATTTCTAAATTAAATGAATGACAGCAACACAGACAAAAAAGAAATTATTCTGTGTTGATGATCTATTTGAGAGGAATCAGTTGGTACTCTTAAACATGCTTGGCAGAGTCCCAACACGTAACCTCAGGGTCTCCAGTTACTTTGCTGATTCCTCCCCAGCAAAACTCCCACCCTTCCCAAACACTCCCCAGTGCCCAGCACAGAGGAAACCACTCCTCAAATTTGCTTGTTTTTCCCCGAACCCAAACCTATTTTATTTTTCTGAGAAGTGTTCCATGTTTTGTTGCTCTGTCATCTGAGCACTTGGACACGTCGAACGAGTTATCTCATCATCTGGTTGTAATCGCCACTGTGAAGCTTTCAACAAATTCAAAAAGCAGCACCAAGATGAGGGCACTAATGGTCTAGGAGATGGATGGATGATTATTTGGGATTATTTTATACAGCTGGAACCTTTTCATAGACAAGACACCCAAGCACAGCCAGTCCCCAGCACCCAAACAAACCTCTGGGGTTTTTCTGAGTTTTGGATGTTGCCTGCTATAAAACTTCCTCACAATTTCCTATCAAATGCTGTCAAGGAAAACATTGCTTCTCCTCCTCAACTCTCAAATTGCTGGGTGTACAGCTGTGTGCTGCTGCAATCTTTTGCTCTTAATACACAGCCTATACTTGCATACCATGATATTCTCATTACAGGACATCCTTTTCCTGCTTCTACTGCATCTCCCAGGAGAGACTGGCTCACAAGACCTTTCCAGAAGTTTGGCTGATGGTCAGAACTGTACTTCCTAATTCCTTAGGGAAGGGAATCTGGACACACTCCTTGGACAACCAGAGGATCACACCCAGCCAGCATGGGTTTAGGAAAGGCAGGTCCTGCTTGACTAACCTGATCTCCTCCTGTGACAAGGTGACCCGTTCAGTAGATGAAGGAAAGGGTGCAGATGTTGTCTGCCTATACTTTAGGAAAGCCTTTGACACCTTGTTTCACAGCATTCTCCTGGAGAAACTGGCTGCTCAGGGCCAGGATGGGTGTATGACTCTGCTGCTCACTGGGTTAAAAACTGTCTGGATTGCTGGGCCCAGCACATGGCAGTGAATGGAGGGAAATCCAGTCGGCAGCCAGTCACAACTGGTGTTCCCCAGGGCTCAGTACTGGGGCCAGTTAACACCTTTTACTGGATGAGGGGATTGAGGGCACTTTCAGCAGTTTATAGATGACACCAAGTTGGGCAGGAGTATTGATCTGCTGGAGGGCAGGAAGGCTCTGCAGAGGGATCTAGAAAGGCTGGATTGATGGGGGTCAGCCTCTTCTCAATGTAACAACTGACAGGACAAGAGCAAACTGCTTCAAGTTGTGCCAGAGGAGGCTTAGATTACACACGAGGAAAAATTTCTTCACCAAAGTGGTCAAGCACTGGAACATCTGCCCAAGGAATTGGTGGTCACCATCCCTGGAGGCATTTAAAAGATGTGTAGAAGTGGCACTTAGGGACATTGTTCAGTGGTGGTCTTGGCAGAGCTGCGTAATAGTTGGACTTGATGACTTAAAGATCTTTTCTAAGCTATACGTTCTATGATCCTATATAAATGGAAGAAAAAAACATTATTTGCCTAAAATCTGCATTGCTTTGGACAAGTGTAAATGCAGCATGATCCTCTAGCCATTGCATCAAGCTACATTTGTACCATAAAGAGTGGAGGGCAGATTGCAGCTCATCACGTTTTGACACACAGACAACATTCCACTGAAAGTAAATGATGGGTTTTGTTTAGAGAGTAGCAACTGACTTGGCATACTGGATGAAGAAAAGCCAAGAATTTTAAAACAATAGAAAATAAAACATATCCATATTTCACATGTCTCTACACATTGCAGAGCAAGCAATAATATAAAAATGTTAACTGCAGTCCCATCAATCCTGATTACCAAGAGATGGGAGACAAATATTCTTTCATATACACTAAATTAACTTTTAAACCCAAACTCTTTTGACAGTGTCGCCTTGAACTTGTAAACAGCAATAGTCCCATGGAGTAAAAGGGAAGCAATGAAGCAACAAACCAAGAGCACTTCTCTGCTCTCTCTAGCCCTGGACAGACACAGACTTTCTCTGTAGAACTTGGAGACCTGCACAAAACTGAAAGAAGTTTGAATTTTTAAAGATGTTTGAAGTTTTTTAAATGAAGTTCCCCACTTAACAGAATGGGCCTATTTTCTTTGAAATACTGGGTGCAGGTTGTGACAGGACATGCCAGACATTTCCTGGAAAGATGACATGTCACCCCCACAACAGGCTATGGACCCTGAGAGAAGGCAGAGTAGTTAGAAACAAGATTCATGTGAAAATTTCAGTTTGAAGGCTTGTCTGGTCCATCACCCTGCTCAAAGTTAGGCCATGACATCAAGGTTATGAAATTATCTCCATGTTTTCATTGTTCAAAACTGTCCCAGTCAATGTGGCCTGTTTCTCAGTTCCTGGAGTATGTAAAATTGAGCTAAATAAGGTAATTGAGCTCTATCACCACAGAGGGAAATCAAACTCACCATCAGTGCAAGGCATTCCTGCTCCAGCCATGAAGCCTACACAATTCACTTGTTTAATCTGACCCATGTACAAAACTGATTTCCTTCTTCATTTCTACACAGTTTACAAAAATACTTAATAAGATAAAGAAATAAATTTTTACTCTACTTAAGAAACCTTGTGACAAGGATGGGAACATGTACATGTTGAAACCAAACACTAGCATATAACATACACTGACACATTAATAAAAGGTTTTCTTCTACAAGTTAAGGGGTTATCTTGGTATAAAATACAAAGAACAAATCTATATTCTTGTCTCCCACTGCAGCTCCTGCTAAGCCCAAGGCCCCTCTGTGCTGAGCACCACGAATGCAGCAAGAATCCCTCTGCCACGATCTTAAACAGAGAAATGCTGGGAGGGGACACAAAGGGACAGAAAACGACAACACTTGCCCAAGGCTTTAGAGGTGGCTGCCAGCACAGTCTGTAATCTGGATGGTATCACCTCTCCACCCAAGCAGCACTGACGGATCCCCCTTTCTTCAAAAGCTGTCTCCATCCCCGCCCGCTGCTGCCCGGCTCTGCCAAGCAACCGTGACATTAAGTCACTTCACTGCTCGAATCAACATGTCACTGGAGCTGCCCAGCACTTAATTATATGAATTAGGAGATCTGTATAATGGTCCTAAACCAGTAATGAAAGAGAAGGTTTAATGATGCAACAAAAACCTGCAACGCAGCACTCAGATTACGGGTGGGTTACACAACAGCTCGCACAATTCAGCGTTTAGGCTGCAGACTTGCACAGTGCACATCACATTTTCCCAGAGCCATCATCTGACTCCAAGCACGTGAGATCCACTCAAACACACCCTTCCTGCCTCCCTTGCACCAGAAGATCAAGGATGAAGGCGAGGCTCAGTTTTTGAGCAGCAGTCATCCACATTCAGGAGAAGAGTTGCCCAAAGCAAAGCCAGCCCTTTTCCCAAACTCACATTCAAACTCGAACAGATTTATCTGAAGCCTGTCCTAGCAACCACTTGTATCTCACAAGTAGTGCTTGCTCCTCCCAGCATTAACACTCCATTGCACAGAGATGATGTAACTGCAGTGAAACCTGTTCAGTTGACAGCTGGAGTGACTTTTGCATTGTGCCATGTGAGTTAACTCCCAGCTGCAGCCTCGTTTAAGAAAGTGCTATGAGCACAGCTTTAACAAAGATATCACCCATGAACTGACAGCAAATAAGGTAATTTAAGTATTTGATGAGCACTCAGCATGAACATTCTAGGAAGAGAATGGTCCTACCCCAAAGATTTCTGAATGGAGTTTACTACTAAATTAGCTCAAATACTTCCAGATAGTATTGATTTCTATTCATAGCACTTATATAGCTTAAGGGAGAAACCATTTGGTTTGAAATATTCTTTTAGAATCTATTGACCTTTCATGCCAATAAACACAATACCAAATTACAGCTTAGCAAGCTTATTTTACCTTTTCTTCTGTAAAGTGCTCAGATGAAAAGCATTATACCAGCATCAGGACTGAGAAGTATTATTTAGATTTCAAAAAGTAGTTAAATGCCAGGGCCAATCCATATGTTCAATATCAAAGGGCTCATAAGAAAATTGACAGGACCAAAACTGCAACGGGGAAGGAAGAGTGATAGCATCAGCTGGGAAGCTGCTTGCCAATATTTGCACGTGCTTGTTCAAACAAAAGCCTCAAGAAGTGATGCTGTGCCTTATCTAAAACCTCTTTAAAATGTCACTAGTATGTCACTGTTCTTAATAGAAAAATGCCATACTCATATGCCTCTGTCACCTGTAAAATTCACTATTAATTCTATTAAAATCCACAATGGTAACTCTTCATCTCCATGTGTTACAATTCCTGCTCACTTCTGCCAAGGCAGAAGGTAGCACAGGGTTCTGTTACAAGCCATTTGCAGCTGCAACAGATCTGCATTTACGACATCAAGGCAGGTGGCTGGAAACAACCAGCATGCAACCACAGAGCATCTTTTACCCTGCAAACCCTTCAGCAGGTTGCCAGATTTGCTTTCATATAGCCCAACTTCTCTTTTCCCTCCCTCTAAACAAAAAGACTGTTTTCATTCAGCTGCCGTTTTTTTCCCCCTTTACAAATGCAGACACCTGCAACAAATTCCTTTTTAAAGAGGCAGATCATAGCAAGGCAGTGCATTATTAGTAGAAAAGCAAGGGACATTATCAAAAAGCATTAACAAGTGGCACAGATTTTTCCCAGTACCCAAAGAGCCCAGGGCATGTAACTCCAAGTGCATGTCAGGGGAGGAAGCAAGCTTTGCCACTAGCAAAAAGATTCCTGAAACAAGTCAGCAAATGCTCATATAACCTCTGTCTCAAAGTCTGATCAAATACAACCTGAGGTTACCTGAGCCTGTTACTGGCTCTGCATTCACACAGCAAAGTGAAAACCTGGAGGTGCCTGCATCCTCCCATGTTTCACACAAGGGCTGGAGGTGGCCACAGTTAAGACCTACTCATTATCTTCTCTGCAAAGCACACTCCTCCCCGTTAATCAAGAGTTACAACCAGTGACCCAACTAGCACTGTGATGACTTCACTGCCAGCTGCTAGGCATCCTGAAAAAAACAAAAACAAATTACATGAGGGCTACTGTCACTTACCAAATCCTGCTACAGGTACACCAGGCTATTGGGCAACTTTACTGACGTACCTGCCAGTACACCAGGGACTCACTCCCTAACCATCCCCTGAAGCAAAGGATCTTTAGTTACAGCAATGACAACAGTTTTCACCCAAAAGAACACCCTCCCCCTCCTCACCTACCCTAAGTAGGTACAGCTTTTTGCTCAGTGAAGGAAAAATAAGAAGTTAAAGCCAACTAATTGTTGGGACACACCCTTCTCCCAGTGCACCTGTAAATGACCACTTGTGCAACAGCACCTGAGCGTCACCAGGACTGTGGGCACTGCCCAGGCACACACACAGCAATCAAGCAAAGGCACTACCCGCATTTCCACGTGCACATAGGGTTTTCAAGTGCCTATCTACCTATCTACACCTATGCAGATGGTGATTCACCCCTTGCAAACCCAGCCTCGAACTGTTGCTATCTCCTCTTTCCCATATTCCTGCGATTGTGGCTCATCTTCCAGTCAGACATTGCCTGCCTTCTTCAGGACTTGACTGTCATTCAGCAGAGCACTAAACAGGGTTAGATGGTAACAAAACAAAAATAAAAACTTAATGAAAAGTAATTAAAACCCCCTGACAGGTTTTCCCGAGGTGGGAGGGTGTCTTCAATTGCACTTACAGTCTTTTCGATACAGCGTGCATAGCCTCATCAATATTTTTTATAGGAAAGTTTTTGCTCCCCGCTTTGATTGAGCTGATCACAGCCTGCTTGTGGTAGCACATTTTGGTTGTCATCTGATCCAGAACAAGACTCTCAGGAATTGTCACCTGTAAGCAAAAAGTGCATCTTGCAGAGGGCACCAGAGGAGTTTTTCCCAGCCAGTTTTTCCCAGCATGCACAGATGCTCACTAGTTTGCCCCTACACAAAAGCTTTAACACCACAGATTTAATAACCAACCTGCTAGTCCAAGAGCACAAATAAATCCCCTGCTTGACAACAGAGAGGAATAGCCCTAGCAGTAAAAGTAGTGCTCTGTAAACTATCATTTCATTAAACAGGTACCTGTTCCTACCTGTGCCCAGACTGACTGGCCCTCGATCAGTGTCTAACCCACATATCCAGTTGTCTGCTCTTGGGGCACAGGTTTGCTCAACACTTCTGTTACTGTCTTCTGAAGGAGAACATTTTAAGACAGGGATCATACCACAGTATTTAATATTATTCTTACCTTGGGTCATATTCTCTATGCTTTTCATTTGCTGATGCTTGAGCTATCTTTTTCAATATAATAATTTACTTCTGGTTTTTTTTTCTCCTCCAGGTACCCTGCCCTTAAGAGCAGCAGATTTAAATCTACACGTTATTCCACAGACGACACCTGTTCCAAACAATGTTTTTCTGATCTGTATTTACAAAATGCTCCAATACACAGTTCATTAATGACAGCTAAGGGCACATGCACTTTTTCCACAGCATGTTTAGGATTAGAAGGAGTTAAGCCATGGAAAGCAGTGACACGCTGATGCCAATTTAACTTTCATGTGTTCTATGCACAAATAATAAGAAATAATATTCTTTAGACAAATGAATAAATTCTGGCATTTCTACAAACAGAAAATAAAGACAGAAGAATTTAATGTCCGCCCAGAAATCTAAACAAAGAAGGGGTTCAGATGAAGAAAAGTATTCTGAGAAATTTACCACACATTCCCTGATCTATTCAATTTTCTTCCTGGCAGTTTCAAATAATCATTCTCATCTCCACCAAAACAAAAATACAGGGGATGCAAGCCTACAGCACAGGCATTTAGCACTAGAGGTTGCTAGAGATCACAGACAACCCATCAAATCCCAAGAAGTGGTTGGTGCCACAGGTGAAAAAAAATGCTCCTTCACTGAGAGTCACAACCTCACAGAAAATCTCCAACAGCTGTTTGAAAAGGGAACAGATCCTGAAGCTCTTGGATCATCCAGGGAAACCTGACACCAACCAGTGCTGGGAAGACACAGCTGAACTTTAGAGGTGCTCTCCTACAGGTCGCTGCCAAGCCTCCTCCAGTGGGGGATTTCATCTCTAATAAGGTTTCAACAACTGCTTTATGCCAGCCCCAAACAGTTGCCACTAGGAGGTTTTGCTCCTGAGTTGCCACCAGCCACACATCTGCTGCGTGCCGGACCAAGGGTCAGCCAGGTGGACACCCACATTCCTTCTGACACATCAGTTTTCTGCTGGAGCGCGTTCCCCGATGTGGGAGAAGGGCCCTGAGTGCTGGGACATCCCAAGGAAAGTCCTGTGCCTGCCCCCTCCTGCATCCCTGTGTGCTTGGAGAGCAGCCAGCTGAGAAACCTGGGGCTTTCTTCACTGAGTACTAAATTCCTCAGGGTGAGGCTCTTTCTGACATCTGAATCCTTAGGGGTGACGCAAGAGGAAGAGATCACCTGAGAACTTCAGGTGGAGGAAGGACAGCCAGCAGAAGCCGATTAATTCCTAAGCAACAGAGATCTTCCCATGCAAACCTCCGGAGAGGCCATGAGCTAGGGGGTATGCATGTGATTCAGGAGGAATGCCAAAGGTGGGGTCAATCACAGCAACAGAGAAAAACGAAGTTTTTCCAGTGTTTCCAGAGGAGATAAACAGCTACCTACTGAATTTTATTTATTTGCAGGTGAGAGGTTGTTTTTTTCCTTTTTTGAGATGACATTAGGTTCAAAAGCAAGAATTAGGATAATTCAAGTCCTATTGCTTCTGTTAAAGGCTGAAGAATTTCACCTTCACATTCCTCTCAAGCCCATGACTTCAGGATTAGGTCCATTTCTAAACACTTACAGGAGAAATTCAACGTTGGAAACCAAGCCAAATAACCCCAAGGGATTTGCCTTCAGTAACTTTTCCACAGATTGAACTACAGCTGTTTTCCTTTACAAATTCCACCTCTCAACTGCCAGAGCACCAGGAGAGGAAAGCAGCAAAGTGCTATGGTTGGAAACAAAAGCTCAACGTGGAGATGCAGCAAAAGATCAAATCCTGTTCTGCTGCAAGCAAGACTCTGACCACTAACACACTGATTTAGTTCCTGCTGTGCAAGAACATTTGAGGTTGAACTTTCTTTTTTCATCCTCAAGAGTACAGAACGAAATTATGAGCCAACCAGGACTAAAAGGTTTCTCTGCACCACTGGAACAAGCAAACATGAGTCTCCACTGGAAGTAAAAACTGAGTTCTTTATTAAAATCTTGCATGCCCCACCTGACCATGCTTTTGAAGCATCTCTGCCAGCCTCAACCACTCCTTAAGTAACTGAGGAAATGAAATACAAAACATTAAACAATGTGGAGGGTCACATTTAAACAAACAAAGACAAGGAAATTGCAAGTTAAGCTTCTTGCTCTGCGCTTGATTCACCTTCTTTTATTCAGCTACTGCTCCGTTCCCAGACTCTTCCTCCCTCCCAATGCCAAGAGCAACAGGACACAGAAAACAGGATAGTCTAAACATAGGTGGCATTCCCTCCTATCCATGTCTTGTTTGTCACCCAAAATCCCAATACAAGCACATCTGGTTTCTTAGTTCAGGAACCTTGCTGGAAATAATTGCTGCAGCACTGCTTGCCAGGAGGTCCAGATGTGCCCCTTCCTTGTGGTGATGGGGACATTTTCTGGCCAACATCTCCAACACAAGGGGTTGCAGCAGCAGTACAAACCTCACATTCCACTAGCATGCACAAAGAACAATAAAATGTGAATGATATTTATATTCCCAAGAAGAAAGATCACAATCTGCAGAGGGGGAAAAAGAAGCAATGCTGAAACTTTGGCAAGCCAATGTCTTTCTAAAGTAGAACAAAATGCAATCTTTAAAATAAAGGCCTCCAAGATGATCATTTTTCTCCACCAATAGCATGTATTTTTACAGTCATACTCTGTGTTTGCAGCACTTCAGTGATGGATTAAAGAAGTCTCATAAGCTTGTAAAGAAAAGTACTTCAAAACTTGGGCATTAAGAAAACATATATGTTACACAAAAGGCAAAACATGGGCTAAATATCAAGTGTTGTTACAAATTTGGGAAAGACTAAAAACGTCTTTTATTTTCCATACTCCATGGGAAGAATCCAACATAGGACACAACTGCTTAATTGGGAAAAAATGCACATGGCTCAAAGCCTACAGGCTGTCTTCTAATCAGATGCAAATGATGAGCATCACAGGGCTTCAACAGAGGGTTTTAAAGAAGGGCCACACTACCAACCAACACTGTATTTTAGAGAATATTACTCCATTTCTTCTTTACATTGTCTTTCAACAGGACAAATCTTTCTCAAGGCATAATGTAAAACTAAAACCTTAGATGAAAGACAAGAGCACCAACTTGGGGACTGAAGATTTGCAAAACATGCTGGTGAACTCTTTGGGAAACATAACACAGGGAATAAAGTCTACTTCAAGGATCCATCAGGTCTCTGTTTTGTTTTGCTTTTCTCAATTGAATATATTTGCCAAAAGGATTTCTCAACACTTTCCAGGTGCAATTCAAACCCTCTCCCCTACTACTGGATCTTACTCTTCCAGGAACATCTCACAGTTCAGACACTGGTAACAGGTCTTCCATCACAAACCATGGAGATGTCCTTTATTAGCAGTGCTATTTCCACAAGCATCCAGGGTGTTAACAAGCACCACATGTATAGGGATGAGGAGATGGAGGAAGTTCATAAAAAGGTTTGCTCACTATGAAAATCATCTTCAACTTCCCACGAGCATGGTTCCACAAACACTTGCAGTAAGGCAGGTTGTATTATTCTCTTCTCTCTTGCCCAATAGTTGCTATTACTGGATCTGGCAAGGCAGCATGTGACAGAAAAATGCAGCTGCATTTTTGGCTCAGAAGAGTCTGCAAGGGCCTTTGAGTCATGAACCAAAAGGCCCACGAAAAACCAAAAGAGAAGAATGCAGATTCAGTTTTCTTTTCATTGCAAGCATGTGTCTCTACTGCATAGCCCTGATGCACATAAATGACAAAAACAAAAATAATTTTGAAGTCCCTTTAGTCAGGTAAGTTGGGCTCCCTCTGCCCAAGGCCACTTGACATAGAAACAGAATAGAAAGATTGCCACTGACCACAGAGTGTCTGAGCCACACAACACAGCATGTGCCCCTGAGCTATGCTTTTCTACAAGTCTAGAGTAATGGNTTTTGTAGAATTTCTACCAAGAAGCTCAGCCTCATTCCCAAAGCATAAGGCTGAGCTCTTCCACAGCCCTCCCTCGTAGTAAAACATCGCTCATCTGCCTGTTGCACTGCAAATAAAGTTTACAATGCAACAGTTTGTCTAAAATGTGTCAAATTGCTCTGAGTACCTAAATGACGTTTTCCCACGTTCACTACTCTCACTTCTCGTGCCTGATGAAATCGTTCAATCCTTTTCCTTTTTCCAAAGGAAAGCAATCCAAAAGTACCCCCTTTTCCCAGACTGCTTGGAGTGGGTATCATAAACACAAGGCAGAAGGGAGCGTGAGAGCAATCTGGACTGTGGACTGCAGAAGAATGTCTCAGGACTTCTCTTTATCACCAGCTCATGGATTCTGTCAGCAAGAAGCTGTTCCCACAATACTTCATGTCTTCTGCCTGCAAGCAGCAGCCCAGCTCCGAGCCAGCTCAAAAGGGGCTGGAGGAGAGCAATGCAAGGGGAAAACAAGGCACCAAGAATCACCCTTTATTCAGGATAAGCAGCACAGGTCCACTGAAGTTTCCATCCTCTGAAGAGGTTTTGTATTGGGTGGACGGGACATGACAGGAATGAACACTAAAGGTGCACAGAAACAAAATTGCACAATGCTTGTCATGCACCTACCAAAAATTCTGGTTCTCCTCTGTCCAGCTGCTGCATTAATATATAACCACCTTAGAAAAAATGATCCTTTATGTCCTATATTATTCCAAAAAGTTGAAAAGCCAGCAGTTTGTGTTTCTTCCCGTTTAAACTGGGTGTCATCATCACCCTAGCTCTCACACCCATCATCACTCCTGTTAAAAACCAGCTTTGATCATTGCTGTTGGCCTCACAAACCCAGTCCACATCAGCATCCACGACGATTAACCACCAAAACAAGCACATGTCTTGCCTCTCAGGTACGCCCTGTTCCTAGGGAAACGTTGTTACAAGGCAATGCAAGGCAGAGGTGACGACTGGAAGGAAAGTTGCCTAAGGCAGACAAAAAAATCCTTAAGTGATTTCTGATAGAGAATTTTCCAGCCCTTTCTGAACTGGAGTGACAGGAGGAAAAAACCACTAAGTATCACCCTGCACCTTCAGAGGGAAAGGAGTGGAACATGAGCAGCAAGAGGAAAGTTTCTCAAACAAAGGTCACTAAATGCATCACAGTTTAAATGGAAATTATGAGCATCCATGTTGTTGGTGCTCAGGTAACAGTCATGAGCAGTAGGATTGAGCAAGGTGCTCAACTCATGCAAAGAATTCCAAGAGTTTGCTCAAACACGGCAAAGAAATACAGGTGTAACCCAACACAGACACAACCACAGGAGCTTAAGGGATGTACCTCAAAAAAGCATAGGTGTCATTTAGCTTGTTTTGTAACTTTTGCTCAGTTTGATGACCCAGCTCTGTCTGGTCTCCAGTGAGGGACACTCACTTTTGCTCCACATGAAGAGATTCCCCTCTCCAACTCATCATTCTCTACAAGTACAGCCAGAGAAAGGTAAGAAGGCTGATGGTGGATCTTTGAGTCTGATAGGTTTGATACAAAGTCTCTTTCTGGAGCAGAAACTCCCCATTCCCCTCTGAAAAGGCAACTCCCAGCAAATTAATTCAACTCCACCACCCTCCTGTATGGCATTACAGGGCTTTGCTACTCCTGTGCATTCCAAGACATGGACAAAGTCAGGAACCTCCACCAATGCTCAACCAGCCGTGCTGAGGTTGGTTAGATATTATAACACCCCAGTACCTACAACTGCCCTCTCAGGCACTCTGTGCCAGGCAGCCTACAAACACCACTCACAAACACTCCTCTGTCTTGAAAGACATTGTATCTTCACCAGTGTTCTTTGCTACTCCTCAGGAAATGACAGCCTTATTTTTCAGAGTGGTAAATTCCAATAAATTCTTCTTAAACTGGATAGAAATCTGAAAGCTTAACAGACCTAATAAATTGTGTATTATCTGTATTACCAAGCCAGCCTTACACAAACAAATACACCTAAATTAAGACTTCAATCTGCAAATCTTCCTCCATGTGATAGGAGCGCTGACTTTAGTGGGGCTACTTCCATCAAGGAAAGAGGGGTCTTCTCTTTTTATACTATGTAAACCATGGGAAGTAAATTCCTCCCACACAAAGCTCTCACATAATCCCTGCTGCATCTTGCTCCTGGCGCATAGGTTGAATATTCATTTCCACACAGCTTCAAAAGCTGTACACTCTTCAGCATCTGTCAGACACTTTTTTCTTTTGTAAAATGAGAAACGTATTGTGAATTGAAAGAAGTTTGGGTGTGTTTTTTTGCATTCCCTTGTAAGAACTAGATTTATATCCTTTCAATTAAAAACATTATAGTCCAAAAGCGTTGCTAAAACCTTTAAAGGACTATATTTAGAGACCAACCTGGAAGATGACTCCTTACTACAATCTCCAACACTAATAATTCTTTCCAGCCTAGGGCTCTAGGTAATGATTGTGCATCAAGGTCATGTTCTTGTCTGGACAAGTTTATTTGCTGTATGTTTTTAGTAACATACAGACCACACATCTTAGAAAGTCACAGCAGCACAGAAGCATAAAGGCTGACAGCAGTCAGGAAAGAATACCAACTTTTCCAGTATTACCCATAAAAGTCTGCAAGCATCATCCTGCATCACTATTAGTGCCTAAAAAACCTACACCCCATCTATATGTCTGCAGGAGGACTTCTCATGTGGCATCACCTATCACACAAAAAGGGGACAATGCACACAAGGGTCACATTTGCATACATCTTCCTTATCTACTCTATAGGACCTGATCTTTAAAGTTGCTCAAATGGCTCCAACACTGTACATTAAAACAGAAATTCACCAAATGATACCAGCAACCTCCCAACACACTCTCCAACCTTGAGATGATGAACATCTTGTTTCCCCAGGGCTTGGGAAGAAGATGGGAGAGACAGCAAGCAGCAGCAGATGCAGAGCCCACACCCTTGTGATTTCACTGGAGAGGGGACAGGTTACATCATAAATCAACTTTGTCTTAGGAGACCACATTGATAAAAGTCACTCCAGAGCTTCCAAGTGAGTGACACTTCAACTATTCCACGGTGCAATCTGAACATAAGTTTAGAAAAAACTACAGATGCAATTAATTCATTGGAACACCAATAAGCAAGCTTTATGGTTCTTAGGTTCATCCCTTTTTCTTTCATCTTCATAAATTTAATTTAAAATATCAACCTATGCACAAGCTTTTCAACCTGTGCAGTACAGAGACCAATTGTCAGGCTTCCTAGACACTGATTAATTGCCAGCAACTTATGCCTTCAAGTATGTGATGTTTAATTAAAAAACAAGGATTAAACCAAATTGGTTTGTTAGTCAGACCAAGGTCAGCTGATGTAAAGGGACTACAACCTTAAAAGATTTTCCTGATTGCATTGTAAGGCTTGAGTACTTTGTTTCATTATGCAAATGTGCAGAGGTCATGACAGAGCCAGCACTCAAATAAAAATTGTTCCAAGTCACTATATGTATCCCAGGTTCTTGTAATTCCTCACGCAAATAAAGAGCAGCAAATGTTTATCCCTCTGTTTCCCCCAGCGTTACTGGTTTACGTTCTGCAGCTGAGGCAACCACACCACACCAAGCAGCTTTCAGCCTTTCAGAAAGATTAACTTCTTAAACAGGCACAAACAGCCAAGTTCAGCTCCAGCCAAGGTGAGCAGCAAACACACAGCTCACGGACCAGAGCACAGGAGACCACGTGATGACCTCCTCATTGAGATCATCCCCCCATCTAAAACTCCACTCATGGCAGGGTCAGCTCTCAAGTTTTTAGATTACCCCGGGTTTGATTGGTTTGCAGAATGTCATTCCTTGCTAAACAAAACTCCGGAAAAAATGAAGTAAGAAAGAAAGAAGGTGGTAATGACTGCCTGGAAAGAAGATGTAAAGGAGCACAGCAACAAGTGCAAAGGGCATCCAGAAGAAAATGTTATTGCTGACAACATTCATGACACCTCACAGCAATGCCAGGACCGAGGAATACTTTAAATTTGCAAAAAATGCCAACTTTCCAGGTCCTGCTCCACACTGAACACCACAAAGACAACAGTAATTCAAGTGTAGATCTTCCAATAGACTGCAACTCCAGAACTCTCAGGAATGTTGGGCACAACTGAGCATAAATAAAAGCAACTCTGAGCTTTGTAACAGATACATCGTTGAACAAGTGCTAACCAAGTCTAACTAAAACTGTACAACCAACTGTTTCATTCCCTTTCTTCCTCTCCCATCCCTGGGAAAAGACATGAAATACAAGTTATTGCTGCAGTAGGCAAACACTAATAGCGACTGAAACCACTTAACCATCCATTCTTCCTTCCCTTCCCCTCATTTTTATTTTAAGAAAACCCACAGAACCCCCTCCCCCCGCAGAAGGGTTCCAGCAGAACAGAGCTTTTCATCCTTTGCTAGATTGAGTATAGATCTAATTTAGGATTAAGTGCAACTCAACACACACTTTATTTCAAGCCATAAATATCCAAGATTAAGAGATGCTGAGAGAACTGCCTGACAGGACAAGACAAAAAGAAAAACTAAATTCTTCCCTACCATCCCTGCCACGAGCTCACTGCACAGAGGTAACAGCAAGGAGCTGAACCCGAGTACGTGGCAATTGATGGGGACTACTCACGCATGTTTTTCAGGGATCTGCCAAACACTTCAGGTTTCACAAGAAAAACCCTGTGTTCCACAGCTCAGCTCTACTCCTTTTCACTTAGCTCAAAGTGTGACCGACGGTAGGAGCCTGATCAAATTCCTTGCTTTATCCACGCTTGAATTAAAGCCCTGGCTCAGCAGACCAGGTTACATGAGCTTTCCCTTTTTCAGAGGATGCCAGCCATTAGTGCTAGTGCCAGCACTGCAGGTAACACCAGCAAGTCCTAGGGAACTTCAGTTTGGTTACAAAGAGATTTCATCTCTTGGTGAAGCAGTTGGGATTTTTGCATCTCTTGTTAGACACTCCAGCGCTCTGTTTTCATCTGCCAGTAACATACTAAGCCTCTTGAAAAATCCAGCCTACTCTGATCTGGGAAGTGGAAATTTCTTCAAATAACGAATCAAATCATGTTCTCATAGGTGGGTTTCAGCTCTCTAGTATTGATGAATATCCAAAAAAAGTTTCAAAATGTTTACGGGTCAGATAGAGGCAACGCAGGTGCCTCACAAGGGCAGCAGCTGCCATGACAGCATGATTCTGCAGAAGGAGCATTGCCCCTGGCCACAACAGCCACATCAGCTCCAAATGAACCTTCCCCCAGCTCTCCTGGAAAAGCCTTCTCACGGTGTCCCTGCCACAGGGAGCACCTGCACACACATCCATCTGCAACCCCAGTCCAAGTCCGGCTGCTGCCCTTGAACTCTTCTTCAGCTCCAGGGATCCCCATGACCACCATGGGGGGAACAGCAGCTAAGGCTCACCCAACTCCTCTCTGGGCAAGCAAATCAAAGTCCTAACAGTTTCCCTAAAGGGCACCTACCAAACCTCTGTGTAGGGCCTGGGAGAGAGACAAGGAAGGAAAGAGCAGAAGGAAGATTTTGTGTGCTGCCAGGAACCAGAGCCCAACCCTGTGGGTGGGGGGAAGAGCATTCCTGGAACAGGCCATGGGGTGATCATAACCTTCAAAGGGTTATGGAAGAGATCATAGAATGGTTTGGGTTGGAAGGGACCTTTAAAAACCATCTAGTTCAACTTCCCAGCCACGGGCAGGAACATCTATCACCAGATCTGGTTGCCCCAAGCCCCCGCCACCCTGCCTTTGAACACTTGTGGAGCAGAACTGCTTGGTTCTCAAGGGACAGACTCACAAATCTGTGACACAAAGGTGGGCAAGTAAAAGGCTGTGGCTTGGGTCAAATGGGAGGAGTGAGCAAACAAGGAGAGAACTGGGTCAGGAAGAGCCTGTGCGACTCAGCCAAGCGCTCGTGCTGCAGGAGCGTGGAAACGTGGAAATCTCCACGTTTAACAGCGTGCACACACAAATACAAGATTTTACAATCCTACAGCACTTTTAAAGTGCTCCAAGTGCTTCATAATTGTTAATTAAGCAACAGTACTCACAAATCAGAAGCATAAGACTGAGATAGAGCTATGTCAATTTTTAACAGTATGGTAGCTATCATGGTTCAACACCAGGCAGCAACTCAGACCCACACAGCCACTCATTCACTCTGCACCAGTGCAATGGGGAGAGAACTGGAGTAAAAGTGAGGAAACTCACACACTGAGTTTAAAAACAGGTTCATTGGTAAAGCACAAGCTGCACACAAGCAAAGCAATACAAGGAATTCATTCTCCAGTTCCCACAGGCAGGCAGGTGTCCAGCCATCTCCAGGAAAAGCAAGGCTCCATCACAAGATGATGATGTGGGAAGACAAACAGCATCTCCCTGAACATCCCCTTCCTCCTGCTTCCCCTAGCTCTATACACTGACCATGCCTCCATATGGTCTGGAATATCCCTTGGACCATCTGAGGCCAGCTGTCCCCTCCCAACGCCTTGTGCCCCAGTCCTGCTCCCAGGTGGGACGGGTGAGAAGCAGAAAAGGCCTTGGCTGTGTGTAAACTCTGCTCAGCAGTACCCAAAACATCCTTGAGTTATCAACGCTTTCCAGAGCAGAAAATCAAAAACACAGCCCCATATTGGCTACTATACAAAAAATTAACTCTACTCCAGCCAAAATCCGTGCAGTAACTTTGGGAATAAAAACTACTTTTAAGCAGTCACATACCCCCACTCCTCCTGCCTCGCAGAGCCCGGGCTGTGTCCCACAGCCAGGCAGCGTAGCACTCTCTGAAAGAGGCTGGTGTTGAGGATTTGAACCCAGACTCCTGTTTCATGGGGATCTGAACCCAGACTCCTGTTTCATGGGGATCTGAACCCAGACTCCTGTTTCAGAGCGTGCCCCGATGCCTCGCGCCCTGCCAGCGATCCGATCCCGCTCCAGCCGGCTCCCTAAGCCATTCCTTGATCGCCAGCCAAGCCCCACGCAGAGGTAATCTCACCAAAGTAACACCGGTATGTGGCTGTAAATTGTGATTTTGTGCTTGACTTGTGTTATCTGCCTCCTCTTGCACTTTGGCTGCACAGATTATCTTCAGCAATTTCGTCTTAAAGCTCGTGTTTTACAGTACTGGTTTCCCTTAAAAGTATATTTTTTTTAGATTTGCTTTTATTAGTTCAACCACATTTGCCAAGTTTCAACAGATGACTTCTTTCTCAGCTGCCTAATTTCAAATTCACCTTTACATACAGCTTAAAAGGGGGCAAAAAGTCATCACAAGTAAGTGGGATGTGATGCTTAACATCAAGGTTTATGCAAATACACTTTAGCAGTATCAGTTGAGGGTCAAGAATCATAAATCTACTCTGCAACATGGGAGAATTAAGAAAGAAAAGGGATGAAACCTAGCCAAAACTTGGAAATATGTATACTCCTGATTAATACAAGGCTACTAGGAAAAAGCAGATGTGAAGTCACACCTTGTTTTATTCAAGGAAAAAGCCAAAGTGTACAAGAGCCAAAAAGAACTTATTCTATGCAGTGGCAGACTCTGAAATACAGCAATATTACTCCTTCAACATTAATAAAACATGTTGTATACAGAGCTTTTTTCTTTTCAGTCCTTGAAATCCTGCCAAGTCATAAGCTTTTTATGGGAACATTGAAATGAATGTTGATCAGAGCCATACCCATAAGAGTTTTAAATTTTACCACCACTTAGAGGCAAGGGCTTCCCCCCAGTCCCTCACACATCTGCAAATCTGTACATTTTTGAAAAGCCTGATGAACCAAAAAAACTCATACACCCCCCATCTATGAAGATACTGAATTCCCTCTTGGATTACCAGCTGAACTCAGGCCTTGAAAGGACTGTGAACTCCTCCACCCTCTAAAGCCCAGTTCCTCAAAGGCAAAATTTTACATTTTCTATACAAAAGATAATAGCTACTTGGTAAGTGAAATTAGAGCACCAGAGGTCACTTCATTACCAAGAACACTATATTCTTTTCTCCATTCCTTCCCATATTCATCAGCATCTGTTTTTTCCAAGGCCTAAGCTTTATTTTTCAAAAAGTTAACACTAGCTCATAAAAGCACAATTAATTTGGAAGTACAAGGCTCCTGGCATCCAGACAAGTAGTTGATCATTTAGTTGTCACATCTATTGTGACAGAGCTTCAACTGAGTTGGAAAACTTCATAAAATAAGGGGCTTCCTCCCATCTAATTAACACAGCAATGAAATTTAACAGCCGGGCACGGAAATTTCTTTCCAGCATTATGTTTTGAAATAACTCATCTACTCCCACAGTCTCCAAGACCTTTTACATCATGCTAAACAGTAATTTACCCTTTCCAGCTTGAAGGCTTCAATTTCAATTTGGAAGCCTCTGTATCAAAGCAACCAGGGTGGCAAAGATGCTGCACCAAAAGACTGCACAAACATCTACTCACCCTGCATGCTTTTACATCTGTTCTATAACTATAGCACTAAAATCTGTGTCCACTGCAATATTTATCCATTTTATCACTTTATAAATTCAAAAAGGTATTAATTAGGTGCACAATGCTTTAAATTTAACAGGGAAATGGACAAAAAGTACACAGGCTACATCCAAGTAGGTCTGTCTTTCAGGTCCCTGGGCTGGGAACTTGTGTTGTTTGTATACTATCTTGATTTATGTTTATTTAAATAAGGCCAAATATTAGTTTTAAATTTACAGTGATTGCTTTATAAGATGTCTCCAATCCTATCAGGATAAAGAGCTTACACTAAACAAAACAGTTTGTTTATACTAGTAATGCATCTCATAGGAAATACTTAGAATCCCACATGTTCAAAGCAGGACAAAATTACAGCCTATCTTTCCACAGAGGGTTGCTATCTCCTGCTACTGAGAGGCCAGAAGGACCACATGCAGATCACAAGGCCTCAAAGTTCCAATCAGGAGAGGCTGGTCTGCAGAACCTCAGTAAAGCTGGAAGTGAGTTTTAATGCTGCCTTAAAATAACCATTCACACATGCAAACCAATTACTGGTACAGGTACTTCAGTGTGAAAGCAAAGGCAGAGCAACACCTTGTCCTTCTCTGAAGTACACTGAATATTTACACATTCCTATAAAGATGCCTCTGCATATCCAAGTCCTGTATTTTGTACTCTGGAACTGTGCTTGTACAAGGACTAGCAGAGCAAAGCCCTCCTCTACAGCTGATGCTCTCTTGTGCTGGGATCACAAATTGAAAGTGGACGAGATAAATACTTAAAATCACGGATCCTTAGTGAAATCTCCTCAGCACACTTTACAACCTCTCATGTCCAGTGACTGCACAAATTTTCCCCTCTATCTATAGACTGAAAAAATATTCCCCCAGTTTGTACACAAATGACAGCAAGTCAGTTTTGAAGGGGAAACAAGGAGAAAGGCGGCACTCAAAACTCTAAGGATTATTTATGAACAAGCTGAAGTCCTATAAACTTGGCTTCTGAAGAAAGACAATCCTCTCTAGCTTATGCCAAGTGGGTCAGACAGAGGAAGAACCTCAGCAGTCTTCAAAGTCAAAGCAGATGGGGAAGTGAATAAGTGCCCATGTGAGCAAAGAGGAAACAAGATTCTATTCATTTTAGCTTGTTTCAGAGCCTCCGTTTTCTAGATACCATTGACTGACAGAGGAGCTAACTTCTGTAACAAGTATTAGAACTGCAGAGTAATTACTTAAGACTGCTACAGATGCAAAAAAATAAAGTGCCAGTGTGTGCAGATTAAAGATGTTGCTTAGCTCAGTAGGAGGGAAGCAGGTGAAGTGGAAGAAAGGTGCTAAGAGGCTGAGAATGGGAGAAAGGTTTCTTACTTTGTAGCTATGAAAAAACCTCTTGGGATTCTTTATCATTAGTGTTTCAGTATAAGAGATATAAATATTTATGTAGCTGTAAAGCATATTCTACTTTAGAGCTAATTGTAGCTCTAATTAGTGTGTTTTAAAAAAACACATAAGCTTGCAAGTACATTTTTTACCCTTTTTGAAATAAAAAAGCAGCAGTCCACGCATGCCACAGAATGACCATACATCACATTCCTTAAAAAGCTGAAGCTGACCTCTTGGTCCTTTCTCAGGCTTTACATCAGACAAGATCTGGGCCAAGACCATTTCCATACACAGGGATGCATCTCTGTCTCAGGCTAACCTCATCATCCAAGTGGTGAAACCTAAAACCAGCTAATCTCCCCCAGGGTCATGCTTGTGGAGCTGGGAATCCCTCCATCTGCCTCAGCAACATAAAAACATCACTGGCTGCAAAGTAAACAGCACATTTACCACAGAACAATTGTCCCTCCAGTCAATGCTGCTCATGCCACCCACCAAGGGCTAATAATTTTTTAAGAGATCTCTCCCCCTAAAAAATACTTCATACTTTGAAGAAAGACCTTGTGCAAGTTGACAACACACAACTTCTTTTCAATCCATGCAAAGGAAGGACTCCCTCTCCAAATTCCTGGGAGCTCTGCAATCAGACAGAGCAGACGTTGAAGGACCACAGAAATATTTTGGAAGAAGAACTTTTAAACTGAGCCGAGAACAGTGGAAGAAGGAGTATTCAGTGCTACAGCTTGCTAGGGAGACACAGAAAGCCAAGGACACGCTGAGGAGATGCTCATCTTCCAAAGAAAATACTGCTAAGAGAAACAGGCATCATTCCACCACTTATTTTAGGAGGTGGCTGCTGAGCTGCATCAGCTATTCCTCTGGTGTCTCCGTGAGTGCTTTCTGTCCAAGACTTCTGCTGGAAGAGCCAGAGCTGCAAAACTTGTAAGAATACTCACCAGGAAGAGGCACTGAGGGGTTGAAAAACACCAACCCACTTTGGATACACACATCTTCACTTATGCACACTGAAGTGATCTGATATCCACGGTGGGTTATATGGAGCACAGTCAAGATAGAAATAAGTACATTAAGTCTTTACTTGTTTTTCTCTGTGTGTAACTATACATGAAGAAATTTGCTAAAATGAGAGGCATGAAGGAGAGGAGAGAGGCTGTGCTATGAGTAACAGCAAGCGGGGGGAACTTCAAGCTATAAGCTCTTTAGCTTTTTTCCTATTACTATTTATCATACATGCTGAAAAGTTAACTACCTTGCTTTAGGTAACTTTCTACCATGACAACTATTCCTTTTAGCAAATATATCATTATTCTTACAGCAACTTCAGATGCTTTAAGATGCAAAGCAAGGACTCTCCCAAATCCCTCTCCCCACTAAAAAAGATCCAAACATGTTAACCTTGAAGGACCATGCAAAGTTGCATTTGCTGAAGTCAAACCTTTTCTCTGCACGCTAGTGTAGTTGGAGGAGAAAAAAAACCACAAGGTAAACTCATGCTGGCTTTTTAACAGCATCTGCACAAAAAGGATTTTTTTTTTTATGTGACATGTACAGTTGACCTGGGTTAACACTGCAGTGTGGGGAGTTGAAAAGGGATCACCTGATGAAACAGAAATACCTCCCTCCAAACTGCAGGAATTCCAGCCAAGCACCCCAACCGCAGCAAACAGTAAGAGCCTTCTGGAACAGCACACGTTCTGTGTCAGCAAAGCAGCATTAACACAAAACTCAATTCAAATAAAGGAGCACTGAGCCTTTGGAAAGGGTAGGGCTTCATCAGGCTCCTACCACACCAAACAAAGACCACTGAAGATACTCCAAGCACTGCAAAAAAAATTATTATATCAAAAGGAGGAAAACAATGTCAGCCTTGTACATGTTTTGTTGCTGAATAATGACAGTGTTTACCTTCCCAGCCTAACACATTACTGCTCTGGACCCAACTTTAAAACACAGTACATGACAGAATTAATCATGCCCTTTCCTCTTAATTCCCTGGTTATTTACTAGCTCAGTCTGCATATATTCATAGATGTGCCCAATATACAGAGTTAAAAGGACTTAAAACTGATGCCTAAATACTTCCCTCATTTGCAGAGTCCTCTCCAGCCTCTGGACAGGCAGTGACATCAGTAAATACAGCCTCAGGCTGCAAATTAGTCACTGCTCAAGCAATTGAGGGAGACATGGGGGAACCTCAAGCACACTGCAATGGCATGTCTCAGGAGCAATGCAGTGCTGGATCCCAAGCAACAATCTATCTCAGACATGTTCTCAGAGGGTTCTGCTAAGAACTTTTCCATCTTTGTTGGCTCACTCACAGTTTGGAGTCCACCAGCCCGTCCCCATTTCTGGAAAAGACAAAAGCTACACCACACAAAATACCCTGAGTTCAGCATCCTGGCAAAGGACTTATTCTGCACCACGTCCACTTCATCTGATTAAATGAATAAATGAGGTCCTTATGTCGTACTAGAGGCATTACCCTACTTTTGTTTACAACATCTTTCTAGCCTTTAACCACAGCACACGCAGCACAGCTGGCTGGCAGCTCAACATTACAACCCAACATGCAAAAGAAGTTAAGATAGGGGAAGTGATTCTAAAAAAATCCACAGGAAAAAAATCTTGCTTCACTTACCTAAGCAAAGTTGTCATTAGAGAGTTTTCCAGTAATAAAATCCAAGGAAAAAAAAGCCTGAAAAAAACATAGAACAAGGCAAAGTTTTAGTACGTAGGATACTAATCTCACTGATATTTTTTCCTTGGGAATTGGAAAAGTAGTGATTTAAAGAAAAAGTAACTTCACTTCATTAGTTGCCTTTCTGATAGTTATTTGTAACAAAAAGCTCCTCTTCAGACCGCGAATGTAGCAGAAACAATAGGGCAGATTTTTCACCACTGCTGCCAGCATTATACCAGTGCAATTCCCCAAATGTCAATCACGTTGGGCTGCAATAAAACTAGTGTTATCCAGCAGACAAGTCAGGCCTAAGGCAATTAGCTAAGCTACCCCATTTAGATTTTCAGTCATCTCTCCCTCCCACTGAGATGGATTATCAGAAAGTTTGGACCAAGTTGTGGGGTGGGAATCAAGGAGTCACACATGTTCACACAGAACAATGCTGAAGGTGGCCAGAAACAAAAATGCTGCTTATAAAAAAAATACCCAAACCACCCCAAAGCTAATTGCAGAAGACTGAGGCAGAACAACGCAGACCAGTATTAAGAAAGCTGGGAAATACAAGACTTCATATTATAGGCATAAAAATCCAAAGCAAAATACAAGTTACTGGCAAAAATGGCATGTGGTCATGACAGGTTTCACCAAAATCACTCTTACCAAAAAAACCAAAAGCTTGTTGAGACTCATGAATGCAGACTGGGAAAAAAAAAAAAAAAGAAACCACACACCCAAACTAACTGAATATGGATGACTGCAAGCCTCCAAATCAAAGAGGGAGTTGACCACTGCTTAGGAGGAAGAAATCATTGCTTGTTCCAAGATTAAAAACTTATAATTCTGGCCCCAGCTGAAGCACTATCATTCACTAATCTGCTGCAATTTAGTCGGGCTGATCCCCTGCTCAGACAGACGGGGCATTATCAAAAGTTGCTCCATTCATTTCGCTTCCTGTTAGCCAGTGAAAGCCCCTTTCATACCCTCCTCCAGAGGCTGCTAAAGCCAGGGAAGACTTTCCGATAGAGAAGATAAGGTAGTTGGATTTATTCATGAGAGGAGGAAGGGAAGTTGTACAGGCTGATTACAGCTGCTCCAAAGCTGAAAATGAGAGGTTTGGAGAAGGGAGGTAGAAGATGATAGATTTCTTATTAAATAAGCATTATACCATTACCATTATCGTTAGAAGTAGCACTAACTCTCCTGCTACCCAACTAAAGAATTGAGATTCTACTCTGAACTTGGCATCATCAAACATGCACATGTAGTTAAGTAATTCAAAAATACATGGACAAGGCAGAGTGTGGTATTCTTTAGGAGATCGAGTAAATAATTTTTTTAAAAATAGAATACCTAAGACCAAAGGATAAACTAGCCAGAGGGAAGACACTAGAAATGGTCTCCAGATTGAGACTGTTCATATATCATTTTTGGGGTCAGATCCTCTTCTTATTGTCGACATGACCACTCTCAGACTTCAATGGGGTAGGATGGTGATTTCCACATTACTTAACATGTGTCAGCAATTTTGAACAGTTGCTTTGCAGATTCTTAGAGCAAACCAAGCAAAACCTCACCAGTGAGAGCCCGATACAGTACTTGGCGGATGAAAAGCTGCCTGGAAACTCTATCAATTCTCTAAAAAACATTCCTCCATTAATGTTCAAACAGTCTGGTACAGTTAGAATAGTTTTTAAATGCAACAAGATCAAAATGCAAACAAAAACACGTTTCTCAAGTTTAAGGAGGTCAAGCCAAAGCAGCAAAGCTCTACCAGACTCTAGGGCTAACAATGATGGTTACAGGGGTAAACCCTGCCTCTTCCTTCCCCTCTCCCAGACTATTCTTCTCCAAATGAAGGAGCGAAATAGACAAGAATCAAAATATCCACAGCAGAAAATCACAAGCAGCTTTAAAAGAAAGAAAATAACTCCTCTATTCCTCATCATTATTCCATCCAGTCCAAATACATATCAAGTCTTTAACTGTTTTCTCCTCTGACAATGCTAAATTAGATAAATACAAGCAAAAATTATGTATTTCTTTAATACGCTATTATGTGAGTGGGAAAACTTAAAGGCACCAGTTTGAATTAGACAAGGATGGAGTGTAAATCTCTGTTGGGCATGAAGACCCAACAGAGATGGTTCACAGGCCACCACAGGGAGGGTGAACTATCAATGGTACTTATGTAAATGGCGACAAGGCTGACAAATTAACTCTTGCCTAGCAGAATACCCATATGCAATCAAAAAGCATCGAGCTACAAAATCTAGAGCTTGTTTTGATCTACCTCCTCCTTTAGGTTATTTTATATATGTACTAGACAAAACTCGATCACAAAATGTACAGATCAGTTTGCCCAGTGGTCACGTAATTTCTTCTCAATGATCAAAGAATCAGGGAATGAGGAGACAGCAGCCTCTTTTCTATTCTCACCCCAGCCTACATCACTTCAGGCAAAGCTCAGCTGGCACCCGCTCTCCCCACTTTGTGTTGCACTGGGATCTTGCTTGTTGTAACCACCAACTTCAATTAAAAACTCCAGCAAACTCTGCAAACGCTCAGATTTAATGGCTACCTCAGAAAAAGCTGCCAAGTCTCAGACTTCCCCCCATAATAAATAAGGTAATATTGCCCCCCTATCTTCCCAGACATTTTCCAAAACAAATCTGAAGGGACAACAAACTGTTATAAATCTCCAATGCACAAAGGCAATTTTACATGTTAATTTGTAGTTTCACACTATGAATAAGGACAAATTTATCAAAGCACAAAGGGTGTTTCTTACAGTGAGAATGTCGTAATGGGATGACAAGACAGCCTGCTTGTTCTGCATGTTTGGTAAGATTGTTGGGTCTTTCTTGTCACAAAACTCTTGTTACCCCAATATTTAATTTAAAACAAGCAAAAGTCCACCCAAAACTTCCCACTTGTTTTCAGGTTCAAGGAACCCACCGTGGTAAGTTAGAGCTGATAGTGCATCACAAGGAAATGAAGAGGCATGAAGGAAATTTTCCTTTGTCTTTTCAGCTCAGTAAAGAGCCAACTGCAGCAATGTTAGAGCTGATGCAAGGGAGTCAGACCAAGTCTGAACACTCCTCCCACTCAAGCTGACAGACTACAAGAACACCACAACCAGAGGCCCAGGCCCACTGGTACAGTGCTGGATACAACTCATTTTGTTCAGTGAAAATATGACTCTACACATATGAAAATTTCAGGAAAGCCAAAAAAAGAACAGGTTTACCTGGCTCTTTCATTTCACTGCCCTTCTTCTGCAAAGTCAAAGCTGGTTGTTGTGATGATGCCAGGGTTTGGAGGTTGGTTTGGGTTTTTTTATAACCCCAAAACCTAAAAGTTCCTACTTCTCAAGACCACCTTATGTTTCTCATAGGCCTGGGTATGGATATACAGATGCCCAATTTCTAGCATCTGTACTGTGAGTAGTTACACTTGGAATAGCTGTGACTGAAGGCAATGGAAGATTTCAATAGTAGTTCCATTGTCACACAAGCCTGCTATTCCAGATTTCTGCACACACTGCAGGGAGCATATGGCATTACCAGTGGCTGGAGTTCAGCACCTTCTGGGGCAGCTCTGCAGTAATTTACCTGTTACTCTAAACATCTAGACTGTTAAAGGTGGCTGCAGCAGAGTTCAGAGAGGCAAATGAACAAAGAAATCCAAAATTCAGAGAGCAAACCCTGCACATGCAAACCAGGCTTTTCAAACTCATGATGCACTGAAAGAGGAAGGATTTTCCATCTCATCTCCAAGCACACGCTTAGTGGTGCCAGGAAGGCTAGAGGACTGCCAGAGCATGCACAGGAGAAGGTTTGTCTGCAAACAGAATAAACAGCCTTGACTAAACCCTTGTAACCAATTAAGCAACAATTCTCGACTGAGAAAACATCATCTCCCAGCTCCCTGCCTAATCCTCAACTCCTGCTTCTTGAGCTGGTTTTAGATTTTTAAGTCTTCCATTTTTCTTCAGAAGCACAAGACAAATGGATGACATTTGGCAAATGGATGTCTGCAGACATCCTGGTTGCAAGGCTTTCATTTGCCTTTTAAAGACCATCAGTACTCAGAAGTGACTTAACACTAATGAGCTTTCACCAGCAAGCCTGCAAACATTAATACATGCGAGTAGGCATGCTAAATCCACTCAAATTACCTATCTGCAAGGCTCTCCTCCAGCCTGGACTGGACTTCAAGCCAAGGAATGAGGAAACCTGGAAGGTAACTATGGATTTTGTCTCATCTGCATCCCTTTGTTAAGCTACTCAGTGATGCTAAGCAGATGCATTTTGAATGTACTGGTTCATCTCATGTAAAGGGGGGAGAAAAGGAAAAACAGTCAAAATAGTACTTATCTGGAAAAAAGCAAATATTTTAAACTAAGTACTGCTACTGTTTGTAGAATGGCCTGTAAGAGAGATATAGCCGAAATTCCTTTAAATACACGTGTTCAGTTTTTAAACTGCAAACAAGTCAATCTGAAAAACCAGCTCAGGTAGGATCACTCCAACAAAGCCAAGGGTCTTGCCCCCCACCCTTTTCCTAAGTAAGCCAGCTCAACTTTCTGGCATAGGCACTGGTGTGTGAGATTTTAACACTCCCCTTTCCATAAACAGTCATATATCAAGCTCTAAAAATTTGCTTCACAGAAACATTTGCACTAGTAAAACTCAATTATTCTAATATTTGTATGACACATGCAGGAGGGGTATATAAAAATGTTATGGTGAGCTCATTTAAGAATTTAAACAAGAACTTGATAAAAAGGTTTTGAATTATTCACTCAGCTCAACTATTAAATCAGGCTTCCAAAGGAGTCTTTAAATAACAGCCCAGAAGACGCTGTATTTGTAACAAAAGGGCAGCACTAAAGCCATCACACTGTCTCACAGCACAAACCATTCATAATTACAATGTAAATGCACACAGGCACGATATCATGCCTTGGTGACCATCCTGCCAGATTAACCGGACACTTTAAACATTTATACAAATATTCCTGTCTGGAGAGGCAGCACCACTTCTGTCTAAATATCTTAAGTGCTGCTTTTTAGGCTAAGAAAGAGCAATTTCTTCAAGAACGTCTGAAGCTGAAACACTGAGAAACAGTACTAACCAAGACAGAAACAATCTTTTACAAGTATTTATTTACTTTTATACCAGTCCATTTGGGCTGGCAAGAAGTATTTTGCTATGTCCCCCACAAAGCTTCACAGCCAAACTCAAGTAAAGACATCACCATGCGTCTCAGTTACAACCTTCCACGCTAAGTTTACACAGAGCACAGCACTTTTCTCAATGCTTGCTGCTCACACACACAACACCAAACCTTTTTCCAAACCTCAGGGCCCACTTGAAATAATGGCCATCTCTAGAGGGAGGAAAAACAGAGGGCTAGGAAGAGATAACATGAGTGCTGTTTCACTTTTCTGTACACACATCCTCTCTTCTCACCACCTGCTTCCTTTCTCCCCATGCCTTTTTCTTCCACCTCACAGGCTGCTCTTGGTAGTTCAGCTCAATGAACATGAGCCAAGATTTCCTCTCAAAATAACTACTCCAAGACCATTTCAGCTATGAGCATCACCCACAGAAACATTCCCATTTGCATATCATCTTCTCTCCTTCATCAGTCTGTTCCCAAATGAACACATGGGCTGGTGATACAAGGTCATGAAGTTGTGGAAAAAAAAGCAGGATACTCTCCCACTGCATCCAGCCATGCTCCCAGAGCAAGGCCAGGATGAGTCAGTCTCCCAATATAGTTGGTTTCAGGCGTTTCTGGCAGCATTATTTTAATGACAGTATTTCATTTCCTTCAGCCATCTCATTGAGACAGCTCAAGTTAAGTATTAATGAAGTGCTTGAACACTCTTACTGTCTGGAGGAGACATGGGGTGTCACCTAACCAGCTGCTCAAGATTCACACTTGGCTGCTCTGGTCACCAGCATAACCAAGGAAAGGATTTTTGCATCACATGAGCTAAGGAAAGATTTGGGTGTGAGAAGCATGAGCCAAAACTACCACAGTAACAAACACCACTGAGCCCTGAGCAGAACCAGCAGCACATCAATCTAAGACAACCATAAGACTGTAAAAACAAAAATCTAAGAGCATCTTGCCATTTCTGAAGAAATGGAGGTTTGGATGGTTTTGGTTTGCTGTTACAAAGCCAAGCCATTGTAGCAGTGCCATCAGCAACACACCTCCTGAAACTTTTTTATGTTTTTCAAACCTTTAAATTCAAATCTGCTGATGTACTTTCCTTCAAACCTACATCCCATCTCCTCACCCACATGTTCTTACAAATTTATCTATTTGAAACACTGGTTTTCCTGGCTATGGGTAAGGCTCAACACCTGCACCACTGCAAATGTAATTATGGCAAAATACCATGGCTATTTGCAGATTTCCTGTTCATCAAATAATATTAGTGTACCTTTGCCTTGAGCAATTATTTACAGAGCTGGAAATCCTGAAGCAACACGAGAGATCACAGAAGCATTCTGCTGCCCACCCCTCCATTATGCAACGATGCTTTGTGTTAGCTTTCAGAACTACTCAGAGAGGAAAATAAAATCATCAGAATAGTTCTTTATAAATCTGTCCAATGAAAAGGAGAGGAAAAAACATAATTCAGTGAAAACTCTTCATTAGCTTACTCCAGTTGAGACTGGGAGGCATTTTACACTTCAGCTGAATTGGCAGCTCAGATTCAACTTCAGGCTCCAATGCAAGCTTTAAGTCAAATTCTTCAGCAGAGTAAAACCCTTATTAGCCTGTCTTCACTGTAATTTTAATCTTACTTAATTCTGAGTATGTAATTTATGTTAAGAATAACCCACTTTTTTCAGAACGGGATATACTGCATGTAGAATTAGTCCCTGGCTAGCACAGTTAAGGTTTCCCTTAAAGAAATAATTTTTTACATATTGACAGCAAAGGAAAAAAACACTGAAAGCTTTAAAAATAAAAAAACTTTTCATAAATGCATCACAGATGGCTGTATTAATTCACCTAATATATCCCTAAACCATCAAAACCTGGCCATGCAGCCTCACCTCAAACCAATGTTATGTGCTAGAAAGATGTTTGATCTATTTAAAAACTGACACTTCTTTTTCACCACTCACACAAGGGGTGAGAGAGGGGAGAAAAATAGTTGGTATTCCTACATTTAAAAAGGAACAAGAGCATCCCTTTTCCTCTCCCATCCATTCTTCCCAATTTATGATTAAAAAATAAAAAATAAATTTAAAAAATCACCACAAAAACACCTTGTAAGGACAACATCTCAATTTCATGTTCCACCAACAGGACAAAATTAATAACAATTTCTCTGGTTAAAGTGAAAATTACTTCAAAGCACTGTCTGAAGTTTACAAAGTAAGTTTTAGAGTCCAAACTGTCAATGAACCTGGTACACACCACCCACCCATACCAACACAAGCGGTATTTACACCCTGTAGCCAACCTAAAGCTCCGAAGCCCCAGTTACTATCTTCCAATCACAAAACATTCACTACGTATTTCCTGCATTATTTGCATGGTTACTTAGGTTTTGGGGTTTTGCTTGCATTTTTTTTATGCCCACAAAGTAAAAACCTAGTAAGATCTCCCACCCAAGCTCAGAGGAAACTCTGAGTGAATTACCAAGGTGGTTTCCCACCCTCCTTCTGCACTTTCTGCTGCAGCTTTGTGTTGTCCCCTTGCCTCCCACTCCTCTTTAAGAGGTAAAAAATAGTTCAACCCCTATCACCCATCCCCATGCCTGCAAACCAACAATTTTTTTTAGTGAAGCTTACACCCTGCCACAGCCTATTTGTATCATCTGAATAGCAGAGACAGGGAATAGTTAATCATTTGCCAAGTGAGTGATGTGACAGTGAAACACAAGAGATGCACACACCAGAGGAGCTGGACTGTGCCAAGAGCACAAGCTCAGGTCTGTCCCATGTCTCAGGCTGCCATCAGAACACCAGAAATCTGAATGACTTGCATTAAAATACCCACCAGGGGAAAAAAATATTCCTCACTCCCTTTACCCTCTAGATTTTCCTCCATTTTGTGTGGCGCAGAGATGGAAAAGCTACGGAGAGGGTTTGCAGGACTTTGCAGCACGTTCGGCCCCACACTGTGCTGGAAGCAGGAGCTGTGTGAGGGAAGGGAAGCAGAGAGGCCCTGGACAGATGTTTCCATTCACCAACGCTGCCAAGGAGCAGGGAATGCTGAGTTCACTACCTTGGTGTTATTTACATTTCACAACATCCAGCAATAACCATGCCACAAGCAGTTTAGAAAAGGAAAATACCACGCGGCCGAGGAGTTTTATCATCATCTTCATTAAAAGGGCGAAAATTAAACTTCATTTATTTCAGTTCTGAAACTTCACCTGGTTTCATTCTGCCAATGAAACACAAACATAAGCATCCCAAGCCTCATCCACTTTGAGCTAATTACCAGCCATTGCCCTTTTGCACACAGGATTGCTTCTAGGGTATCAGAGATGGTTAACTGTGCCATCCCTGAACACCTGGACATTTTCTTTCCATTTTCCAAAATAAACTGATTTTTGATCTAGCAGAGAGGACAGTTTCTCCTTCAGCAACTGTGCCACAAACCAAATACTCCAAAGACCAAACCTGAAAATATCCTTGGTGGAAGGCTGGGTTTCAGAGGCATTCATCCAAACCTCAATCCTGAGACCCAACATGTTTGATTATGAGCTGCCAGATCCAGTTTGGCAACTAGAACAGCTACTCCAAGTGCTGTCCCATCCAACTGAACACACTGGGGAGTTAGACATGGACCACATGCAGCAATGAGCTCTGCATGTCCCGAGGTGCTCCCTGCAGCAGTGATAGGAAGGGTGATGGGGGAAACAGTTCTCACACCGTTATTATGATCTCCAAGCCCTCTCTGAGCTGACAGCAGAGCGATAGAGAAAATAAAAAGGCCAGTATTACCCATTTCTATAAATGTCAGTACTTTCTGGAGTTTCAAAGGGGTTCTGTATCTCAGCAGAGACACTGTATCATGTTTCTCAAAGTTTCATGCTGGTGAATGCTGCCCAGACAGGGCAACTTTAGTGGGAGTGAGGGCAAGGCTCCCCTCCTGCCACTGCCACAACGGGACACCTTCCTTCCCAAAGTAAACCAGACACTAATGGTATTCATGGATCCTGTTGCAGAACCAGACAGGCTTCCCAGCCACTATTCATCAACGTGCTAATAGGTTTTATTCCATGGCAGGCAGAAGAGATTTGAAAGAAAAGGTCCTGAAGGTTCCATCTTTTTTTTTTTGAAAGAAAGAAATATCTGAAGATTAGCTGGAAATTCAACGCAGAACAGTAACACCTGCAGATAAAGGCGGATCACAAATTCTGTGGAGAACACTTTATTTTTTCAAAAAATGGCAAATTCAGATTAGCTCCTAAAGGATTATTAAAGGAAAGCAAACATCCATGGAAAAGATAGCCAGTTGATGTACCAAGGGACAGACACCCTGAAGAACATCAGCTCTATCAGTCCTCCATACCCAGAAGAAAGGCAGGGAATATGACTGTGAAATCTTCCTTACTTTGCAGAAAAAAAAGCACTACATCAGTTTCCAGAGACACATAGATGAACAACATGCACCAGCACTACTTTTAAACATTAACACAGTAGACTCCACCAACTTGTCTTCCTATGTCTTTGGGGTTTCAGTGGGAACTACAGCTTTGTTCTTACAAACAATTTTCATGGAAGCACCTTAGCATTTAAAATGTCAACTGTAAACGCATCTGCTATTCAGATAAAGCACCCACAAGCACTTAATTTCATATGCAACAAGTTTTACAAAGCTCTCAAAGAGCCCAAGGACATTTGGAAGGATAGATGCAAGTTTAGAATAAGTCTTAGCATATCATCAACCAAAAAAAAAATCTATTCTTAGCTATCTTCCTTTGGTGATTCCTATAATCTTCCTTTTTTTTTTCCTCCTACTCCATTGAGAAAGTAAGTTGTTTGGTTATTCGGAAAAAAAATGGAAGAACCTGTTTTGCAAGGCATACAAACAAAGCAGTATCTTCCAAAAAAAGAAAAGCTCATTCAAAAGTATGTAAATATTAGGGCTGGTAACACAAACAATAAAACCACAGGAAACACAAGAAATTAAGAATAGAACAGGACTGATTCAATTTCCTGGCTGCTGGATATAGAAGCACTTTTTTGGGTTGGATGTATGAGACAAAATTTATTTTCTAAATAACAGACATCAGGGAGTTAACACAGATAATTTAAAGAGGCAAAGAGAAATGAGTGTCTGTTCTGATCCTGCCTCTGCTCCTTGGCAGGACAAGGACACTGACCAAGGCAGCTGCACCCAGAAGGTAGCACATCAAGCACCAGGGGTTCAGCATCCTGCACTAAGCAGTGAATTCAAGTTTGCTTAAGTCACAGAGAAGGCAAAAAACAGGTTTACTCCTGTCTCATCACAGGATGCTGCTGAGTGCCCAGTGCACACCCAAAAGGCTGCTCTTCAACAAGGGACAGCTGGAAGCTGAGCACGAAACAGAGGTGACAATTAGTTCCCGATGTGCAGGGTGGTCCCTGCCATCACCACCCTGCAGCTCTCCCTGGCTGGAAGGCACACTCAGAGCTTCACACTGCATTCCCCAGCTCGGCTGGATTCCCAAACTGCTCACTGCTGCTAGGCTTTCATCTAGCAGCATCCCAACAGTTCTTTCCCTCCTATCCATCGTGGGCATTTTTTTTCCCAACCAGTCAGAAGCAACAAGGTCTCAAATAGATGGAATTGTACATCTCTTGTGTGGGAATTTAAAACATCACAGCCACATTAACACAACCACACTGCAAAAGCTCCTGCTCCTCACTCAGCTTCCACCAAATGTTAAACCTAATCTCCACCCCCAAGATATCCAGTGGCTCAGACTCAGACTTACCTAGGAATAGAAAAACCTTGCAAGGAAACAATTTATTTCCTTCACTGCAAACACCAAGTGATGTACTTATCCAAAGAAAAACTTCAACAAGACTTAGAGCATGTTTCCTCCAAAATGGCCTAGGTTTCTCTTGACACTGAGATATTACAAGCCCAGGGCATAAATACACACAGGTATGTATGCAAGCCGTATTATTCTGTCTTAATTAATATCAGTAGCACTGATCAGACTAGATTTTTAGTAAAAATTGGCAAAGATTTTACAAATTAGTTCCAAGGAGGGAGAGAGGTGGGAAAACCAGGACTCCTCTAAGCAGACTATTAAAAAGCTTAATAAGTTTATTCTCACTTGATACATTTTATCATAATGCTTAATAGTTTCATATAATGCAATTGTACAGTAACTGTTTGACTGCCATTTATCTGCCATATCATAGTATTAACTAATATCACAGAGGGAATGGCTCCTGCAAATAATCCAAGAAAGAAAGGGTAAAAAGCACACTCATGTTTTGTAGCTTCAGGAAGATGTATACATTTTCAAGCGCTTTCCTTGCCACAGGTCCTCCATCTTCCTCAAGTAGTTTTGAATTTTCATTTCTAAACTTGCTCTCCACATACTCGAGTGTTTTCTCTGCCCGCCGTAAGCTGTTGCTGGGGTAGGATCTCTTATTAGACTCAAAGAACCTGATGACTTCTGAACTTTGAGATTATAAAGCAAGAAAGTTACTGAACACTCACATGCAAGTCGATTGGCTAAGAAAAAGTAGCACAAAGTCCTGCCAAAATTCTAGCTAATCTGATAAAGGAAAAACCAGGGAGGTCTAAGCACTAAATGCCGCAGTTTAAGTAGAGCCAATTCCAGCTGCAGAAGGAAGCACATCACATTCAGCAGAGCACCTCTTCTTCTGAAATGTCATCTGAAAATATAACATTTTACCACCTTACTACCCATAGGTAAATTTCAAAATTCCCAGAACACAGAAAAATGTGTGGGACTGACAGGTAAATTTCGTACCTATAATAAACACAACTTGAAACTGACTGGAAGGAGGGAGAAATAAATTTACAAGACCTACACTACACAAAGCCAGTTAGCACTTAAATACTTCTTTAATTCTCCCACTTTCAGTGCACTTGACAATTAATCCTCTTAACATCCATGCAAACATATTTATTATCCACAGTTTTAACTTGTAAGCTCTTCACACAACAGTCTAGTTCTTTTTCTAGCTTAATACACTGCCCATGAAAGCAAGGATCAAAGCCCTGTTTCAACTGTGGGACAGCTCTCAAGAAACCTGCACCCATCACCCCACTCTCATCAGCATCTTACAGAGGGACAAGAAAGGCACCCACTCAAGAAAATACTTTTATAAGCTAGTTAAAAGCATTTTATGCTAGTTAAGTGCTCAGATCTCAGCCTCCCTCTACACACAAACTCTTCTTCAGGCTACATAACCAAAACACTCTTCCAAAATTAATTAGTAGCTCTGGCCAGGGTGGAAAAGCAGCTCCAAATTTTGGATATTCCCAAGCCCCCACTGCACAAATGGATTCACACTCCTGTGCCCAACTCAGCAAGAGCCACCAGCACTCAAATGCAGCCACACAGTGGGTACCAACATAACCCCCAGCATCCTCCCACAATGGGTCTGAGGACAAATGTGTATGTATTTTCCTGTTGGCATCTGCACTACAATAGAGAAAAACCTGCAGTTAACAAACATGTGCAGCAACATTTTGCCTTGAATCACACAAAAGTGTAAAGAGACACCTGGACCTTGTGAAATGAATGTTTATTACACAAAGCCTTCTTTTATGACAGTACATATAAAAAAGGGTTTAGTCTTTATTTCTATACCCAGCTGAAACAACCTACTTTCTCTGCAGCTGCTAGGAGAAGAGAAACTATAAACATTTACATTTAATGTAACAAAAGGTTTGCTCACCACCTCGTGTGTTCCACTGCAATCTTCCACGATGATCACTCATCATAAAAATGGGTGGAGTGGCTGCAAAACACTCAGAGATGGAAAAACTGACTCCCATGTTCAAGAGAGGTTCCTGCACAGGCTGAAAACCCCACTGAAATGGAGTGCTGTCATTACTCCCAGGATGGGAAATCTTTGGGTTACAGATGCAAACACATCTGCTACACAGCAGGTGAAGCAGCCTGTTTTACTTTATCTCAGAATCACCCTCTGCACCAACTCAAAGACCTTCAGATCACACTACCGAAACTGCCTCAATCTAGGCCACACGTAAACTCAATCAGCTCCAGTTTGGTTTTAAACAATTAAAAACCAGCACTCCCAAGTACAAAGTGCAGACTTGAAGATGTCCAGTGCCGTCAGCACTGCAGCCTTGCTGCCGCAGTGCAAGACTTCTGGTAACAGGGAACAAAACAACAGAATTCATCACGTAACACCAGAGGAACATCACGTAAACCTCACTCCTCTGCTGACTCACTAAGTGATATTAACTCAAATAAAGCAAGCCCCAGTTTTGCTGCCATCTTGCTTGTGGGTTCAGCAGTTAGGAAGCGTGCTGTGCACAAGCTCATGAGCCAGAAGAAATTAGTCTGTATAATAGGCAAATATGGTCATTCTGTCCTCCCCTTTCCCCCAGAATAAATCACTTCCCCCCCTTCCTTTAACACCTGCTTCCTCCACCCAAGCATTCATTGTCCCACTGCTATTATGGGACCAAAGGCTTAAGCATCCCAGAGGAAACTCAGGAGGGAAAACAGTGTGTGTAAAGTGACCAAGACTCATTCCCTCCAGCATTCTCACCCCCACCATCCCTTATTTTCCCTCTAATCCTATTGACAGCAAATTTCAAGATTTGGCAGGGTGTTGATAGCCACACGTGCTGGGAAGCCACATGTGCCACACATCCTGGTATTGAACCCCACTGTGCCCACAGTCACTGGTGTGGACTGTTCTTGCTCTCACACCTCCCTAAGAACCCACAACCAACACTACGGGACAGGAAACAAAGCCAGACAACCCACAGCCTGACCCAGCACAGCTTTTTGTATTGTTGCCCTGAAGGGAGAGACTTCACACAAACAGCCACTCTGTGCATCCCTAAAAAGTGGCAGAAGCAGAGCAACATCAGGCACAAGGCAGAAGGAGCCTTTGGGCAAACCCATCCTCAGCATCAACCTCCACCAGGAGGTTTTTAACTGCTGTGCACACACACACTCCCACTTGGGTCTTCCCTCCACTGAAAACAGGGATACCTGCAAGAACAGGATGAGTCAGCCAGCATCCATGTGTGACACATGCCAGGTGTGTTAATCCATGGAAAAAGAACGGGTGAGTCAGTAGTTTGAGTGTGAAGACAGTCTGGTTTAGAACTGCTCCGTGCCAGAATCTTTGTTTGTAATGGTTTTACTAAGTGCAGCATTCAGACTCACAGAACAGTTACACCACTGAGGGCAGAGACACACTGGGAAAAAGATTTTCTTTCCCAAGTAACTTTGCCAGAAACCTCAGATACGGTTTAGATGAAGATACAAATATGTCACTGATTTTAACATAACTTGCTGCTCCAGTTTGCATTAGTCATGGGTGATAAAAAGCACAGAGGACTCAAACATGACACACCAGGCACTTTCTCTCCACACCAAGTTTTGATCATCATCATCAAATGACCTTTAAGATGACCACCTTAAACCACAGAGAAAAAAGTCACACCAAAATTCAGCCCCAGTTTTAAATTAGTAATTTGTTGCTAATTTTCTTTTCCCTTGCTTTCAGAAATAAAACCTGAAGGAGCTGCTACAGAAGAAAATCCTTAAATCCTTCCTTTTACAGTGGATCAGGCTAATCTCAGTGGTGCTGCCACACTGTAAGTAACATCTCACATTAAAAAACAATTTGGGGAGGCCTCTCACTGTGTATTTTGAAAATGTAACTTTAAAGCAAAAACAGTTCAGCAACGAGACTAACGGGAAAGTTAGATCAGCCACCTGAAAGTAGTCAAAAAATACAAAAAGAGACTAGAAGCAGTCAGAAGTTGTTGTGGCAAATTTTGCATAGTCTATTAGAAAATTTTACAAGTGCTTGAAACAAAGACACAATGGATCAGTTGCAACTACCTGTGCTCACACATTTTAAATATTATCTCAGAAGAGCAGCTCCACAGGATCCAATGAGCAATTGGTCTCCATCCCATGATTTTCAAGGAAATCAAAAGGTGACCACATGAAAGGATCACACCTACAAGAAAACTGTTACAGTTCAGTTGCCACATTGACTGAAAAAAATACTATGACCAGTTTTGGAAAGACAAGAGCAGCCAAACAGGAAAATTACTTATTATGCGCAACTTACAGAATCACAAAAAAAAAAAAAAAAAAGTTTGACTGAAGAGACTGGATCATCTTGAATAAAAAAGTGAATTTCACAGTCTTTATAAGGGGAAAGAGATTCAAGAAAAATACAAATGGTCCAGGAGAATTAACTTTGTCAGGAGAACCTGTGCTACAGAATTACAAGTTCACTGGTGAAGAAGCACCATTGTGGATTCTGCAGCCAAGGCCACAATCAAGGTCCTCAACCAACCATGGAAGCCCCTAAGGCCCAGACCTCGCCCAGAGGCACCAAACCCAACCTCACACCCAAAACATTCTTGGAATATACTGTGTTTCAATCCCTCAACACAAGTGCTGTAGAAGGTGCTGACAATAGTTTCTGGGGTAATTTTTCCTTACATTTTCTCCAATCCTAGATCAAATATTGGAGAATTTGGACTGTGAGAACTTCATTCCTATGCCAAGAAAGAATGAACCTTTTTCTCATCCATATTACAAACCACCAATGAACTCTTCAGCATCAGATTTTTAGGCTTCTCTTCAATATATATAGTCTTGTTAGACTGCCTGACCATGTCACAACATGTCATCCATTAAAGCTACAACAGAACTAAAGCTTACTTTTCCTAAGGTGTCACACTTCATACTTTTTAAGGACTGTTGACAACTTAAAAATATTTGCAATTGCACTTTCTTCCCCTGTTCCTCAACAACCTAGCAACCTATCTAAAATGGTTATAAAGAAAACTTTAAAAAACATTATTAAAATGGCAGAACTTATTTTGCAGAGATTTCTCTTTGCTCTTGACAGAAATAACTGCTGTCTTACAGAACTTAAAAATTAAACACTTTGACTTTTAACTCACTGGCTTATCTCAGAAGCATCTATCTCCCATGTCATGTTCACATGCTATAAAAGAGGGATGGGCACCACAGTCAAACGCCTTCTTTGCAATTGGAAAAGCACTTCCAAGAGTTTAGATTTCTCCTGGTGGAAGCATCCAACCCTCTGCCACAGCAGCTGCTTGTGATAACACGAAGGAACATGAGTCAGGTAACTGATGCAAGTACTGAATGAACTTTTTTTCTTAACTGACACAAGTTATGAATTGTATACACAAAAAACAATAACGTATTCTTAACTGGGATCCATTTCCCAGTCTGGTTTGCTGAACAGACCCAAAAAAGCCCAGTATGGCCCAGCTGGTGAACTGGAAGAGGCTTATGCTACACCAACACACAAAAGAGATGAGATGAAAAAATTGCAGTTCAAGTTTAGGATGATACTGAAACTTTTACCTACTGCATGTCTCCACCAGCCATCTCGAGAAGGACAATAAACTCTTTACAGGATTTGTGGCGTCACAGCTTATTTGTCATGCAGACATTACGAGAGGAGTCACCCTGTTTCCCTGACAAAGCACCATAAATATACAGAAGTATATAGTTCTGAAAAAGATCTGTATAGCTTCACTGCAGCAACAAGTTCTCAGCATAGCTGCTTTTCCTGGAGCACTGCCATCATATTTTCTTATCAGTAACTGAAGTAACTAACCAGCTAACTCCCAGTGATGGGCTTTGCCTTCTAGATCTGCATAAAGGTCATTTGCAAAGGGAAAAAGGCAGGCTTGATAAATAAATAAATAAAAAGAAGCCATTGTGCCACATCCACAGCTTTGTTTCCAAAAGCCACTAAGAAGTGCAATGCCAGGCTGAAGTGTCTGACTATTCAGTAAGTACAAGGAGTGGCTGATTCCCTCCCCACAGTGAGATTGTTGACAGCTGTTTTAGAAGAGGAAAAAAAAAGTGAAGCATGACTAAGCTATTCATAAAAATCACATTCTATCCAACACCCTAAAAACAAGTTTTGTTTTAGAAAAGGTGCAGGGCTTTGTGGATGGGACTGACCAGGTGGTACATGCCAGCCCTAACCAGGCTCCCAACTGGATTATATCCCCTGTGGCAAACCCCAGGGCAGCAAAGAAGGACTCTATTTACACCAGAGCTATCAGCTGCTTCAGAACGTCACTCATTACCTTTATCTGTCCTACAGGTGATCAATGCAAGCAAGCACATGAGCACTTGGCACCGAACAGCACCCAGTAATCACAAGGTGCAGGCTGCAAGGTGTTTTCCTCCCCAGCTTTCCACATCCAGCCTCTCATGTGCCTGCAAAGAGGAGTTATCCTCCAGCTGGAAACCACGCCAACTGCCAACTCCCTATCCAGGAGACTGGTAAAACATGGGGCCACAATCACACAGGGAGGCCATATCGTGCCTTTATGGCCTCCTGGACTATCCAGCCTTTTGCTCAAGTTTTTAACTTCTTAGCAGTGCCTTCCACCAATAGAGCAAAGCCAAAACCAAATAGCTCTTCCATACAAATCAGCTGTGTGGTTTAGCTGACTTCAGACTATTTATTCCCTGTGTGGGGAACCCCTATAGAAATAGCATTTAATAGCACTCAAGTAGATTGCAGAGATAACCAGCTACAGTAATAAGCAGAAAAGCTTCCAAGCTGCTTCAAGGTCAGTTTCATTGGCGAGTGGATCACCACCAAATAGCAGGCAGAGAAAACTGATACGTTGGTGTCCTGGAAACAGTGCAAAAGAAATAGGTACATCAGGCACTGCAGCTTCTACTAATGTTTTTTTTTGTTAAGTAGCTATTTATTAAAACTTATTATTCCAGCAGAAAATTATATGAAAGAACCCCACTGCTTTTGTAACACGGGAGCATGTGAACACCACCAATAAACCTAACAATGTTTTTTTCCTCTAGGATAATTTATTGACTGCTGTTCTTAATTCATGCTTTGGATAGAATAACCAGATTCCTTTAACAGTACTTAATCCTCCTCTTAGCACAGGAGTGTACCCTAGACCAGAACACGGCTTACTCACAAGTATATCCTGCTGAGAGATTAGTGAGTTCTGCATATGCCTGAGTCTCAAAGCTGCGCTATGCAGACTGTGTTTAAAAACATCCATCATCGCATAGTACCTGGCAGAGCCCTGCTCCTATGAGAAGCTTTGAGTTCTTAAATGTGTTTCCCTCCTTTGATGCAGCGAAGCTGTAAATCAGGAACATCGAGCTCCTGCCTTTTTCTCTGGCTGCAGTCCCTGGCTGGACTCTCTTACTTCGGACACGTCGTGTCCTCACCTCTCGGGCTATGCCGGCCATCCGTGGCCGCCGGAGCCGGCCAGGAAACCCAGGCTGGAACGCTGTCACACAGCACAGCTCATCCACACTACCTGCGGGGGACTCGTCATTCAGGCTACCTACAAAACCTGTCTGCCTGGCAGAACTCAACATCCGTGCCCTTCTAGCAACAGCCCCAGGCTAGCCCGTCTGGCCAGCGCTGGGCAGCGCTGCAAGGACAGACGGGCGGCGGAGAAGCTCAACCCATGGATATGGACAACAGGTACACTCTTGAACTCGTGCCAAGGGAAAACACACGACCAGATGAGCCTCACCTTGCCTAATGCACCCTTACTCTGACATCAGGCTTGTAAAAGAGGCAACCAAAACAAAAAAACCCAAACAAAGTCAATTTCAAGAGTGCGAACAAGACACCGTCACCATGTCCCAAAGCACAGCAAATGTCCCTCTAGTACAGACAGCAGTTTCTATCCACAGGCAGGGATGTTATGAGGTTAACATCAATCTACTCCCATTACTAAGGTATCTATGTCTAAAAATACACCTCCTCTAACACCACAATAAATGAATCATTGGTATCTTGCCTTCAAGGACCCATGTTGGTTCACCCTTACAACTCCACAACAGCTCAGCAAGGGCATGCAAAACATGAGAAACACACCCGACAAGGGACTCAAAGAGTCACCACAAGCAGAACTAACATCTCTTGGCCCTTTAAAACCGATTGGATTACATTAGCCAAAACTCCCAGTACACAAGACATCCATAGATCTCAGACCAACTGTCTAAACTCAGCTCTGCAGCTACATGCTTTACATATTTCTACTGCATCGCATATCTCCACGAGTACCTAAAGTTTTACGGCTGACAGAGATTACAGAGAGCCACAGCAACCAACTGTCCTACAGCAGTGCAGGATTTCTAATCCCTTTATCAAATCCCTATCTGGTCATCCACAGCAGAATTGGTACAGCACACTCTTAAAAAAACCAACTTTTTATAAATCACTTTTTTCCCACTTCCAATCTCCAGTTAACATGAAGCCTTGTAAAGAACACTGGAGCAGAACCAATTCCAGAGGTCAGCAAAATCAGATTCTGCAAATCTCCACTCCTCTATATGATGGGGGACAACACAGTCACAGAAGGTGGATTAATAAACCCCAACAGTTTACAGGTTCAGAAAAACCACTATTTCGCAATCCTCATGCAGAAACTCCTGCATTTGCTTCAGAAGAAGGTTCTGCACCCGAGAAGGAACAAAAATAATTGTATTTTCGAGCAACAGAGTGAACGCGTGAAATAGACCTCACGGCAATAACCCTCTGAGTGACACCAAAGGCCACTGAGACCCAAAGGTGACACACACCAACACCAACATATTGCGGGGGGCTCTAGACACGAATCCGCGGTGACTTTCCGTGCAATAAACCGAGATACAAAGTTATGTCTGGGAGCCTGGAGGGGGGTTCTGACCGGGACATCGGCAATCACAGTGCGGAGGGAGGCTGGGGGCCAGGCGGGTGCGTGTCCCCGGCACAGCCCCGGGCACAGCGGGGCTCGTCCCCGCGCGTCCCCCCGGCAGCGGGGCCGCCACCCCCGCCCGGCTGCGGGGGGACCGCGCCCGGCCCCGGCCCGCAGACAATAGCGGCGGGGAGCAGCCGCGCGAGAAAACACTCCAAATAAATGAAAAACTACCGAGAACCGTAAAATGGAAAGGAACAGAGCCACGCGGAGGAGAGGAACCGCCCGGAGCGGCTCCACGCGAAGTTGCGCGGAGAAAAACCCCCGAGGACGAGGAGGAGGAAGGGCGGAGGAAACGTGCGCGGGGAGGGGAAGGGGGCTCCCGCACACCCCCGTCCCCGGGGAGCGCCCACCCCTTCGCCCCCACCGGCGGCCTCCCCAAACTT